>JALGQJ010000063.1:0-508716 GCA_023055345.1 Quercus wislizeni
GCCTTAGAAGAGTAGTAAGATATATATAATTTCTTAATAATTGGCGGTGTTTCTCAAAAACTATTTTTTTTGCTCACCTCTTAATCTTTGCTGCGATTGAAATTGTGTGTAATTCACTTCATCAGACTGCCATTATTATCTATGTTTTCAGTTTAAAATGTTATACGTTAGTGAAGACTATATCAATGTGTAAGTGGTTAGATGCCCCAGTTCCGAAGTGAAGAAGATGCAATCAACCAACTACAAGAATGACCAACCCAAATTGGATCAAATCCTATATTATTGATCTTGGATGATGTCTAGTCTGGATCAGAATTCCGTCTTGAGAAGTTTAAGTTTGATATGCCAAATTACAATATTCTGGTGACCTCAAGAACTACACTTCCAGGATATAGCTTTACACATTACTTAAAACCGTTAAATGATGAAGATGCAACAACTCTACTACATCACTCAACATCACTGCAAGATGGGAGTTCTCACATTTCAGTTGAAGTTATCAAAAAAGTTCTATGTAAATGTGATACATACGGATGCAATGTGCTTAATTTTATTTACACTTTTTGCCATTGGCTAAAGTAAGTATTTATGTTATGCATATGAATGAAGAAATACATTCTAGTCTTGGTGTTGATAAGTACATATATAATATCATTTGTACCTGCCAAAATCATGCTTTCAGACTAATACTTAGAATTGAACTTGCTTGTTTTGTTTTGAATTCATGTGGTTTGAATTTTGAATGATTATAACTGAATTTTATTTGGTTCCTTAATTGCAGATAGTGAGAGGTTGTGGGGGGTTCCCACTAGCCCTCAAAGTGAATGGCAAATCACTCCGTGGGAAGCCTGCAGAGGCTTGGAGCAATAGAGGTAGAAAATGGTCTAGTGGTCATTCTATCTTCAATTCTAGTTCTGATCTGCTTCATTTTCTTTAAAAAAGACTAGAATTTTCAGTTGATGAGGACAATTTAAAAGAGTGTTTTATGGATCTAGGTTCATTCCGTGAAGACCAAAGGATCCCTGTTCTTGCCCTCATTGATGTGTGGCAAGAATTATATAAACACAATGAAGATGGTATGGATGCCATTGCCATTTTACATGAACTCACCTCTTGGAATCTGGCTAATCTTGTGATGACAAGGTACGCATGCTGACTCTTAGCGTGTATTTGTTTCAAGTAACCGTTGCTAGTTAGTAGTCATAATATGTTATCACTCTGTACATAGCCTAAGGAACAAATTTTCGTAATGTCTTATAACTTAATTAACTTCTTATGGCAATAATATTTTTGTTATAGATTTTTTGGGAAGTACTTTTTGCATTTGAAGAAAAAAATTGAATCTTTTCTTATAATTTTTGCTCATTCTCCAGGAAAAATGCAAGTGAGATCAACGATTATTATAATGAAGACTATGTCACACAACATGATCTTCTTAGAGAGCTAGCTATGTTTGAAAGCTGCCAAGGGCCAAAAGGACAAAGGCAAAGATGGATTATAGACGCAAGTGAAAACACTCAGGATCAGCAACCCATCAAAGCCCACTTGTTATCTATCTCAATTGGTTTGTTCATGTTTTCTCTTATCACTGATAAGAGAGTTATCACACATATGCATGGATACACACAGTCACACGCCCCATACATATTGAGTGCCTTCTCACATCGTCTATAATTCTTTTTGCAGATGAATCATTCTCATCAACTTGGTGCGACATTCATGCACCCAAAGTTGAGGTTTTAGTTCTGAATTTTCAGAAAAAGCATACAAGTTACCTGATTTTGTGGATAAAATGGATAAACTCAAGGTTTTGGTAATTTCTAATTATGGTTTCTTTCTGGCTGAAATAATAAATTTTCAACCACTCAACTCTACCCAATTTAAAGAGAATCAGATTGGAGAAGATTTCAATCCCTTCCCTTTGCAAGGCCCCTGTACCATTGAAGAGTTTGAAGAAAATATTCTTGTTCATTTGTAATATTGGTCAAGCTTTTGGGAATTGTTCCATCCAAGTTTCAAATGCATTGCCAAATCTAATGGAGATAAACATTGACTATTGCAATGATCTTGTGGAATCTGTTGTATATATAGGTATATATAAGGATAGGTTGTAATAATGATATAAGGTTGGAGAGTATTCACTTGTGTAAAATGAATAAAATGGAGTTTCAAGATCTGGAATTTTCTTTGTGAAAATTCAAGTTTTAGGATGTTCGATCAGTCGAAACTTTTGCTCGATCGATTGAATTGATCAAGAAAATTGATCTGAAGCTTCTGCTTGACTCGATTGATGATCGATTTCTGTTCAATCGATCAAAAAGAGTTTCGATTGATGCTCAATTTCTCTCGATTGATCGAGCCTCGTAAAAACTATTTTTGCATAATCTTCTACAAAATTGTGGTAACCATTCTAAACTTTGAGAAAGGTTTTAAATCTTGTAAACAGTTTTATGAGGCATCGTAACTCTCCATACTTACCTTTTGAAGGGTTATAACCCTATGGGTATAAATAGAGGTTAATGTCCACTTGAAAGATAGACTTGATAGTAAGTTACAAAGAAACAAAAAATCTTGTAGGTATTCTCCAAAATTGTTATTTGTAAAACCCAATAAACTTGGTTGTATCATGGGGACAAGTTTGTAGAAATCCTTTAGCAACTTGCATATGGGGACAAATATTGTCTAAGAATAACATTCAATTGTACCTCCAAGTCAATCACTAATTTCTATTTACTTGATGTGTTCATTTGTTCTTTCATTATTACTCCTTAATTTGGTGAAATCCCCAACAGAATTGCCTGCAGTGCTGTGTGATGTTATCCTCCTAAAAAAAAACTTGCAATCACTAATTGTCATGAACTGTCTTTGCTTCCCAAAGGAATTGGAAAGCTAGTGAATTTAGAAGTGCTCAAGCTTAGGTACTGTACTAATTTATCTGAGTTGCCAGAATCAATCAAAAGCCTCGATAAGTTAAGACTTTTCGACATATGTGATTGCCTAAGCATTAGACACTTGCCAAAAGAGATTGGTGAGTTATGTAAACTAGTCGCTAACTCGTACGATGCACGGGAAAATTAATATAAATGTTCAAGAAATTCATTTTTTTGATTCATCTTCCCCTAGATTGATGAAAGTTATAAGATTAATTCCTATTATTCATGTACTTAAACAACAAATTCAAATGGTTAAATGTTGCAAGTTTGATGAATCCATAATCATAACCTTTAAAAATACTTCATTCCAAACTTACAAAAGTAAATTTATGAATCTTTACTCCTCCTTTGGCAAGCACAATTATTTTCCATTTAAATCTCCTTTCAAATAGTGTTTTTCAGTATTGGTACATTTTGTAGTTGGAAAAGAGATATGCAAGTCTAATGTTTAGTTCATATTGCAAAGTTACATTCTACTTATAATTTGTTTCTAAATATTTGAAGCTTGATCTATTTAATGAGGCATGTTAAAAAAAAAAAAAAAAAGGTCAAATGTTTCTTGATATTCAGTTGGTTGAAAACACAATCAGTGCTATCTAACAAATTTCCACTTTGAATTCATTAAATTTTATTAAAATGCAAAACCCCATTAAAGACTAACAGGTATTTGCTAAACTATCTAGCCATGCAACTATATAAGTTGATAGTGTATATATTGTGTGCGGGAATGTTGATATGCATACACAAAAACACAAAATTAAAATACAAATTATGTGTTCCTACTTCTCTATAAAATCTAAAAGGGAATAAAAACCAACATCAAAGTTGAATAAATATGGTATCTCAAAGCATAATGTAAAAGACATTTCTTATTAACTAATATCCCAAAATTTTAAGGAACATCTCAAGTAATTTAGTACCTAAACATAGCTTTTAGTAACTATAGCATTCAGCAAGAACTTTCAATATCTAGCCTAATTTACAAATTTTTTTTTCAATAAGTAACCTAATTTACATACATGACAGCTTAGCAACTGAGAGAAGACTTCCACTGAAACTTCTATGGCACCATCAAACCCCAAATTTGTCAACATGTGCTAATCCAAAATGGTTCCTCTTTCCTTTAGATTCAATTTTTCCACCATGTTCTATAATAAGTTACATACAATTATCATAGAACTCCTAATCATAACTTGAGACAAGTTTTCAAGAACTCCATAAAACTCCAGTTTATGGTTTTCTTCCACTCTATCTATGTGTGGGGGTGCACCATCAAGTACACAATTCAATGTAAACATTCGTCTCTAGTCTAGAAAAAATAAATAAATAATAAAAAATAAAGGGTAAATAATTATCAGTTGAATTATTTCCATTTAAAACAGATTTTGGATGCATGTTTGATTCAATAACTCAGTAAAAAAATAATTAGTAGGAGTTTCTTTGAATATATTATGTTCAACCTATGACTATAAATAGAATCTATATAAGATTTCAAATAACCTATTACGCATTTACAACTTAATATAAAAGGAAAAACAAAAACCTTGAGGTAGAAGACAAGTAGTTCATTATCTTCGTCTAAGTCCCCTCACATCACCATTCACATCCAGCAAATCAATACGAACTACAAAACACAAACATAGAAAACTCATCAAATTTTCCCCACAAGTAAAACAATAGTACAAAAACAAAATAAGTTTGTTACTGAATCCTTAACATTGAAAGAGTAAGCAACGGAAATTAATAAATCAAAGAGAGCTTTAAAAAAGAGCATCAAGAACTCTCATTTCCACCTTCATGTTTGTGTATTGAATTGATGTTAGTTGCATTGAAAACTATATATAAAATAAAAACCCATTAACAATTTCATCTAGAATAAGAAAATTGTGTTATTTCAATTTCAACTAACAAATCAAACGGCAAAGCTATATTAGGGGAAGGAAAAGAATTGAAACAAAAATATGCCAACAAACTACCTGGATGTTCATGGCCTTCATGTTGGACTTAAGTTGTTCATGACTTTCTTGTTAGACTCAAGTTGGCTTCCTAGGCAATAAAAGTTTATAAAATTTTCACACTATTACATTCCCCAACATTCACCAAATTTGAAACAATATTCTAACTGCAAAATTTATGAACTAAAACCCCAATAACTTGCTCAAAATTTAAAAATTAACAAAATCAAAATTCTTTCATTTAAAAAAAAAAAAAAAAACTTTTTGGGTAAACTCTATAAAATAAACAAATTTAAGAGGAAGAGAGAGAGATTTATCGTGCACAAAATCCCTAAGAAACGTGAGCCCTGCGGAACTTACAGCTAA
This sequence comes from Quercus wislizeni, assembly GCA_023055345.1. Taxonomy (NCBI): domain Eukaryota; kingdom Viridiplantae; phylum Streptophyta; class Magnoliopsida; order Fagales; family Fagaceae; genus Quercus; species Quercus wislizeni. Next base: position 5,255 of record JALGQJ010000063.1, read on the forward strand.
AAATTATAAAAATTGAAACCCAAAAAAAAAAAAAATTGAAACAATATTCTAACTGCAAAATTTATGAACTAAAACCCCAATAACTTGCTCAAAATTTAAAAATTAACAAAATCAAAATTCTTTCATTTAAAAAAAAAAAAAAAAAACTTTTTGGGTAAACTCTATAAAATAAGCAAATTTAAGAGGAAGAGAGAGAGATTTATCGTGCACAAAATCCCTAAGAAACTCAAGCCCTGCGGAACTTACAGCTAAAAATTATAAAAATTGAAACCCAAAAAAAAAAAAAAAATAGAAGTAAAAATCTCATTTAACCAAGCATAACATAATATCCAACTAACATACTACATATATAGTAGTACATTCTTTTGAAGCAACCCAAAATAAAACATAAGAAGGAACGATGGAGGAAAAAAACTTCAAATGCAGTAATTAAATTAAGCTTACTACCAAAAAAAAAAGGAAAAAAAAAAAAACAATGAATAAAGAATCATATGTAACCCTTGCTTAATGATGTACAGCTACAAACATGAAAAAAAAAAAAAAATGCAAGCATCTGCAACGAAAGAAGAAGTTATTAAGGTGTTCATCTCTTGTTTGAATAACTCTTGGCCTTTTTCGTTACTTTATCTACTCTATTATCAATTTATCATAGCTGAATGTGGCAATACCTAATTACGTGACAATTAAATCAATTAGACATTTAAATACATCCAATCAATGCACAATCATCTATATAAAACAGGAAATTAGTATTATTGATTAAGGCATGGATAAAGGCTTCGGTACAATCCATAACGACCCTCCCACACAACTCAGCAAGTAGCAAAACTACCAAATTGACACAGAAGATAGACGTGCATATAACAAAGTCACATGTATTATGGCTACAATCTAAGGTTCACATATGGAGATTGACCTGCAGACTACAGCTATTCAAAAACAATGAAAATAATCATAGATTGGGGTAATTTTCCTTACCATAATTTCTGAGCTTTTCTCTACAGCCAACGGCAACAACTAAAAATACAAAAAAAATTGCAGACCATAATAAACTCAATACCCAAACAGGAAAACATAGAAGAATTAACCCTAAAAATTTTAAATATACATAGAAAATAAAATTTAAGCATACCTTGGCTCGTATAGAGGAAACTGAGTGTTGATTGAATTACTGAAATACAAAAGAAAGAGCAATGCGTCCAATAATTGAAATTAGCAAAACCCACTACAGGGCTCCAAACCCATCAATTTAAGCAAAAATCATTTAGAAGAAACACTCCAAAACGAAACATGAACAAAGGTGAAATACCTGAAGTGAATCATCCATATTCTGTCAGTATTTCTGAGCTCTTCTTCAAATATGCTGTTTTCTGATTCAATTAAATGGGGAGTTTTGAAACCGTGAAAGATAGGAAGAGCAAAAGGAGGGGAGATAGTGATGAGGTGTGAAGGAGTTATTCACTTAAATAAGGAGAGGAAGAGACGAAGAAGGGAAGAGAGAGGTTGGAGTTAGAAAGCCGAAGGTCTGAAGTATTGAATCTGCCTTTGGAAGAGAGAGAGGTTGGCGTTAGTCATGCTGAAGGTCTGAAGAAGAAGAAGAAAGGGTTGGCGTTTAAAAGAATACAGGGTTGGATTTGGGCTTAATGGTGGACAACAATGTAATATTCATTTTTTTTTGGGCTTCGTGGTGCACATGATTAAAGCTATAAAGATTTGGCTTTAATGGTGGTGATATGGCTCTTTTTAATAGTATTTTAAATTTAGGAAAAAATTTAGTAAAAGTATTTTTAAATTATAGAAAAAATTCAGTAAATGAAAATTAGAAATGACATAGTGGTTGATGTGGCTCAACGGAAGCGTAGTAACGTTAAATGCTATATTTCATATTTTAATAATATATAGATTAGAGGAGATCTACATGAAAGAGTGCTTGAGTTTGCATAATGGGTTGCCAACATCAACTACAAATCTTGAGCAATTGAAGCTTGTGATATGTGATGAAGAGAGGGCCAAGTTTTGGGAGCCTATCAAGGAAGTTCTCATCAATCTAGAGGTCAAGGTGGCCGAAGATATCAACTTGACTTGGCTTCTCAAACCAGGATTTCTGAGAATTGTTTCTTTTTGGAAAATTTTGTAGGCTTTGTCAAGTTATTATCATTATCTTCCACTCTTTGTTTCTTTTTCCTTACATTTCGGACATATTGAATACATGAAAAAATATATATCGATAGAAAATATGATTGTTGTAAATCCTAGAATTATGTAGATTTTTTTGTTTCCTTTTTTTTTTTTTTTTTTGGTATATTATAAGAACAAAAATCGAAATTCCATGCAAACTTTAATAATGAGACAAACGCTGTTAATTTGTGCTGGTCTTTGTTTTAAATTTTTATTCTTTGCCCATTGGATTTTTCTTGGTCAAGAACAAGAAGCTCTTTTCTATATTTTGTCCTGTCTAATCTGAATTTCGACATCTATACGTCTAAATTCATAATCGTATATTTCTTGGTGCTTATATCAAGGAAAATTGGTGCTCCATCCACATCATTGATTCCGCTGTACATACATAATAATAAGGTTTTTTTAAATATTTTTTCTGTCGTTCTCATAAGTCATAATGCTTAATTGATGAATTGCCTTTCTTGAGCAAGATTCAAAGAGTGTTTATGGACTTAATAAATAAAAAATTAGTTGCCTTTAACAAGGGTAAAAATAACATGTTTGGTTCTCAATTTGTCAATTGGTTTCATCACTTACATATGGGTCAACTAGTTATGAAAAAGAAAAAATATTTATGTACCATAAGATGACACTCTCAAGCTTGTGAAATTAAATATTGATTTGAGTGTGTCTGTAAAAATTTTCAAATTGAAAAGGCAAATGTGGTCTACTAAAACCACAATTACTTGATCCAGTACAAGAAATCCGATGGGAAAAATGCCAAAACTAAAATAATAATAATAATAATAATAATAAAAACATGTGAGAATTATATTTAGTAAGCCTAACAATGCCAAAGTGCTCAAAACACAGAGAAATAGATCACAAACTTGACTAAAAAAAAATAGTGGACCTCCAAATAAAACATATAAAATAGACTAAAGTATTAAGGTGGTAAGTTAAAAAATAATGATTCCAACCCATCCACCAACAATCACTAATTATAAATTTATAAATTATCATTATGATATTAATTAATTGTGTTAGGACTATGATTGGGGTGCATTGCAATATGGTGCAACTGTGGCTAGGTAGTGTAGTGAAGGGTGCTTGTGTGGTGCAGGGAAGTGTGTTGCTATGTGGGCAGGGCAGTAGGGCAGGGTAGTAGAAGGCTTGTACATACAAAGAGGCAGAGAGGCAGGGGATGCTTGTACAAAGTTAGTTACAAGTAGTTGGTTAATTGTTGATGCATTCAAAGTTGTATTTAGTTAGTTTGTTAAGGCTGAGATGTGTTGTACCTTGTTAGTTAGTCAGTAGGATGGAAGGTTCACTTCAAATTGTAATATGATTTCCATTGATGAATAATACAATTGAATAGCTATTCTTGAAATGCTATTGGAGGTTGATTCCCTTGATGAATCCATGGAGGCCTAGTTCCCTCGAAGAACTACAAGATTGAGAGTAACAGAATTTAATTCAATTGAGTCTTATCAAATTGTGTCTATGTGTATTAGTCATTTGACAATGTCTTGGAAATACTCTCTTTATTTAGTTGGTATTGTATAGATTGAGGGATTTTTTTTTTTTATAAAAAATAATTAATAGATCTAAGATTCATTGATCAGATTTGATAAATAATGATTTTTAAAGTAATGTTTTGGTTGATTGGGCTAATTTTTGTTGTTCTATAGGCTAGATGTTTTTGCTGTTATTTGAACTAATTATGTTGTTCTTGTCATCACCATTATCTTTTTCTTATTATTTAAAGGGGAAAAAATTATATTACGAAGGCTAAAAATAATTTTCATTGGCCCAAATTCTAAAAATGTCATAAAACAAATATACTTTTAATTTTAAAAATAAAATTCTAGAGGGACCATGGCCCCCTTGGATGGCTCTGTCCCTACTCCCTACCTTATATATATAAATATATATACACCCTCAATAAAGTTGGCAAATTCCAATTTTATTTCCAAAAAAAAATGTGGTTCATATTAAGTGTGGGGGTAAGGGTCCGTAATAATATGTTGGGCCATGGGCCTGTCCGAGGACAATAAAACGTCCGAGGAGATTGCCAGTAAATAGTAATGGCCTAGCATAGGGTTCAGTAAGTAAGAAGTACGTGGAGGAATGTCCGAGGAGGAAAATCCTCTCGGACATGGCTAGCATACCTCAAATTTGTATCCCAACAACTAGATGAACCTTCCAAGAAACTCAAGAGAGGAGGACGTGTCCTACGGATTTGAAAGAAAGGGGAGAAAGCCCAAAAGATCTAAGGAAAAGCTGCTGCCACCGCATTAAATGCACTGTAACCACTTTCCTGGCGGCATTTATGTGGAGAAAACATCTTAACAATGAAACTCTGGTTATTACAACTCACAGAGAACCAAAAGAGGTGTCTGATGGAACAAATACTCAAGTGAAGTCTTAAATGAACGACAAGTGTAGTGTTAAGATGATCTAAAGAGAGCCATATAATGTAAAGAATCTTTTATGAAAAGGGGATCGGAAAAATCCTAGGAAAAAGAATAACAAGGTTATCAATAATTGCATGTAAAAAAGATCAATTGACATAAAAATAAAGCTTCTCAAATTGAGAATCTTTTCCCATTTGTTTATGTAGTTTTATTTAAACTTTCTTTGAACTTGTGATAATTGTAATCCGAATTCACTAAAACTTAGTTTTCCAACCAACTCTCTATAAATTTATTGTCTTGCACTCATTGGGTCAGTGCACTATCAATTTGGATCACGAACTGAGTCCACACATTAAGAAAAATATTTTGGCTATACATATTAATTACCGCCTTAAGAAACTATAAAAAATAACTCTTTTATGTCTCAAATATTTCTCTTTTTTTAAGTAGAACAAGTGATGGCATGACAAGTACAATAATATTTTCATAATTTTTAAGGTTGTAGATTATAAGTAATATATCATAAAAATATTTTTTAAAATACAAAATAAAGTTAGTGGTGATCTCATATAAAAATAATATACTAAAATCTATATTCTCAAATAATTTATTTTAAAAAATTATGAAATTGATTGTGTAAGTAAAGTGGTCCACATTGATTGCCGAATTTTCTTGAGGGTTCAATTTATAGTTTTGACCCATCCCCATCCACAGCCACGTATTTCCAAACGTCACCACAGACATCAGGCACTGTGAAAAAAGTTTTGAATACCATTTTAAAGCAAACATCATTGTCCAATTGGAACCATCCTGCATTCCTGCTAGCTTATTGGAGACTTTTTTTTTGGACACAAATCTTTAACGCTTTTTTCATTTCTATAAATACCCATTTGTGTAACAAGCATTTCATCCCCACTTTTGTCTGAAATCAAGAACAGAAGTATAGTACTAGCATTCGACAGGAAAGAATAGAATAGAATCATTATAAATGGCTGCTGAAGCTCCCACCATTCCTCTTCTTACTCCTTACAAACTGGGCAAGTTCAACCTTTCCCATAGGTATACCAATACACCTTGCAAAATTCTTTCTTTTTGTCTAGTATGATCGAATTGATAATATGTGTGATGGGTTTTGATTTTTTTTTTTTTTTAATTTTATAAATCATGTTATGGTTTTTTTTTTTTGTTTGACTTTGATTTTGTAAAAAAAAAAAAAAAAGTTGATTGTGACATATCCCAGTTGGGATAATGAATTGTTTTGTTTACAAAGGTTTCAACTTTCAAGAAATCGTAGTTGATTATTTTTATATGTCGTTTCCATTATGTAACACTCTTGCACTTTTGAGCATTTTCTTGTCAGTTCACATCTGTGTTTGTTTTGTGTTTTGACCAAGAAATGACACATTTTTTTTAGGAATTCTCAATATTAATCTGCTAAAAGTCTGAGACTTTGCTAATTTTGCTAATAATAAGATTGATGGATTTTGTTGGAACTGTATTAGCTGTCTTGCTGAACTTTACTGAGTTCATGAGTTGTTAGTGATGATTTTTTTTAACTTGATCTCAAAAGGATAATCAAGCTGTCATTTGGTTTATTTGAATCTTGTAAAGCATCTCTGTTTTGTGAATTGGTTTTAGATTTGCAGATTAAGGTATCTGATCACTTTGGCTGTCAGGATTCTTTGTGCTTTCAGAACCTCTAAGTAATGTATTTGTAGCTTCATCATGAGAGATTGAGAGTGCTTACATTTATTTACAGTTGCTTTGATTATATAAGATATCAATCTATAGTTATAAAACCATTTCTCAACAATTTTGGTCTGACTTTTTTGGGGCTGGGGAGGAGGGATATAATCCTTCTATTTATCAGTTTTATGTTGATACCTATGATTACACATTCTGTATGATGAAAAGCAATCCAGTTTGGCTCCCTCATCTATATCCTGCCATAGTACCCAAGTCATTCTTCAAATGCTGTATGTTATCATTTAATGATCTTGAACCTACATGTGATTAACAGAACTAATTCACCCTATTCTGTGCATAAAAATTCATCAAATTAATTGTTACAAGTTTTTACTTTTTCATCATTCATCTGTAAATATCCCCCCTCCGTTTACGTGCTTCATTTTGTTTCTTACTTATCTTTGCTGTTATTTTCTTAAAGTAAAACGTGGCCATGCATGTATTGCACAAGCCACTGGCCCCTCACCAGCAAATTTACAGTACTCATGGGATTGTACTCAAGGAAGTTTAAACTAGACAACTGGGAAGTCCAAACTTCCTTTTGGATCTGCCAAAATATGATTTTATTCCTTAGAAAAGCAGTGACTGTGATTATGTTGAAATAAGAAATATCTGAGGTCAACTGCTGCATTCGGTTTGGTCTGCTTGTACAGGGGTTGGACCTGGAGTGGAAGCGAATTGACCAATTTAACTTGTTGTGCACTAAGCCTAGGCTAGGTTTGGATACTATAAGAGTTTTTTTTTTTTGAGAAACAAACACACACACACAAAGGAGAGGGAAGGGGTTCTAACACAAAGAGTTGAAATGTCATAAGCAGTCACTTTTGAAGTCCATACTACACAAATATATACTTGCCTTCTTTCCAAAATGCTCTCATTAGAATTGTTAAGTTTTATGGTTGAAAACAGTCCTAAATTAAGTGCCACTCTTTTTTTTTTCAAAAAAAAAACTTAGTGCGCTTTGTAGGTCTTGGAAAAAGGTAAGCTTATGATATAAACGTAGGTTGAAAAGAAAGGTACACGAATTAAAAACAATGTAGGCCCTGAACTTGAAACCAAGTATTTTCAAATTTCAAGTGCATGGAAAATTAGCTATGAATGATATAGAAATTGTCATAGTTGAAGGACCTAAAGGATCTTTCTGGTTCTCCTACCCCACTCCAGTACTGCATTTTGCAAAATCTATGTTTAATAATTGATAATATGGTTGTACTTTAACAATGAACAAACTCTAAAGGAAAAAAAGGAAATTGTAGATCAAGTCAAACATTCTCTTTGTCTCTGTCACTCTTTCTCATTTAGGTATTTATTTGTTTACTCACAAGGAAAAGCACTATATTATATGCAGAGTTTTTCTGATTTTGTGTTTTTCTTCAGCTTCTAAAACTTTATTTAAAGGTTTATGTTTTAGCAATCCACAGGTGAAAGTTGTGAAGCTGCCCTTATCTCTGCCATAATCATTCCAAAATGAATTGTTTGATTTGGTTTCATTTGTTCTTGCCTTTTTTATTTTATTTTTTAGTATCTATATAACATAGAGAAAGGTGCTTAATCGTATTATTCTTCCCGACTTTACTACAGGCAATATATATTTGATTCTTATAGGATACTACTTTCTTCATTTTGAAAGATTTCTTACTTAATTTACTCAATTTATCATTTAATTTGTATTTTCAGAGTTGTTTTGGCACCATTGACCAGACAGAGATCTTATGGCAATGTTCCTCAGCCACATGCTATCTTATATTATTCTCAAAGAACCTCCAAAGGTGGTCTACTGATAGCTGAAGCCACTGGAGTTTCTGACACTGCTCAAGGGTAATCAATTTCTTACCATGTTTCAGACTGAAAGACAATCTCCATTTTGAGGGTTTCCTTTCTTGCCTTAAAATTTTTTATGACTTCTTAGGCTTCTTTGCTATTGTAAAGGTATCTAGACACACCTGGTATATGGACAAAAGAGCAAGTTGAAGCTTGGAAACCCATTGTAGATGCTGTTCATGCCAAAGGTGGAGTTTTCTTTTGTCAAATTTGGCATGTGGGGAGGGTTTCAAATCAAGGTTTGTCTTTGACTGAGACCACCTTTATATCTTCTCTTTTAATATTGCTTGTTGACAATTGAACCTTTTTAATGGATGGAGAGAGTTGAATGTTTTGTAATATGCTAAGTTACAAAGACTTTATGGTAAATGATTCATGAATTGAGTAGATTTGTGCTTTCTATACCACATCAGGCTACTTAACTATTGATTTTTGTTGATCCTGAAGGAATTATTGCTTGTGAACCTATTTGGTAGAGAATCAAATTGGATGGAAGTTTTCATTGACTGCTGAAATAACCATACTTGGTGTTGTAGGATGCTATTCCTGCATAATGAGTGTCACATTTGAAAAAGAAACATACTTTCTGAGGAAGATCATTAATTGGCTTGACTCTCATTTTGGAGAAAGTAAAATTAGCAAAAGTGATGATCATTATTGGATTGAGGGAGCATGGGAAATTTATGCAACAATATAATTATTTTGAAAAATTATTGATTTATCAATGTGGTGGTGTTATTTTTTGCAGTCTCTTCTCTACTACAAATGGATTTCTTATTTCACGGGGCCTTTTATGATGATCATTGCCTCAGTGGAAGGGGCATCCTCTATTATAAGTCTGAGTCTGATATGTTAATGTCATTATTTTTTTAGCATCTAGTATATACGAAGAAGGTGACACTCACTGCTTTAACAAAATTGAATCACTGTGGTTGGTTGGACAAAAAGCTAATGATGTTGCCATTTCAGTAGAAAAAGGCCATAGTGGGTAGTTGCATGCCACTTTTTCAAAAGCATGGTTCTTTCAGTTGGTTGGTCTTTCAAAATCTTTGTAGTTTTGTTTTAGATATGCTGACACCACTTGCTCGAAATCAATTGTCAAAATTATTATTCAGTCCTATATCTATGGTAGTCACAGACATTCAACCACCACTTTTTGGCATGTTAGACTGCCCTAAGATCATGAGCTTTCCTTTTTTTTAAATGGAATAAGATCTTGAAATTTCCTTTTTTGGAGTGGAATATTATTTATACAATCATGTGAAACACATAATGGAGCTTTTATGCCTTCATAATCCAAAAGAAGTATTAATTTTGTCTCTCTTTTTTTTGTGGTTTTCAAATCAATGAAGGTCTTGTCAATAACTTCTTTAGATAATTAAAAATTTTTAAATAAAAATTAAATCTTTATGAAGAAACATCTTTTTCTAAGTAATTTAACGAATCATAACTCTCATTTTTCTATTTCTTTAAGTGGTGATGGATGATTTCTTTTCAAACTTGTGATTTATTTGAATATTTATTTTTCTTTCATATTGTTGTCTACAGGTTTTCAACCAAATGGTCAAGCTCCAATTTCTTCCACTGACAAGCCTTTGACCCCTCAAATTCGAGCTAATGGAATTGACGTTGCAGAATTCACTCCTCCAAGGCGGCTAAGGATAGAGGAAATTCCTCATATTGTCAATGATTTTAGACTTGCTGCAAGGAATGCTATTGAAGCTGGTAAGTTCTTTTCATGTGTTTATATAAGATAAAAGATATATGATTGGCCAAATGTACAAGGGAGTGAAGGAATGTACTTTGTACTGGACGAAAGAAAACTGAAGAACAACGGGGCTCATGGTTACCTTTGTCCCTTCATTAAAATGTCATTATTTGTCTTATACACAGGCTTTGATGGAGTAGAGATCCATGGGGCTCATGGTTACCTAATTGACCAATTTATGAAAGATCAAGTGAATGACAGAACGGATCAATATGGTGGATCCCTCGAAAATCGTTGCCGGTTTGCTCTGGAAATAGTTGAAGCTGTTTCTAATGAGATAGGAGCAGACAGGGTTGGAATAAGACTATCTCCTTTTGCAGACTATATGGAATCTGGAGACTCAGATCCAAAAGCTTTGGGCCTTTACATGGCTGAATCCTTAAACAAATATGGTATTCTTTACTTTACTGCCACATGGTTGAGCCAAGAATGAAGACAGTTGGAGAAAAATTTGACTGTCCCGATAGTCTTGTGCCAATGAGAAAGGCTTTTAAGGGTAACTTTTTTGTTGCTGGGGGTTATGACAGGGAAGATGGCAACAGAGCTATTGCTGAAAACCGTACAGATCTTGTTGTTTATGGTCGTCTGTTTTTAGCCAATCCAGATTTGCCTAAGAGATTTAAGCTCAATGCTCCTCTCAACAAGTACAACAGAGACACATTCTACATCTCTGACCCTGTCCTTGGATACACTGATTATCCACTCCTTGAAGACATTGCTTAGGTTTTCAAGGAGAAGAGTGAATAAATTGTCCAAAAACATTGCCCTATGTAATTTCTTTCTTGTTTTTCGTGTGTTTTCATGGTATTGTACAAGTGCAACAAAAAAATTTGATAGATCTAAATAATTTTGAAGTGGTTATTCCCTTTTAGTGATAATATTGTTGGTGCTGATCTGCTTTTGAGCAAGACTAATCATGATTTTGAAGCATAATTTGGCTATTACAAGCAATGATTCTTTACTTAAATTGGCAACTATGCGCATAGGATTTTGCCTTCAGCTTTAGCTTCAATGGACTCAGTCTCCTTTACTTTTTGGTGTACATAAGGTCTACATTGAACCATTATAAGTGGCTACTCAATTGCTTGTGATATTATCCATATTTAGGGCACGTAGGTTTATTTTCTCACTTCCATTCATAATAAAGTGACTAAATTTCAATCTAGCTATCAACCTTATCTTTCTAAGCTTGAGACCAATTATGTACAAAATATTTGACATTAAGCACAAACACAAGTGGAGTTTACAAATGGAATTATACACATACACATGATTTGCAAACAGCATTTCATCAGTTTCTTGGCAACCAAGAGGAGTCTAAGAAAAGTTATTTATGATTGACAATTGGCATTATAAGGTTAGCTCCAATGTTTATAGTTGAAAAGCAAAGAAAGTCAGGAGGATTATCTCTGGATTGAAGAGAACATATACATAACACATATCATGGGTATGTGTGTTGAATCTATTGCTGACATGATAACGTGGTTTAAGTAGAACTGTAATGGGTTCTACTTACTCTATTTACTTATTCTTTACTAAATGAAAAGGTGAATATACTGTGCAAAGATCAATCAAAGCTAACACCATAGCTAGCAACATCTTCAGGTTCCAATATATCAAAATCACTAAGAACATTCTGATGTCATCCCTATGCTACTAACATGTATCTCTGTACCAACATTAATTGAACACCATACATGCCTTGCTGGTTCAGTTCCTGGATCTTGGTCAATAGTAATATGTTTCCCATTAGTGCCCTATAACTATATTCTCCATCTTGAAGTAGAGGAAAAACTCAACAGCACTAATCAAGTTAAAGTAGACTAAACTAAGTTCACTAATGTGAATTGAGGAAGCAATTGCTCTGAATTGTAATGGGTTCAGGTAATTTAGGATGCTGGGAGCAGGTATAGTTAAATGATAAATCCAAAGCCAACCTATGATATTTTTCATTTGCATCCAATTTGAATATTGAAAGCTGCATAGAGTTATTGTTAGAATTTTTGGACAAAGCTGTAGCATCTCAAGGATGAGTATGGGAGAAAGGACAGACATACGAATGACAAATTTGCACAGCATTGCAAAAATTAAGAATAAGTAAGAGAAGATTAGATAGGAGATAGAAGCAGAATTGAAAATTCTTCAAGTCTCATGAGGCCTCTGGGCAGTCTCACCTGAAAGATAACACATAGAAACTTACCATTAGCAGTAAGGACTTTTAATTAGTTGAATTTTCTATGCATAGAAGTAGATAATAAAATTTCCTAGATGCATAGCACAGAAACATCCATTTACTGTGAACATGAACTTAGTATTTAGCCAAATTTTATGTCTCCAGATTCGCATATCATTCCTTTGTGTGTGTGTGTGCGTGTGTGATTTCAACTAGGATTCCATAAAAAAATTTGATAATGGCTAAGTTACTAAATATGGATTTGAGTTTGTCCATAGAAATTTTCAAATTGCAAAGGCAAGTTTGGTCTTCTAAAGCCACAATTACTCTATCCAATATGGGGAATCGGATGGAAAGAATGCCAAACTTTTTTTATTTTTTTGAGAAAGGATAAAAATGCCAAACTAAAATAAATATAAACACAGAGACAAAGATCATAAACTTGACTCACAAAAATAGTGGACCGCCCAATAAAATAGATAAGACAAAATAGTTAAAATAAGCTAAAGTATTAAGGTAGTAAGTTAAACAAATGATTCCAACCCATCCACCAACAATCACTAATTATAAATTCATCAACCTATGATGTCCGCTCTTAAGACCAAAACACCAATAAGTTTTTGGTGTAAGCAAGGATTAAATCACAAATCTCTTATTCAATCATCAGAGACTTTATCAGTTGAGCTAATAATAAATTTATAAGTTATCAATTCGATATTAATTAATTGTGTCTATGTGTACTAGTCAATTGACATTGTCTAGGAAATATTCTCTCTTTATTCGATTGGTATTTGAATAAATTTAGGGATTTTTTTTTATAAAAAAAAAAGAATTGATCTAAGATTTATTGATCAAATTTGATAAATAATGATTTTTAAAGTGATGTTCTGGTTGATTGGGTTAATTTTTGTTGTTGTATGGGCTAGATATTTTGTTGTTATTTGAACTAATTACATTGTTCTTGTGGTCACCACCATCGTTGTAAATTATTATTTTTATTATTTAAAGGGGACTAAAATTATATTATCAGGTCTAAAATTATTTTCTTTGGCCCAAATTCTAGAAATCTCATAAAACATATATACTCTTAATTTTAAAAATAAAAATCTAGAGGATCCAAGGCCCCCTTGGGTGGCTCTGTCCCTCCCTTCCAAAAAAAATTTTTTTTTTCCTCAAAAAAGTTGGCAAATTCCAATTTTCTTTCAAAATAAAAAATATGTAGTTCATATTAAGAAAACTATTTATAATTTTTTTTTTGGATGTACATACTAATTTACTGCCCTAAGAAGCTATAAAAAAAATTGTGAACTATTTTATGTCTCTAAGATTGCTCTTTTTTAGGCAAAATTTGCCAAACAGTATAATATTGGGAAAATTTTAGGCGGATGACATGCGTTCAAAGTTTATTAGTTAGTTAGACTGTTTTTTGGAAATTGAGTACAGCAAAATCGACTTCCAGCCAAAATCCCAACCAAAATCGAGTTTACTATACTCGACTTCCATTTTTATCTATCTCAGAGCTAATTTTCAGTAGGAAGTCGAGTATATTAAACTCGAATTTGGTGATTTTCGCTGTAAGTTGATTTTGCTATACTCGATTTCCAAAAAACAGTCCAACTAACTAATAAATTTTGAACGCATACCATCCGCCTAAATGTTTTTCAGAATCATACTGTTTGGCAAATTTTGCCTCTTTTTTAAGTAAAACAATTGATAACACGACAAATTTAACAATATTTTCATAATAAAATTAAGAGTAATAAATAATAAAAATTATTTTTTCTTGAAATAAAAAATAAAATTAGCGGTGATATGATGTAAAATAATATACTAAAATCTAAAACACAATCTGTATTCTCAAAATTTTATTTTAAAAAAAATTATGAAATTTATTGCTGACGTAAAGTGGTGCTATTCATAGAAGCAGAACACATGGTTCATAGGGTCAAGGTCCATATTGGCGGCCAAACATTTTTTGAGGGTTCAATGTATGGTATTTCCAAACGTCAGCACAGACATCATTATGAATACCATTTTAAAGCAAACATCATTGTCCAATTGGAACCATCCTGCTAGCTTATTCGGAGACTTTGTTTTTTTCTGGGACACAAATCTATAAATACCCATTTGTGTAACAAGCATTTCATTCCCACTTTTGTCTGAAATCAAGAACAGAAGCAAACTAGCAAAGTACTAGCATTCAACAGGAAAGAATAGAATAGAATCATTGAAAATGGCTGCTGAAGCTCCCACCATTCCTCTTCTTACTCCTTACAAACTGGGCAAGTTCAACCTTTCCCATAGGTATACCAATACACCTTGCAAAGTTCTTTCTTTTTTGTTTTTGTTTTTGTTTTTGTTTTATAGTATTATCTGAATTGTTAATATGTGTGGTGGGTTTTGATTTTTTGTGATTGTGATGTATCCCAGTTGGGATGATGAATTGTTTTGTTTACAAATGTTTCAACTTTCAAGAAATCTTAGTTGATTATGGACAAAGTTTAGCTATAAAATTGGTTATAATTACTCAATAAAATAAACATTACTACATATTTTGAAAATCTAACCTTTAAATTGTATGTTCTTTACACTCTTAATACACATGTCAAATTTTGTGTTAATTGGATATTATATACCATATGATCTATAAGCTTATATTTTATCCATAATTTTAAACTATAAAAACTAGCAATTTATACAATTTATTGATGACATAACTATTAATCTTTAATTTTCTAGAAATTTTGCAAACATGAAGGATATAAGAAAAATATGTAATTCAATAGTATAATTCTCAAAATTCACCTTTAATAAGAAGATATTGAGTAAGATTATAGCTTTAGGCTATAACAAATTTTGTAACTAAACTTTAGCATTGATGAACAATACAATTTCATATTTAGTATTGTAGGGGCATAAAATCTGTTGATTATTTAGAGCACTAGCATTAGATGTGTCAAATGCCAAAAATTTGGCATTTGGCACACCAAAAAACCTCCCACATCAAATGTTCTAAATGCTAAAAAATTTAGCATTGATGAACAATACAATTTCATATTTAGAACAGTAGGGGCATAAAATCTTATATGTGCTAAACATATTTTGGTATTTTTTTACTTCAATTTCTCTCTCCCATGTCACATCCCAAGTCCTCTCTCCCTTTCTCTCTCTACCTCTCTCTCTTTGTCACATGGGGGCCACAATAAAATATATTTGTCTTGTTAATTTTTTAATATAGATGAGGTTTGTTTTAAATTATTTTAATGTGATGTAATCTTAAAATAAAAAATGTAATGTAAAGTGTATTGTAAAATGATATGTTAAAATAGATAAAGTAACTTTTTGATGTATCAAATGCTAAAATTTTTAGAGGACGTAATGCTAGTTAGCACTCTTGCCCTTTTGAGCATTTTGTTGTTATTTTACATCTGTGTTTGTTTTGTGTTTAGCCAAGATATGACACATTTTTTTTCAAGAATTCTATATATTAATCTGCTAAAAGTTTGAGATTTTGATAATTTTTGATACTGTTAAGATTGATGAATTTTGTTGGAACTGCATTAATAGTCGTGCTGAGCTCTGCTCATTTCATAGTTGTTAGTGATGATTTTTTCCTTTGATCTCAAAAGGAAAATAAATCTGGCATTTGATTTATCTGGACTTTGTGAATCATCTCTATTGTGTAAATTGGTTTTAGATTTGCAGATTAAGGTATCTGATCACCTTGTTGGCTGTCAGGATTCTTTGCGTTTTCAGAACCTCTAAGTAATGTATTTGTAGCTTCATCATGAGCGTGCTGACATTTATTTACAGTTGCTTTGATTATATAAGATATCAATCTATAGTTATGAAATCATTACTCAACAATTTTGGTCTGACTTTTTTCGGGCTGGGGAGGGGAGATGAGACCCTTCAGTTTATCAGTGTTATGTTGATACCTATGACTCCACATTCTGTATGATGAAAAGCAATCCAGTTTGGCTCCCTCATCTATATCCTGCCATAGTACCCAAGTCATTCTTCAAATGCTGTATGTTGTCATTTGATGATCTTGAAACTACATGTGATTAACAGAACTAATTCACCCTATTCCGTGCATAAAAATTCATCAAATTAATTGTTCCAAATTTTTACATGCTTCATTTTGTTTCTTACTTATCTTTTCTGGTATTTTCTTAAAGTAAAACGTGGTCATGCATGTATTGCACAAGCCATAAACTAAGTGCCACTCTTTTTTTTTTTTTTCAACCAAAAAAAAAATGAAAAAACTTAGTGCTCTTTGCTGCAGCTTTGTAGGTCTTGGAAAAGGTAAGCTTATGATATAAACATAGGTTGAAAAGAGAGTTACAAGAATTAAAAACAACGCAGGCCCTGAACTTGAAACTAAGTACTTTCAAATTTCAAGTGCATGGCAAATTAGCTTTGAATGATACAGAAATTTTCATCGTTAAAGGACCTATAGGATCTTGGAGGTTCTCCTACCCCACTCCAGTACTGCATTTTGTGAAATATATCTTTAATACTTGACAATATGGTTGTACATTAAGGATGGACAAACTCTAAAGGAAAAAAATAAGTTGTAGATCAAGTCAAGTATTCTTTGTCTCTGTCTCTGTCACTCTCTCTCATTTAGGTATTTATTTGTTTACTCACGAGGAAAAGCATTATATTATTTGCAGAGTTTTTCTGATTTTGTGTTTTTCTTCAGCTTCTCAAACCTTATCTCTGCCATAATCATTCAAAAATGTATTGTTTGATTTGGTTTCATTTGTTACTTGCCTTTTTTATTTTATTTTTTAGTATCTATTATAACATCGAGAAAGGTGCTTAATCGTATTATTCTTCCCAACTTTGCTTCTGGCAATATATATTTGATTCTTATAGGGTACTACTTTCTTCAGTTTGAAAGATTTCTTACTTGATTTACTTAATTTATCATTTAATTTGTATTTTCAGAGTTGTTTTGGCACCATTGACCAGACAGAGATCTTATGGCAATGTTCCTCAGTCACATGCTATCTTATATTATTCTCAAAGAACCACCAAAGGTGGTCTACTAATAGCTGAAGCCGCTGGAGTTTCTGACACTGCTCAAGGGTAATCAATTTCTTATCATGTTTCCCATTGAAAGACAATCTCCATTTTGAGGGTTCCCTTTCTTGCCTAGGAAATTTTTATGACTTATTAGGTTTCTTTGCTATTGTAAAGGTATCTAGACACACCTGGTATATGGACAAAAGAGCAAGTTGAAGCCTGGAAACCCATCGTAGATGCTGTTCATGCCAAAGGAGGAGTTTTCTTTTGTCAAATTGGGCATGTGGGGAGGGTTTCAAATCAAGGTTTGCCTTTGACTAAGACCACCTTTATATCTTCTCTTCTAATATTGCTTGTAGACAATTGAACTTTTGTAACGGATGGAGAGAGTTGAATGTTTTGTAATATGCTAAATTACAAAGACTTTATGGTAAATGATTCATGAATTGAGTAGATTTGGGTTTTCTATACCATATTGTGTTTGCTTAACTATTGAGTTTTGTTGATCCTGAAGGGAGTATTGCATGTGAACCTATTTGATAAAGATCAAATTGGATGGAAGTTTTGATTAATTGTTGAAATAACCATGCATTGGTGCTGTAGAATGCTATTCCTTGCAATGCATAATGACTGTCACATTTGAAAAAAAAAAAAAAAACTTTTTGAGGAAGAGCATTAATTGGCTTCACTCTCATTTTAGAGAGTAAAATTAGCAAAAGTGATGGTCATTGTTGGATATAGGAAGTAAGAGAAATTTATGCAATAATATAATTATTTTGAAAAATTATTGATCTATCAATGCAGTGGTGTTATTTTTTGCATTTTCTACTCTACTATAAATGAATTTTTTTATTACAAGGGGGTTTTCATTATGATCATTGCCTCGGTGGAAGGGTGGAAGGGGCATCTTGTATTATAAGTCTAATATGTTAATGTCATTTTTTTTTAGCATCTAATATATACGTATAAGGTGAAACCCATTGCTTTAACAAAATCAAATCACAGTAGTTGCTTTGACAAAAAGTTGATGATGTTGTCACTTTGGCTAAAAAGGTTGTTTTATATCACCATTGAATAGAATGTTATTTAGGGCCCATTTGGATTGAGGAGAGAAAGAGGGAGAGTGGAGGGGAGTAGAATACAGTTAGTTGAAAATAGGCTAATTTGCTAAAGGCTTTGTAGCTGAATTGACACCTTCCCATGTACAAAGTGCTTAGGGGTATAGGGGAGAAAGGATTCGAGTAGCAGGGTTAGCGACATATTGTAATTATTTTTCAAAAAAAAAAAAGGCTAATTTTGGGCCAGGCCAAATCAACTCAACTCCCCCTCTTTCCCCTTTAATCCAAAC
The DNA here is from genome assembly GCA_023055345.1 of Quercus wislizeni. NCBI lineage: Eukaryota > Viridiplantae > Streptophyta > Magnoliopsida > Fagales > Fagaceae > Quercus > Quercus wislizeni. Next base: position 23,722 of record JALGQJ010000063.1, read on the forward strand.
AGACCAGTAGTCATTTCAGTAGAAATGGCTAGAGTGGGTGGTTGCATGCAATGTTATTAAATCCAATCGGTCGGACCGGTAACCTAGTGACCCAGCACATAGATTGGTCCTGATCATCAATTGGGTCGTCTTTGTATAAGACCCGACCAAAACTAGTAAAACCCAACGGGTTTTATGCAAACTGTGTGACCCAGCTAGGTTTTAATAACCCAGTTGAGTTTGTGAATTGTGTAAAATTACATTAATGGGCCCTCCCCATTAACTTCTTTACTGTTTAATATATGATAATATGGTAATTTAAATAAGAGAAAACCTAAAGAAAAAATAAATGTATTGTTCTCTCACTTCTTTACTTTTTAATGTATGATAATATGATGATTTAATCACATCACTTTTTAGTTTCACATAACCAGTTAACACATAGGTATGAGTATATCAGTACATGTCACATTGTTTATTTCTCAAACCTTCTTTTCTCTTCTTTTGTTTGCGTTTTTTGTGCATTAGTTTATTGCTTTATATTTAAGTCTTTAACATTTTTTTCTCTCTTCTTTTGTTTACATCATTTGAGATTTGCTTTTTTTTTCCCCCTAATATCCCAAATTTTAAGACATGAAACAAGATTTGATTTAGCAAAAACTTTATTGCAAAATGATGACATCCATTTATTTTGCTTGGGAATTTATAAAATTTCTAATGTCATTACTTGGGGAACCTTAATTTTTAATTATAATGGCAAGTTTATTTTAGGCATATGCCTTTTTTTTTAATTTACATATTAATGTTATGATTTTAAAAACTTATATATAAATAAATATATATATATATATATATATATATAGATTTTTTTTTTAATTTATTTGACTTGTGGTTCGACCAGTGACCCACTAGTTGAACTAGTGGCCCGGCTCATAAACCAGGTCAATGTTCGGTTCGGGTTTAATAACCATCGTTGCATGCCACTTTTTCAAAAGTATGGTTCTTTTAGTTGGTTGGTCTTTCAAAATCTTTGTAGTTTTGTATTAGATATGCAAACACCACTTGCTCTAAATCAATTGTCAAAATCAGTGGTCAAAATCATTATTGAGTCCTATATCTATGGTAGTCACAAACATTCAACCACCACTTTTTGGTGTGTTAGACCGCCCTAAGATCATGAGCTTTCCTTTTATTTTTTAAATGGAATAAGATCATGAAATTTCCTTTTTTGGAGTGGAATATTTATACAATCATGTGAAACACATAATGAAGCTATTATGCCTTCTTGATCCAAACGAAGCATTAATGTTGTCTTTTATTTATTTTTATTTTTCGTGTTTTTCAAATCAATAAAGGTCTTGTCAATTACTTCTTTAGATAAATGTTTTTCTTTGATGAAAAAAAAAATCTTTGCAAAGAAAAGAAAGATAATTTTCTAAGTAATTTAACCGATCATAACTCTCATTTTTCTTATTCTTTAAGCTAATTCTTTAAGTAGTGATTGATGATTTCTTATCAAGCTCATTTGAATTATTTGGATATTTATTTTTCTTTATATTGTTGTCTACAGGTTTTCAACCAAATGGTCAAGCCCCACTCTCTTCCTCTGACAGGCCTTTGACCCCTCAAATTCGATCCAATGGATTTGGCGTTGGAGACTTCACTCCTCCGAGGCGGCTGGGGATAGAGGAGATTCCTCAAATTGTCAATGATTTTAGACTTGCTGCAAAGAATGCTATTGAAGCTGGTAAGTTCTTTTCATGTATTTTTATAAGATAAATGATATTTGATTGGTCAAATGTACAAGAGAGTGAAGGAGTGTACTTTGTACTTTATGAAAGAAAAATGAAATGGTTACCTTTGTTATTACATAGCTCCTTCATTAAAATGTCATTATTTGTCTTATACACAGGCTTTGATGGAGTGGAGATCCATGGGGCGCATGGTTACCTAATTGACCAGTTTATGAAGGATCAAGTGAATGATCGAATGGATCAATATGGTGGATCCCTAGAAAATCGTTGCCGGTTTGCTCTGGAAATAGTTGAAGCTGTTACTAATGAGATAGGAGCAAACAAGGTTGGAATAAGACTATCTCCTTTTGCAAACTACATGCAATCTGGAGACTCAAATCCAGAAGCTTTGGGCCTTTACATGGTTGAATCTTTAAACAAATATGGGATTCTTTATTGCCACATGCTTGAGCCGAGAATGAAGACAATTGGAGAAAAGTGTGAGAGTCCCCATAGTCTTGTGCCAATGAGAAAGGCTTTTAAGGGTAACTTTTTTGTTGCTGGTGGTTATGACAGGGAAGATGGGAACAAAGCTATTGTTGAAAACCATGCAGATCTTGTTGTTTACGGTCGTCATTTTATTGCCAATCCAGATTTGCCTAAGAGATTTAAGCTCAATGCTCCTCTCAACAAGTACAATAGAGACACATTCTATATCTCTGACCCTGTCCTTGGGTACATTGATTATCCATTCCTTGAAGACATTGCTTAGGTTTTCAAGGAGGAGAGTGAAAATAAATTGTCCAAAAACATTGCCCTGTGTAATTCCTTACTTGTTTTTAGTGTTTTCATTGTACTGTACAAGTGCAACAAAAAGATTTGATATATCTAAATAATTTTGAACTGGTTATTCTATTCTAGTGATAATATTACTGGTGTTGATCTGCTTCTATGCCAGACTAATCATGATTTTGAAGCATAATTTGGCTATTACAAGTAATGAGTCTTTACTTAAATTGACTACTATGCGTATAGGATTTTGCCTTCAGCTTTAGCTACAAAGGACCCAGTCTCCTTTACTTTTTTGCATACATAAGGTCTGTATTGAACCATTATAAGTGGCTATTCAATTACTTGTGATATTATCCATATTTAGGGCATGTAGGCTTATTTGCTCATAATAAAATGACTAAATTTCAAGCTAGCTGTCAACCTTATTTGTCTAAGCTTGAGACCGGTTGTGTGCAAAATAATGAAATATGTTACATTAAGCACAAACACAAGTGGAGTTTACAAATGGAATTATACACATACACATGATTAGCAAATAGCATTTCCTCTATTTCTTGGCAACCAAGAGGAGTCTAAGAAAAGTTATTTATAATTGACAATTGGTATCATAAGGTTAGATCCAATTTTATAGTTGAAAAGCAAAGAAAGTCAGGAGGATTATCTGGATTTAAGAGAAGATATACACAAAACTTATCATGTGTATGTGTGTTGAATCTATTGCTGACATGATAACGTGGTTTAAGTAGAACTGTAATGGGTTCTACTTACTCTATTTACTTATTCTCTACTAAATGAAAAGGTGAATATAATGTGCAAAGATCAGTTAAAGCTAACACCAGAGCTAGCAACATCTTCAGGAACGAGTATATCAAAATCATTGACAGACCATTCTGCAGTCATCCCTGTGCTGCTAACATATATCACTGTACCAACATTAATTGAAGACCATACACGCCTTGCTGGTTCAGTTCCTGGATCCCGGGCAATAATAATATGTTTCCTATTAGTGCCCTATAACTATATTGTCCATCGTGAAACAGAGGGACAAACTCAACAGCACTAATGTGAATTAGGGAAGCAATTGCTCTTAATTCTAGTGGGTTCAGCTCCTTCAGGATGCTGGGAGCAGGTCTAGATAAATGGTAAATCCAAAACAAACCTATGATATTTTTCAATTGTATCCAATCTGAAGATTGAAAGCTGCATAGAGTAAGGGTTAGAATTTTTGGACAAAGCTGTAGCACCTCAAGGATGAGTATGGGATAAAGGATAGATACGGATGACAAGTTTGCACAATAGTGCAGAAATTAAGAATAAGTAAGAGAAGATCAGACAGGAGATAGAGGAAGACCTGAAAATTCTTAAGTCTCATGAGGCCTCAGGGGAGTCTCACCTCAAAGATAACATATGGAAGCTTACAGTTAGCAGGAAGGACTTATAATTAGTTGAATTTTCTTTGCATAGAAGTAGATGATAAAAATTTTGAATGCACCTAGATGCATAGCACACAAACATCCATTTACTATGAACGTGAACTTAGCAATTACCCAATTTTATGTGTCCACATTCACATATCATTCTTTTATGTGTGTGTGATTTCAACCAGGATTCCATAACAAATTTGATAATGGCTAGGTTACTAAAGATATCATAATTACCTGGTAGAAGTATAATCGACTAGAGAGAGCACCCACATCAAGCACCCAAGTCCTAGAGTCTCCATCCCATCCAACTCCTTGCTTTTCAGGATATCCACGCAAATCCCATTTAGGATGTGGCAGAATTTGCACCAGTTCTTGTGCCTTTGGATTGCTATATGGATCACAGATATCATATGGTTCCTCCAGATAATTGGCATTTCCTGGGCTGCAGCAGAGATGATAAGCAGAATACGGAAACCGAGATGTCTCATTTCTGTATATTTTCTCACCAGTACGACTAACATGGTAAGGCGGGCAGGAGACCAGGTTATCAGTGCGGCACTAGCTTGTAGTAGCTGGATTTATTATCATTTTGATGTATCTAGTCACATTTGTCAGAACATCACCATCACATGGATCTCCATTGTTCTTCCAACAGCTTCCTATATCAAGAAGATAAAATTGACTGTTGGGCCCTCCTCCTTGTTTTACATCAAGTGTCACCTTTACCTTGAAGTTTGGAGATTCTTGCAACTAAAAATAAAATCCCAAAAGACAAATTCATTAACTATAGAATATAAAGAACTAGTACAAGTGTCAATTACAGCTGATCATGAAACCTTGATCAACAAAAAGTAGAATGGGCATCTAGCCAACCCCAATTAGTTGGATTAAGGATTCATTGAGTTTAAGAGAGATCATCTAAATTTTATGAATTATTAATTTACTTGTTATACATTGAGATACATAAATTTCAACTCAACTGACATTCTGATTTCTCTCAAGGGTAGTGTGATCAGTAAGAATTCATTTATAGAGACAATGTGTTCAGACAACAAATTTTTCCTGCTCGCAAGAAACAAGTGAAGACAAGGAATAAACCTTTCTTATGATTCCACGGCCACTGTAGTGATAACCTCCATTAAATCCTTCAGTTGCATCTGCACGTAGATACAACATAAGCAAAGGATACTTTGAAGATGTTAATCTTTGTGAGAAAACCCAACTTCCTGTGCTCAAATTCTTCTGCCATGTGACTGAGAAGTATGATTTATTTCCTACACCTTTGCTTAAATCAGCATCAAGGTCATATGTTCCATAAAATCCTCCTGTTAAAGACTCTATTTCAGTCAAAGTTTCCATTCTTGAGCATAATCATCCAGAAGTACCACGGATCTGAGGAATCACGCACCTCACACAGAGAAGCAAGATACTGTTCCTTTTCCACAGCAAACAGGTCAGGGTCCGTGTATGGCTTGAATCTCGTTACAGGAAAATTATCACCAGCCCCTAAGCTGTTTTCTGATTCATTCACTTTATGATGAACTTCGCACTTTGTGGTGCGGCCCAAGGAATCTGATTACAAAAACATAAAAACTAACAGGGCCTCAAAGTAAAGAATCAATGTAGTAGATGATTACATTCAATTATATATTATATAATTCACTGTAATCTTAGCTAAATCAAGTATAAATTTTTTAAAAGAGTTGGTTGGATAAAAGTGTACATATAGCAAAACTGAATGGGGGAAAAACTGATGGTTTAAGGGGATTTTAAAATATAATATAAGCATTACCAGAAGAAAGATGACATGTGTGTCATAAATCAATAGAAGCTAGGCCAGTTAATGGCTATGCAGATGTTTCAGAACAATTATCCATTTAACTTCCTTGAAACAGAACTGTGGAGTAAGGAAAGATAAGGTAGTGGGAAATGATAGGTCTTTTATACACTAAACTGTCAATAAGAATCATGGAAGAGGTCAACGGTTCAAATATCCACTACCAACTCCCATTGGAGTCACTTATCTAATAAGGGAAAATATATACATACATATATATATATATATATATATTATAAGAAGTTATGCATCTCAATATTACACTATGAAAATGGAAAACAACACCTTGGTCTAATGTTTTTTCAGCAAGTCCCAGAAATACCCTCTTTGGCTTTCCAAAGGGGCAAAAAAAACAAGCAAAGTACACAGTAGGGAATACCAAATATCAAGAATAAGCTTAGATCAAAGTAAGTAAATTTTGCATTTATTCCATTGTCACCGTAGCGAATCAAACCATGGTGATAAATTTTGGTATTGAGTGTCAATTAGCATCAAGATAATTTAGACCCCAGAAACCATACCTGAATTACTGAAAATAATTAACAGAGAAAGGTTAAGGATAAAATTGCAATCTAAAAGCTGATAGTTTTGGCACGTTTTTGTAATCAGCATGATTTCACATAAGAAAGTTTTCCACATTTAATTTAGAAACTAAAACTTATGTCTAGGTTCAAATCCTAACCTATCTATCAAAAATAAAATAAAACCTATGTCCTAATTAGAGAGAAAGGAATCATTTTTAGCACATTCTTGCAAAGTAAGTAAAGTTTGCATTTATTCCATTGTCACCATAGCGAATCAAACCATGGTGACAAATTTTGGTATTGAGTGTCAATTAGCATCAAGATAATTTAGACCCCGGAAACCATACCTGAATTACTGAAAATAATTAACAAAGAAAGGTTAAGGATAAAACTGCAATCTGAAAGCTGATAGTTTTGATTCTATCTTCTATGTATAGGACACAAAGATTAACAGAACTAATTCACCCTATTCTGTGCGTAAAAATTCATCAAATTAATTGTTCCAAGTTTTAACATGCTTCAGTTTGTTTCTTACTTATCTTTTCTGGTATTTTCTTAATGTAAAACGTGGTCTTGCTTGTATTGCACATGCCATAAACTAAGTGCCACTCTATTTTTTTTTTCAACCAAAAAAAAAAAACTTAGTGCTCTTTGCTGCAGCTTTGTAGGTGTAGGAAAAATGTAAGCTTATGATATAAACATAGGTTGAAAAGAGAGGTACACGAATTAAGAACAACGTAGGCCCTGAACTTGAAACTAAGTATTTTCAAATTTCAAGTGCATGGCAAATTAGCTATGAATGATATAGAAATTGTCATAATTGAAGGGCCTATAGGATCTTTGAGGTTCTCCTACCCCACTCCGGTACTGCATTTTGTGAAATCTATCATTAATACTTGACAATATGGTTGTACTTTAACGATGAACAAACTCTAAAGGAAAAAAAAGAAATTATAGATCAAGTCAAACATTTTCTTTCTCTCTGTCTCTGTCATTCTCTCATTTTTTTCATTTGTCTACTCAAAAGGAAAAGCATTATATTATATGCAGAGTTTTTCTGATTTTGTGTTTTTCTTCAGCTTCTCAAACCTTATTTAAAAGTTTATATTTTAGCAATCCATAGGTGAAGCTGTGAAGCTATCCTTATCTCTACCGTAATCATTCAAAAATGAATTGTTTGATTTGGTTTCATTTGTTACTTGCCTTATTTTATTTTATTTTATTAGTATCTAGTATAACATATAGAAAGGGGTTTAATCATATTATTCTTCCTGACTTTGCTACAGGAAATATATATTTGATTCTTATAGGGTACTACTTTCTTCAATTAGAAAGATTTCTTACTTGATTTACTCAAGTTATCATCTTATGGCAATGTTCCTCAGCCACATGCTATCTTATATTATTCTCAGAGAACCTCCAAAGGTAGTCTACTGATAGCTGAAGCCACTGGAGTTTCTGACACTGCTCAAGGGTAATCAATTTCTTACCATGTTCCACACTGAAAGACAATCTCCATTTTGAGTGTTCCCTTTCTTGCCTTGGAAATTTTTATGACTTCTTAGGTTTCTTTGCTATTGTAAAGGTATCCAGACACACCTGGAATATGGACAAAAGAGCAAGTTGAAGCCTGGGAACCCATTGTCGATGCAATTCATGCCAAAGGTGGAGTTTTCTTTTGTCAAAGTTGGCATACGGGGAGGGTTTCAAATCAAGGTTTGTCTTTGACTGAGACCACCTTTATATCTTCTCTTCTAATATTGCTTGTTGACAATTTAACTTTTGTAATGGATGGAGAGAGTTGAATGTTTTGTAATATGCTAAATTATAAAGACTATATGGTAAATGATTCATGAATTGAGTAGATTTGGGTTTTCTATAACACATTGTGCTATTTAACTATTGATTGCTGTTGATCCTGAAGGAAGTATTGCATGTGAACCTATTTGGTAGAGAATCAAATTAGATGGATGTTTTTATTGACTGCTGAAATAACCATCCGTTGGTGCTGTAGAATGCTACTCCCTGCATAATAAGTGTCACATTTGAAATAGAAACATACTTTTTGAGGAAGAGCATTAATTGGATTGACTCTCATTTTGGAGAAAGTAAAATTAACAAAAGTGATGATCATTGTTGGATTGAGGGAGTAAAGGAAATTTATGCAACGATATAATTATTTTGTTGCATTATCTTCTCTACTATAAATGGTTTTTTTTATTACGGGGGGGCTTTTACGATGATCCTTGCCTCAGTGGATAGGGGCATCTTTTATTATAAGACTGATATGTTAATGTAATTTTGGTTTTAGGATACGTATAAGGTGACACCCACTGCTTTAACAAAATCAAATCACTGTGGTTGGTTGGACAAAAAGCCAATGTTGTTGCCATTTCAGCTAAAAAGGATGTTTTATATCACCATTGAATAGAATATTATTTAGTCATTTCAGTAGAAAAGGCTAGAGTGGTGGTTGCATGTCACTTTTTCAAAAGCATGGTTCTTTCAGTTGGTTGGTCTTTGAAAATCTTCGTAGTTTTGTTTTAGATATTCCGACACCACTTTCTCTAAATCAGTTGTCAAAATCATTATTGAGTCCTATATCTATGGTAGTCACAAACAACCAACCACCACTTTTTGGTATGTTAGACAGCCCTAAGATCATGAGCTTTCCTTTTTTAAAAATTGTAATAAGATCTTGAAATTTCCTTTTTTGGAGTGGAATATTTATGGAGGCCCATCCTTATTGTACAATCATGTGAAACACATAATGGAGATATTATACCTTCATGATCCAAAAGAAGTATTAATTTTGTCTCTTTTTTTTTTTTTTTGTGGTTTTCAAATCAATGAAGGTCTTGTCAATTACTTCTTTAGATAATTTTTTTTTTTTTAAATACAAATTAAATCTTTGTGAAGAAACATCTTTTTCAAAGTAATTTAACAGATCATAACTCTCATTTTTCTAATTCTTTAAGTGGTAATTGATGATTTCTTGTCAAACTCATTTGAATTAACTGGATATTTATTTTTCTTTATATTGTTGTCCACAGGTTTTCAGCCAAATGGTCAAGCTCCAATTTCTTCCACTGACAGGCCTTTGACCCCTCAAATTCAAGCTAATGGAATTGACGTTGAAGACTTCACTCCTCCAAGGTTCACTCCTCCAAGGCAGCTAAGGATAGAGGAAATTCCTCAAATTGTCAATGATTTTAGACTTGCCGCAAGGAATGCTATTGAAGCTGGTAAGTTCTTTTCATGTGTTTATATAAGATAAATGATATTTGATTGGTCAAAAGTACAAGGGAGTGAAGGGTGAAAGAAAACTGAAAGATCAATGGGGCTCATGGTTACCTTTGTTATTACATAGTACCTTGATTAAAATGTCATTATTTGTCTTATACACAGGCTTTGATGGAGTAGAGATCCATGGGGCGAATGGTTACCTAATTGACCAGTTTATGAAGGATCAAGTGAATGATTGAATGGATCAATATGGTGGATCCCTTGAAAATCGTTGTCGGTTTGCTCTGGAAATAGTTGAAGCTATTACTAATGAGATAGGAGCAAACAGGGTTGGAATAAGGCTATCTCCTTTTGCATACTATATGTAATTTGAAGACTCAAATCCAAAAGCTTGGGGCCTTTACATGGCTGAATCCTTAAACAAATATGGGATTCTTTTTTGCCACATGGTTGAGCCAAGAATGAAGGCAGCTGGAGAAAAGAGTGAAAGTCCCTATAGTCTTGTGCCAATGAGAAAGGCTTTTAAGGGTCACTTTTTTGTTGGTAGGGGTTATGGTAGGGAAGATGGGAACAAAGCTATTGCTGAAAACCATGCAAATCTTGTTGTTTATGGTCGTCATTTTATAGCCAATCCAGATTTTCCTAAGAGATTTAAGCTCAATGATCCTCTCAACAAGTACAACAGAGACACATTCTACATCTCTAACCCTATCCTTGGATACACTGATTATCCAATCCTTGAAGACATTGCTTAGGCTTTCAAGGAGGAGTGAAAATAAATTGTCCAAAAACATTGCCCTATGTAATTCCTTTCTTGTTTTTAGTGTTTTCATTTAACTGTACGTACAAATGCAACAAAAAGACTTGATAGATCTAAATAATTTTATTTCTACTTTTCACCATTGGTTAAGGTATGTGTCTTTGCCTATGAAATTTCCTGCAAACTAATAGTTTATAAGAACCAAAATTAAAATTTCTTGCAAACATTAATAATGAGACAGATGCTATTACATTGTGCTGGTATTTGTTTAAAACTGGTATTGGACCATGCAATGCGTGGAAATAGATAATTACTTTGTAATTTTGATATAAGTATAATTTGTTTCTCCCAAAATTTGTTGAAAATAATTTGCTCGACCAAAAAATTAAGAGAAATGTTATGTTGACAATAATTTCACAACAGTTTCGCGACAAATCATACGTTGTAGGTTGCTCTTGGTTGTTATTGGTTGGCAAGAAAATAATTTTAGTGACTAGTTTAAATTAAAACCAATAATAACTTATCAATTATGACTTCTTATGAAAACATTGTAGATGTAGCACTTCTAAAAAATTAATCAATTTTCTAAAATTATTTTTTATCTCAATATCTCTAAAAATACAAATATATCATTCTATTATTTTTGGGTGCATTTGATTGTCATTTATCCATTTTTTAGGTGGTTCATATTCCTCTAAATTATGTTATAGTGTGTTATGTTTTTCTAATTTGGGTTTTTAGTTTTAGATTTTGGATTTTTCTATTTTTTTCAATAGCTTGATTTTCTTTTTGAAATTTTCTCCTCTTGAATATCTAGAATACACCTAAACATTTTAACTAAGTATTAGCTCAAAAAATAATAATAATAACAATAGGAAGGAGAGAGAAGACTTGTGATAGAAAACTCAATTCAATTCAATTCAATTGGTCTTCTTCATATTTTATCCAAATTCAATTTCTTTATATAGCCAAGCATACATCTTCATGGAATTTCTCACATCCAATTGGTCTTCGTGGATTTTAAGGCTTTGTCCAAACTTAGATAATCTTTCACCCTAGTCCAAACTTATATAGTTTTATTCATGTCCTTTGATTTAATTATCTTTCCATTGACATCAAATTCTACAATTTTGGTAAAGGTCTTACAGCAAACACATCCCTTAATAATATACAAATTTGTTACAATACAATACCAAAAAAAAAAAAAAACAGTGGAAAAAACACTCATCCATGATTAACGACCACATAAACTATAGTAGTAAAACTCCATTGTGATTTGTTGGAGCATTTTAATATTATATAATAAAATTGATTAATATTACAACATAAATGTAAAGATGTGGAAGTTAATAGAATACCGAGTTGGGTTCTTCGCCTACCCGTATCGAATAGAATATGCTGAGCCAAATCTTCTTCATGTAAAACCTGCTTTATTTAGATCGGGAAAATCGTACGGTTTTATGAAACCATGTGCTATGGCTCGAATCCGTAGTCAATCCTATTTCCGATAGGAACAGTTGACAATTGAATCCAATTTTTCCCATTATTTTCGTATCCGTAATAGTGCGAAAAGAAGGAAGGCCTAACGCCAAGTTGTTCAAGAATAGTGGAATAGTAGTTTTGAGTTTCTCGACCCTTTGACTTAGGATTAGTCAGTTCTATTTCTCGATGGGGGGGCAAGGGATATAACTCAGCGGTAGAGTGTCACCTTGACATGGTCGAAGTCATCAGTTCGAGCCTGATTATCCCTAAACCTAATGTAAGTTTTTCTATTTTGACTTGCTATCCCACCGTGATCGAATGAGAATGGATAAGAGGCTCGTGGGATTGACGTGAGGGGGTAGGGATGGCTATATTTCTGGGAGCCATCCTTACCCCCTCACGTCATGGGATCCCTAGGGAAGAGGATTAAGTTGGCCCTTGCGAACAGCTTGATGCACTATCTCCCTTCAACCCTTTGAGCGAAATGCGGCAAAAGGAAGGAAAATCCATGGGCCGACCCCATCATCTCCACCCCGTAGGAACTACGAGATCATCCCAAGGACGCCTTCAGCATCCAGGGGTCGCGGACCGACCATAGAACCCTGTTCAATAAGTGGAACGCATTAGCTATCTGTTCTAAGGTTAGGCAGTAAGGGTCGGAGAAGGGCAATCACTCATTCTTAATCCTACTAAAATATCGCCCGTTTCGACCCAAGACCCCAGCATCACAATTCCATTTTTGTCTAAATTTCGAAGTAGGTAGGCTTTGAGATGCGGTATTTCATTAGTGATTCTTTCAGGGCCGTAGCTTGTCACATAAGTCTGAATTTCATATTTCCGTATGTGAAAAGAAGTATAAATATCTCCATATACTAGACGCTCACTAATGAGTACCGCATCTTCAGAATTGTAACCCTCCCATGGCATATAAGCTACTAATACGTTTTTTCCCAAAGCAAGTTTGCCGCCAACTGTAGCAGCACCATCCGCTAAAATTTGTCCCTTTTTGATGCATTTACCTCGCGGAACCCTCGGTTTTTGATGCATACAAGTATTTTTGTTAGAACGTTGATACATAATTAATGGAATGCTTATAATATCCCCCTTATCCACCTTGCCCGATAAAAGTATCTTGTCAGCATCGATAGAAATGATCTTTCCCTCGTATTCAGCTATAGCGAGAGCCCCTGAATCTAGAGCCACTTGGCGTTCCAACCCAGTTCCAACAATACACTTTTCGGACCGGGAAAGTGGAACTGCTTGACGTTGCATATTAGAACTCATTAAAGCTCGATTCACATCATTATGTTCGATAAAAGGAATGAGAGAAGCTCCAACAGAAAAATATTGGAAGGTAAAAATACTTCGAAAATGTACCTGTTCCCATTCAACGGTCAGGAATTCTTGACGGTGTCTCTTCAACATAGCTGAATCTCTTTTCGGAAGACGATTGAGTCTCCCCATCTTTTGTTCCGTTCTCAAGTCCCTGAACTTATGAAGTATCGTTTCCGTAGTATACCAATTCGTTAACATACCGCCTAGCCATTTTTTATTAACATAATGACAACGGGCCCTTATTGTAGCCCGCGCTACTGAATCGGCTGTTTATTTTTGGTACCAACAATTAAGAATTGATTTCCCCTACTCGCTGTATCAAAAACTAAATCACAAGCTTCTGATAAAAAACGGGCAGTTCTAATAAGATTTATAATATGAATACCTTTACGCTTTGAAGAGATATAAGGTTCCCTATTTATTTCTTTCTAGTCTTTATAGAAAAAGGGTTAGAACGAATTGAATAGATATCCTCATCTTTTTATTCATTATTCGGATTAATGAATTAAATTAGATAGTTATATGAGTGAAAGAAAACAGCTATATAATTATAATATATTATATATTCGCAGTAAAATTCTTGAGTCTCGTCTTCAATGTATAAGAAGAATTAAAAAAAGGTTGAGCGTAAATAAACAGAAGAAGAAGAGCCCATTTACCCCAAGATTGGTTGATTAGTCATGTCATCCTAGCTTGAAGCGGGTTCAAAGAATCAACCGTATTACGTTTTCACTAGTATTTGTTACCATAAAGCGGGGGGTTAGCAAAAAGAATAAGTACAGTTTTGAATGTTTTGCTTATGTACAAAGTAACAACCAACCATTCTAATTGGATTAGTGAATCATTTTTCAGTCATTCATTGAATGATAAATCACTACAAGTGAGGGAGATACACGATTTAAATAACGAAAAATCAAATATTTTAAAATTGTATCTAGAATGACCGGAAAGGTAGAAACAAGACCGGATATAATTTGATCATTATGAGCAAATCCAAAATCTTTGTAGACAGATCCAATCATTAGTTCCCAACCGTGGGGCGAATGGAATCCTATACATAAATCAGTTACTAAAAGAATGGAAAAGGCTTTGATTGTGTCGCTTAAGTTATATAGAAATTCTTGAACCCAATAGTTAAGAATAACAAGTTCTTCATTACCTAGCATAGAATAACCACTTAGAATAACGAAACAAATCATATTTGTCGAGAAGTGCAAAATCGTATGGATACAATCTTCTTCTTATATTTAACTATTTAAAAATGAAATTAAAAAAAAATATATATATATTAATTAAATAATTTTATTATACTATTTATTTATATTTATAATATATTATTATTTATAAATAGTAGAAATTTTCTATAATATTTAGAATACTATTTTGATAATAATATTTTTTTGATAATAACAATTTTATTATTATTAAAATTGAATGATTATAATTTTAAATTTATATATTCTAATTTCACTATATAGTTATTGTTAACTATATATAGTATTTCTATTAGAATAATATCTAATTTTATACAATTCAAATTTGATATTATTCTAATTACTATTTTTATTATATAATAAAATTGATTAATATTACAACATAAATGTAAAGATGTGGACGTTAATATAGAAGATGAGGAATTAGTGAAAATGTTTAATCCCATGTAAAAAATGAGAGAGATTATTTTATTCCTTTTAATTGTAATGATTAATGGGTTAATATGTATTATTTCAAATATTGAGCTAAATACGTGCGCAATGGGGAAATGAAGGGGGGATTGGGGAGAAGGAGAGTCATAGGGTTGAAGGAAGTTTGAATTATTATCAGATTGGGTTTGATCCATAATAAATGGAAAGTTGAAAAGTTTGGAAATGTTAATTAAGAGATGGATTTTTTTTTTTGATGTGATTGGGAAAATGTTAATTTGCAAAAGGAAGGAAAAGAAAAAGGAAAAAATGAAAGCTACTGAGACTGATGACGTGACTGTTAATGTGGCTTAATAAGAGGGTGTAACAATAAATACTAAATCTAACTTTTAAATATATATATATATATATATATTTTTATTCTTTGACCACCCATTTGTTTTTTCTTGGTCAAGAGCAAAAAGCTCTTTTCTACAGTATTTCCTGTCTAATCTGAATTTCGACAGCCATTCGTCTAAATTCATATCATAAGAAAACAGGCGATCCATCCACATCATTGGAGTCCACTGTATATACATAATAATAAGGTTTTTTTTTTTTTTTTTTTTTTTTTTTGTCGTTCTCATAAGTCATAATGCTTAACTTAATGAGTTGCCATTCTTGAGCACAATTAAAAAGGTCGGCTAGGGACATACTGTCACATATATTCAGCTTCAGCCCCACCTGATCCACCATGACACAAATGAAAGAGAGTGCTTATGGACTTGCTCAATAAAAATAAAAACTAGTTGCCTCTAACAAGGGTAAGAATAAAATGTTTGGTCATCAATTTGTCAATTGGTTTCTTCACTTATATATGGGTCAATCAGGTCAATCGCTAGAGAAAATAAATTATGTGTTGGATATATGAGTCATCCCCTTCATACGAAGGTTGGTTTCACACTTATATATGAGTTAACCACTAGAGAAAATATATCATATTTCACATATTCCCCCTCACATGAGAGTGGACTCTCATGTGAGTGGAAGGACTAATGTATCCAAAACATAATATACCTCCTCTGGCTACTAATAGTTGACAAAAAATTAAAAAATATTTACCATAAGATGATACTCTCAAGCATGTGAAATCAATTAAATGTGGATTTGAGTTTGTTCATAGAAATTTTCAAATTGAAAAGGCATGTGTGGTCTTCTAAAAACCACAATTACTCTATCCAATACGAGGAATCAGATGGAAAAAAAAAAAGCCAAAACTAAAATAATAAATAAATAAACAAGTAAAGAATTATATTTAGTAAGCCTAACAATCCCAAAGTGCTCAAAACACCGAAACATAGATCACAAACTTGACTCACAAAAATAGTGGACCGCCCAAAAAATTAAAATAGATAAGACAAAATAGATCAAATAAACTTAGGTATTAAGGTAGAAAGTAAAAAATAATGATTCCAACTCATCCACTAATCACTAATTATAAATTTATAAGTTATCAATATGATATTAATTAATTGTGTTTATGTGTATCAATCATTTGACAGTGTCTAGGAAATATTCTCTCTTTATTCAATTGGTATTGTATAAATTTAGAGAATTTTTTATAAAAAAATAATTAATAGATCTAAGATTTATTGATTAGATTTGATAAATAACAATTTTTAAAGTGATGTTTTGGTTGATTGGGCTAATTTTTGTTGTTGTATGGACTAGATGTTTTGTTGTTATTTGAACTAATTATATTGCTCTTATAGTCACCACTGTCATTTAGAATATTTTTCTTATTATTCAAAGGTGAAAAAAGTTATATTAGGGGGGCTAAACTTTAATTTTTTGTAAGTCATTGCTTGAATGTGCAATAGTTTACAAAAAATTTATCAGACAGTTTCAGATACTAAAAATAAAAAATAAAATAAAAAACTCAAAAATTTAGATATTAAAACTTCTAAAAGACCAAAAAATATTAAGGGCATGTTTAGTAGACTGTAATAGGCGCTGTAATATAATAGTTATTCCTATAATTTAGTTATTCTTTAGTTTGATTATGTTTTTATTACAAGAAATAGTTATTCTTTATGAATAGCTATTATTCAAAATGAGAAATGAATATTCCTCTTTAAAAGGTTGTATTAGTTATTCCTTAGTAAGTGCAATAATTTCACAACTTAATATATTTCCAAATAAAAAAACTTTCCATATATATCTAACAATTATAAAAGTAAAAAATCATAAAAAATAACACATATCTCTCTTAAATTTAAAAATAACAATTTTTAAGGAAATATAATTGTATGAGTAAGATATTTCCTAAAATAAATGTTAAGTTTCATTTTAATGTTAAAACTTACAACCAAACTAATGAATATGTTTAGTTATTACATTACAAGTTTACAACACACTTTTTTATTAGTAATAAAGATTACAATTTCTGTCGTAATTTTTATTCAGTGTACCAAACGTACTTTAAAGAATCAAATGATTCACTGCTTAGAAATTATTGAAACAAAACAAAATATATATGACTAAACAATAGAGAAATATAAAAGAAAGATAAGTTACATTCAAAAGAATATTTCATGCCTATAACTATATTGAAAGGAATCAAAGGATCAAAACCTACAAATTATAAATAATATATATATATATATATATGTGTGTGTGTGTGTACACACAAATTCAGGGGAAATTATTAGGTGATCCGGATTACAAGGTCAACTTACCCGCCACGTCACTAAAAAAACAATACACACTTTAACTTCCATTAATCCAAAAACGTTAACCCTCTGCTGAAATTCAAATTTTGAATTTTCAATCTTCATTTTTGGAGCTCTCTCTCTCTCTCTCTCTCTCTCTCTCTCTCTTTGTTCATCATCACCACCACCGTTTGGCTGCCACTTCCTTTCATCTCAACGTTGGCAACATTTCTGCACTTGTAAAGTACCAATTTTGTTCCTTTTTTTGTGGTACAGAAGCTGCTTGCTGAAATGCTTCATAGAGATTCATTTTCCCAAACTTCTTGTTGTTGTGGCCTTGTGTTCTTATTATTAGGGGCTGTGGGTTCATGTTAGTGTGGTGCTGAAATCTGATTTTTTTTTTTTTTTTTGGATTTAATTGGTTAGGATTTGATATGGACAACAGTTATAATGATATGAGGTGCTTGCACCCAATGTAACAAGTGGCCTCAGCCCTCAGATGGAAGTTGTAGTTGGCTCAACAGTTGATAAACTAACTTTATTTACATTTCTTGTTGTGCTTGTGGGGTAGCTCTGTATTTAGGTGGAACCGTGGAAGGCCTTTTATAAAGAAGGAAATTAATTTCTAGCATGGCATAAGGACATCACAGCCTGGGTACAGAGTTGCTATTGCTCTGTTTCTATTTCTTTTCTTTCTTTCTTTTTTCCTTCTTTGTGGTGTACACCATTTTCATTACACTGCACTAAGGTTTCATATTTTTCAAGCAATTTTTGGGTTCATTTTAATGATAATAGGTTCTAAAATTAATTTGCTCTAGGCTCCCTTTTGGCATATTTTGGTATATCATGTGTCACTATGAAACCTGCTTATTGGAAGGCCAAAAGGTTAAATTTTTACGGTGTTTTCTGTTCTTGCAAAGAAATTAGTTCTTATACTTTTTTTTTTTAAAGAAGAAAAAAAAAAAAAAAAAAGAACAGTGGGCTAGTTATTTATGTCGTCTATGGCATTAAATTACAAAATTATGTTCCCTATAATGCTTTTGTGTGAACCATTGTTCATTATGCAGTAGTGGTAAGTTGGATTTTTTATTCTGTTGTGTTGATTATTGTTTGCTTGTGTGGGCTGCTGTTAAAGTATCTTAACTTCATGCACTTTTTTTTTTTCAGGTTTAGTATCAGTCGGATCAATATTTAGAAAAAAACAGAGAATAATGGGACACAAGATAGTGCCTCTTTCACTTTTGCCTTCTGAACAACAAAATTTGTTGAATTCTTTCAATTGTCCGTTTGTAGCAGGCCTTTAACCTTCTCTATTCACACTGTGTTCCATGTCTCTTGTTTGAAAGCTAAATTGGGACACAAGATAGTGCCTCTTTCACTTTTGCCTTCTATCAATTCTCAAGGCATCCTTGCCTCTGAACCTGTGGTTATTCTGCAGACTAGATCATGCCAGCTACGCAATAGAACCATTACTCAGCTTTTGATTTAGTGGCAAGGGGGCTCCTCTGATGATGCTACTTGGGAGGACTTGTTTGCTCTTCAGCAGCAATTTCCACATCTTGTGGGCAAAATGTTTTAGTGGAGGGGGTAATGTTAGGAGTCTAGTTTAATGGTGTATTGAAAGATTGGTGTATTGCATTGTATGTTAGTATTACTGATTGTTGGTATGTGTTGGTATGTTAGTTACTGGTATGTTAGTTGAGGTGTTTAGTTAGTTTTTGCGGGAAAAGGATTAAGGAACTCTTCTATATAAACTAATAAGCAAAACATAATGAGAAGCATCCAGAAAATTAACCAAATTGTTCTTATCTCTTTCTCTCTCAATTCAAGATGTTGGTTACCCTTGAAGTAACTATTTCTTCTTCTCTACTTCTAAAATTCTGATTCACCAAGAGCTTAACTTAACAACTCTTCTCAATTAAGTATATGGATAGGAGTCGATGTTAGTGTGCTACAGGCCTTTATTCCTTTACACAAGCTGAAGATGGCCAATTGCATGTGGAGTCACAATGTCATATAATATGTATAAGCAGTTAAGCACCATAGCTATATTAGGGGCAATTCATCAAGCAATGGTACATTTGGTGGAGCTTTTTTAAAAATTATTTTTAAATTTGTAAACAAAATTGCTATTTAGTTTTGCCATTGTTTCAACAAGACACTTGATAGGCATATCCAAATTCACGCAAAAGAGTGTTTTGTTGTTGGCATAGAGTGTTTATTTTCACAAGTAGAATTAAGGCCAATTATCACTTTCATACTAGACTGCTCTCGAGAAAATTTATGATAATTTAGTGTTAAAAAATTAATTGAACACTCAAAACAGATTTCCTATGACTTGTAAAATAAATTTGCATAATAAAGACAAAAACAAATAGTTTTTCTTCAAATAGATTGTAAAATAATCCAAATAAATGGCATAATTCACAAATGTGATTTATTTAAGTGCCATTTAGCCAAAATAATATCAAATACAAAAGAATCAATAGGATATACATGGACCAAACATAATATAATGTCTACATCAAACCCCAAACAAATTTTAGCTACCCCAACGCTTCTAGCTACAACCAACAAGAGGAGAATTTCTAGAATTAATATATGTCTACTTTATTATTCAAATCTCATTGTTTCTTATTTTATTTATACAAGATAGAAATTCTACTCTAGCCTAATCTAAGTATATAAAAATTAGGAATTTATTGCCTAAATTCTAACTCTAATCAACTACTAACAGCTCCCTTGGATAAAGGAACCACTCCACCCATTACTCATACTTTTGTCCATGTTAGTCATTTGCATCTTCTATTTCTGTTGCAAGATATTCACGTCATCCATGCTAAATTGATGATGTTAATCCTCATCATCATTCTTAGCTTGCTGAAGCCTCACACATCCACTCTACATACATGCTGAAGCCTCATACATCAAATTAAACATAGAGTGCTATCAAAATCACAAATCAAACCGAAATGACAAAAGAAAAGTGAAATAATGTAAAATTATTTGACTTGATATAGGACAAGAAATTTAATTAACTTATTTTAGTTCCATGTTAACATAAATACAAAACCACAAGTTTAGACAAACCAAAACTCTATGAAGCCTTTCAACAAGCAATTTTCTATGCCACTGAAAAAATTGTGAGACATTTAGTAATAATGTGAATAACAAGGGGACAATTTCCTATTGAATTAGATGTCAATGCTAAATAACTCCTTTATATGGACAAAGATCAACTTCAAAATTCTCTTTTTAGCTTCTCTCAAAATCAAATATTAAGTACAACTTTGTTCATTTTTAAAATATAAAAATGAACTACAATGCAAGACAAAAATACAAAATATGGTTCTATGGCAATGACCCACTTTAAACTTCCTATTAAAAAAAAAAAAAAAAGACTTAAAAAGGTGAAAATGAGATACACTCAACTAATGAACAAATATTTGCTTCTTTTTTTTCTAACACTAGACTCTAGTATTGTTGCAGAGTACTAGCCATACCTCCTCTTAATATATCGTATATAAACTTTCTATCCAAGAAATTAACATACTTTCATATCGTAAAGTGAAGTAAAGACATAGAATTTTATTTTCTCATTGGGATGTAGAATTTGGTAATGTATCCACCCAAACCACAAGATAGGGAATCGATAGTGATTAAAAGGCCATAGTCTTTCATGTCAAAGCTCTCTCCTTTTTTCTTCTTCTTTTTTCTTTTTCTTTTTTACCTAGCAAAACTAAGAAAAATGGAGTCACTTAAAAAATGATATGCTCATTCTGCCTATGTAGAATAACCCCAATTAATTAATACCTAAATGTGTCTTTTATCCTTTAAATATATAGCTTGTTCAATTTTTTTTTAAGGAAAAAATATAAAGGGGCCTAAAACGTTGTTTCATTTGGGTGATTTCCACTATTGGAACGACTGAGATCACAAGAAATTGGCTAATATCCTACTAGTCTAGACAGAGATCTCTATCAATGACTAAAGCTTAAATTATTGCCACATGTACTGAATTGGTGACATAGAGATGTAAACTTGTAAAGGCTACAAAGTTAACTAATTTGTTGGACAAATCATATTTTTCTTAAAAATAACAAAAAATAAAATAAATAAATAAATAAACTAATTTGCTGGACAAATCTTGCTTGTCTATAATTCTAAATCTTCTACGTAAAAGAATTGCCAATTCCATAAATATTAAATGAGTTGAGATATCATAATTCCACCAAAATAAAATGTGATACTTAGGTAGTGTTTGGATTCAACTTATTTTGCATCTGTGTTTAGTCATTTCACGTTTTTTTTTTTTTCCTACACGCGTTTCAGCTTTAGGGGACAAAGTCACTGTTCATATATTGTTCATGGGACTCACAACCACTTTATTCAGAAAAAAATATTAAAAATGGGTCTCACGGTAGTATTTACATATTTAAAAATTATTTTGCTATAATGTTTCAAGTTTTCAATTTTCAATTTTCAGCAAAATAAATTGTATTCAAACGGACCCTAATTTCAAATTAAATTAAGTCGTAGGTACATAAAGAGTTAATATTTATCTTTTAAATATTTGCTACTGTTGGAAAGGCCTCACTCACCACATCGTCATTATTTGAAATCCAATGCTTATTGTATTGAAATTTATCTGCTTTCACCGCTGGTAGGCTGATGATTTATCAGGAATGTTGCCATCATAGTTTGCCAAGTTTATATTATGTAATATTGGTGCAAATAATTTGTAGCTCCCTAGTTTGAGTTTAAGTTGAACTTGTTAGAGAAATAGAGTTTTACTCTTTGTTAAGTTTAGATTAAATAAAAATAATTTTGTTTTAAAAAAAATGATAATGATAAGTTTGAGTTTAAATTGAACTTGTTAGAGAGATACATTTTCACTTTTTGTTAAATTTGGACTAAACAAAAATAATTTTATTTTAAAAAAATGATAATGATGTGACAAGTTTTGAAGAGGCCAACAAAAAATTAACACTTGGGTTATATATATAAATTTTTTATTCTTTGACCATCCATTGGTTTTTTCTTGGTCAAGAACAAGAAGCTCTTTTCTATAGTATTTCCTATCTAATCTGAATTTCGACAGCCATTCGTCTAAATTCATATCATAAGAAAACAGGTGATCCATCCACATCATTGGAGTCCACTGTATATACATAATAATGAGCTTTTTTTTTTTTGGTCGTTCTCATAAGTCATAATACTTAATGAGTTTCAATTCTTGACCAAAATTAAAAAGGTCGGCTAGGGACATACTGTCACGTACATTCAGCTTCAGCCCCACCTGACCCACCATGACACAACTGAAAGAGAGTGCTTATGGACTTGCTGGAATAAAAATAAAAATCAGTTGCCTCAAACAAGGGTAAAAATAAAATGTTTGGTTATCAATTTGTCAATTGGTTTCGGGTCAGTTGTGGGAGAAAATACATCATGTTTCGAATACATGAGTACTCCCCTTTATATGAAGGTTAGTTTTACACTTATGTATAGGTTAACTGTAAGAGAAAGTACATCATGTTTCAGATACTCCCTATCACATGAGAGTGGACCCTCATATGAGTAGGAGGACTCATATATCCAAAACATGATATATCTCCTCTAGCCGCTAGTAGTTGATGAAAAATATTTATAATATATATATATGTACCACAAGATGACACTCTCAAACATGTGAAATCAATCAAATATGGATTTGAGTTTGTGCATAGAAATTTTCAAATTGAAAAGGCAAGTGTGGTCTTCTAAAACCACAATTACTCTATCCAATATGGAGAATCAGATGGAAAAAATGCCAAAACTAACAAATAATGATTCCAATAAATAGTGGACCGCCCAATAAATTAAAATATATAAGACTAAACAGATCAAATAAACTTAAGTATTAAGGTATTAAGGTAGTAAGTTAAAAAAAAAAAAATGATTCCAACTCATCCACTAACAATCACTAATTATAAATTTATAAGTTATCGTTATGATATTAATTAATTATATCTATGTATTAGTCATTTGACAATGTCTAGGAAATATTCTCTCTTTATTTGATTGGTATTGTATAAATTTAGGGATTTTTTTAATAAAAAATAATTAATATATCTAAGATTTATTGATCAGATTTGATAAATAATGATTTTTAAAGTGATGTTTTGGTTGATTGGGCTAATTTTTGTTGTTACATAGGCTAGATGTTTTGTTGTTATTTGAACTAATTATGTTGTTCTTATAGTCACTACCTTCATTTAGAATATTTTTCTTATTATTCAAAGGTGAAAAAAGTTATATTATGAGGGCTAAAAATAATTTTCTTTGGCCCAAATTCTAAAAATCTCATAAAACATATATACTCGTAATTTTAAAAATAAAAATCTAGAGGGGCCATGGCCCCCTTGGGTGGCTCTGTCCCTACCTTCCAAAAATAAAATTTTTTTTCCTCAAAAAAGTTGCAAATTCCAATTTTCTTTCAATATAAAAATATATGTTGTTCATATTAAGAAAAATATTTATAATTTTTTTTTGCTACACATACTAATTTACCACCTTAAGAAGCAATAAAAAAAAAAAATTGTGAACTGTTTTATGTCTCAAAGATTGCTATTTTTTAAGTAGAACAACTAATGACATGACAAATTTAACAATATTTTCATAATTTTTAAGGTCATAGTTATGAATAATATATAATAAATTTATTTTCTTTAAATAAAAAGTAAAATTATTACTGATCTCATCTATACTATTAATATCATAATTTTTTGTTTGAGTTTCATCATTTTGTGTAATAAAATATTCTTACACAAATTCTTAAATTCTCTAAAATATCTATATTTTTTAGTTAAATAATTTTAAATTTAAAAATACAAACAAGTTAAAAGAGTAATTTGCTATATTTTTTTTTTACTATAAGAGTAATTTGCTATATGAGAATTAATAAAAGTTAAAAAAAAAAAAGTTTTTATCAATTCTTATATGGTGAAGATTATAAAAATTAGGACATTATCTCTTTCTCACTTTTAAACATTATTTTACTAAATAAAAAATAAAAACGAGCATAGCATAAACTAATATACTAAAATCTTAACACAATCTATATTCTCAAAAATTGTTATTTAAAAAAAAAAATTGTTATTTTAAAAAGATTATGAAATTGATTGTGGACGTGTCTTTTGAATGTGGACGTGTCATTCATAGAACAGAACACATGGTTAATAATAATAATAATAATAATAATAATAATAAGAAGGCAATGGTCCACATGGGTGGCCAAACTTTTCTAGAGGGTTCGATGTACAGTGTAGAGTCTGTAGACCCCATTCCCATCCACAGCCACGTATTTCCAAACGTCACCACAGACATCACGCACCGCGAAAAAAGTTATGAACACCTTTTAAAAGCGAACTTCGTTGTCCAGTAACAGTTGGAATTGGAACCATCCTGCTACATTATTTGAAGACTTTTTTGACACAAATCTTTAATGCTTTTTCATTTCTATAAATACCCATTTGTGTAACAAGCATTTCATTCCCACTTTTGTCTGAAATCAGGAACAGAAGCAAAGTACTAGCATTCAACAGGAAAGAATAGAATAGAATCGTTATAAATGGCTGCTGAAGCTGCCACCATTCCTCTTCTTACTCCTTACAAACTGGGCAAGTTCAACCTTTCCCATAGGTATATCAACACACCTTGCAAAGTACTTTCTTTTTTTTGTTTTTGTTGTTTAA
Organism: Quercus wislizeni; assembly: GCA_023055345.1. Taxonomy (NCBI): domain Eukaryota; kingdom Viridiplantae; phylum Streptophyta; class Magnoliopsida; order Fagales; family Fagaceae; genus Quercus; species Quercus wislizeni. The sequence continues at coordinate 48,900 of JALGQJ010000063.1, forward strand.
TATGATCTGAATTGTTAATATGCGCGATGGGTTTTGATTTTTTTTTTTTTTTTTGGGGATGAAATCACATGTTATTGGTTGGTTTTTTTTGTTTGACTTCGATTTTTGTAAAAAAGAAAAAAAGAAAAAAAAAGGTGTTTGTGACATATCCCAGTTAATGAATTGTTTTATTTACAAAGGTTTCAAATTTGAAGAAATCGTAGTTTATGATAATAAATTTCGGTTACAGAACACTCTTGCCCTTTTGAGCATTTTCTTGTCAGTTCACATCTGTGTTTGTTTTGTTTTTAACCAAGAAATGACACTTTTTTTCAAGAATTCTCAATATTAATCTGCTACAAGTGTGAGACTTCTGCTAATTTTCATAATGATAAGATTGATGAATTTTGTTGGAACTGCATTAGCTGTCTTGCTGAGCTCTACTCATTTCATGAGTTGTTAGTGATGATTCTTTGATATCAAAAGGACAATAAATCTGTCATTTGGTTTATCTGGATTTTGTAAATCATCTCTATTGTGTAAATTGGTTTTAGATTTGCAGATTAAGGTATCTGATCACCTTGGCTGTCAGGATCCTTTGTGTTTTCAGAACCTCTAAGTAATGTATTTGTAGCTTCATCATGAGATTGAGAGTGCTTACATCTATTTTCAGTTGCTTTGAGTATATAAGATATCAATCTATAGTTATAAAATCATTTCTCAACAATTTTGGTCTGACTTTTTTGGGGCTGGGGAGGGGGGATGAGATCCATCTATTTATCAGTGTTATGTTGATAAGTATGGCCGCAAATTCTGTATGGTGAAAAGTAATCCAATTTGGCTCCCTCCTCTATATCCTAGAACAGTTCCCAAGTCATTCTTGAAATGCTCTATGTTATCATTTGATAATCTTGGACCTACATGTAATTAACAGAACTAATCACCTTATTCTGTCCATAAAAATTCATCAAATTATTTGGCCCAAGTTTTTACTATTTCATCATTCATCTGTAATATCTCCTTCTCCATTTTCATGGTTCATTTTGTTTCTTACTTAACTTATTTTACAATAAGCCTAGGCTAGGTTTGGATACAATAAGGGTTGAAATGTCATGAAGCAACCACTTTCGAAGTTCATACTACACAAATATATACTTACTTTCTTTCCAAAATGCTCTCATTAGAGTTGTTAAGTTTTATGTTTGAAAACAGTCGTAAACTTAGTGCTCTTTGCTGCAGCTTTGTAGGTATTGGAAAAGCGTAAGCTTTTGATATAGACATAGGTTGAAAAGGGACATTCACACAAATTAAAAACAACATAGGCCCTGAACTTGAAACTAAGTATTTTCAAATTTCGAGTGCATAGCAAATTATCTATGAATGATAGATAATTTGTCATAGTCGGAGGACCTATAGAATCTTTGAGGTTCTCCTCCCCCACTCAAGTACTGCATTTTGTGAAATCTATCTTTAATACATGACAATATGGTTGTACACTTTAACGATGAACAAACTCTAAAAAAGAAAAAGAAATTGTAGAACAAATCAAACATTCTCTGTCTCTACCTCTGTCACTCCTTCTCATTTAGGTATTTATTTTTTTACTCACAAGGAGAAGCATTATATTATATGTAGAGTTTTGCTGATTTTGTGTTTTTCTTCAGCTTCTCAAACCTTATTTAATGGTTTGTATTTTAGCAATCCACAGGTGAAGTTGTGAAGCTGTCCTTATCTCTGCCATAATCATTCAAAAATGAATTGTTTGATTTGGTTTCAGTTGTTACTTGCCTTTTTTTATTTATTAGTATCTATTATAACATATAGAAAAGGGGCTTAATCTTATTATTCTTCCAGCCTTTGCTACGGGCAATATATATTTGATTCTTATAGGGTACTACTTTCTTCAATTAGAAAGATTTCTTACTTGATTTACTCAATTTATCATTTAATTTGTATTTTCAGGGTTGTTTTGGCACCATTGACCAGACAGAGATCTTATGGCAATGTTCCTCAGCCACATGCTATCTATTATTATTCTCAGAGAACCTCCAAAGGTGGTCTACTAATAGCTGAAGCCACTGGAGTTTCTGACACTGCTCAAGGGTAATCAATTTCTTACCATGTTTCACACTGATTGACAATCTCCATTTTGAGGGTTCCCTATTCTTGCCTTGAAAATTTTTATGACTTCTTAGGTTTCTTTGCTATTGTAAAGGTATCCAGACACACCTGGTATATGGACAAAAGAGCAAGTTGAAGCCTGGAAACCCATCGTAGATGCTGTTCATGCCAAAGGTGGAGTTTTCTTTTGTCAAATTTGGCATGTGGGGAGGGTTTCAAATCAAGGTTTGTCTTTGACTGAGACCACCTTTATATCTTCTCTTCTATTATTGCTTGTTGACAATTGAACTTTTGTAATGGATGGAGAGAGTTGAATGTTTTGTAATATGCTAAATTACAAAGACTTTATGGTAAATGATTCATGAATTGAGTAGATTTGGGTTTTCTATACCACATTGTGCTACTCACCTATTGATTGATGTTGATCCTAAAGGAAGTATTGCAAATGAACCTATTTGGTAAAGATCAAATTGGATGGAAGTTTTGATTGACTGCTGAAATAACCATGTGTTGGTGCTGTAGAAAGCTATTCCCTGCAAAATGAGTGTCACATTTGAAAAGAAGCATAATTTTTGAGGAAGAGCATTAATTGGCTTAACTATCATTTTAGAGAGTAAAATAAGCAAAAGTGATGATCATTGTTGGATTGATGGAGTAAAAGGAAAATTTATGCAGCAATATAATTATTTTGAAAAACTATTGATCTATCATTGTAGTGGTGTTATTTTTTGCATTATCTTCTCTACTATAAGTGGATTTTTTTTATTTTGGGGGGCCTTTTATGATGATAATTGCCTCAGTGGAAGGGGCATCTTCCATTATAAGTCTGATATGTTAATGTCATTTTGTTTTTAGGATACGAATAAGGTGACACCCACTGCTTTGAATAAGGTGACACCCACTGCTTTAAAAAAAAATCGAATCACTGTAGGTGGTTGGACAAAAAGCTAATGATGTTGTCATTTCAGCTAAAAAGGCATTTTTGTATCACCATTGAATAGAATGTTATTTAGCCATTTCAGTATAAAAGGTCAGAGTGGATGGTTGCATATCACTTTTCAAAAGCATGGTTCTTTTGGTTGGTTGGTCTTTCAAAATCTTTGTACTTCTGTTTTAGATATGCAGACACCACTTGCTCTAAATCAATTGTCAAAATCATTATTGAGTCCTATATCTATGGTAGTCACAAACATCCAACCACCACTTTTTGGCATGTTAGACAGCCCTAAGATCGTGAGCTTTCCTTTTTTGACATGGAATATGATCTTGAAATTTCCTTTTTTGGCGGGGAATATTTATGGAACCCCATCCTTGTATATTACAGTCATGTGAAATACATAATGGAGCTATTATGCCTTCTTGATCCAAAAGAAGCATTAATTTTGCATCTTATTTTTTTTATTTTTTGTGATTTTTCAAATCAATGAAGGTCTTGTCAATTACTTCTCCAGATAAATGTTTTTTTTTTTTTAAAGAAAAAAAAAAACTTTGCAAAGAAAAGAAAGATCATTTTCTAAGTAATTTAACAGATCATAACTCTCATTTTTTCTAATTCTTTTAAGTGGTGATTGATGATGTCTTATCAAACTCATTTGAATTATTTGGATATTTATTTTTCTTTATTTTGATCTCTACAGGTTTTCAGCCAAATGGTCAAGCCCCAATTTCTTCCTCTAACAGGCCTTTGACCCCTCAAATTCGAGCTAATGGAATTGACGTTGCAGACTTCACTCCCCCAAGGCGGCTAAGGATAGAGGAAATTCCTCAAATTGTTAATGATTTTAGGCTTGCTGCAAGGAATGCTATTGAAGCTGGTAAGTTCTTTTCATGTGTTTATACAAGATAAAAGATATTTGATTGGTCAAATGTACAAGGGAGTGAAAAGGGAGTGAAGGAATGTACCTTGTACTTGATGAAAGAAAACTGAAAGAACAATGGGGCTCATGGTTACCTTTGTTATTACATATTCCCTTCATTAAAATGTCATTATTTGTCTTATACACAGGCTTTGATGGAGTAGAGATCCATGGGGCTCATGGTTACCTAATTGACCAGTTTATGAAGGATCAAGTGAATGATCGAACGGATCAATATGGTGGATCTCTTGAAAATCGTTGCCGGTTTGCTCTGGAAATAGTTGAAGCTGTATCTAATGAGATAGGAGCAGACAGGGTTGGAATAAGGCTATCTCCTTTTGCAGACTACATGCAATCTGGAGATTCAAATCCAGAAGCTTTGGGCCTTTACATGGCTGAATCCTTAAACAAATATGAGATTCTTTATTGCCACATGGTTGAGCCAAGAATGAAGACAGTTGGAGAAAAGAGTGAAAGTTCCCATAGTCTTGTGCCAATGAGAAAGGCTTTTAAGGGTAGCTTTTTTGTTGCTGGGGGTTATGACAGGGAAGATGGGAACAAAGCTATTGCTGAAAACCGTGCAGATCTTGTTGTTTATGGTCGTCTGTTTTTAGCTAATCCAGATTTGCCTAAGAGATTTAAGCTCAATGCTCCTCTCAACAAGTACAACAGAGACACATTCTACATCTCTGACCCTGTCCTTGGATACACTGATTATCCATTCCTTGAAGACATTGCTTAGGTTTTCAAGGAGAAGAGTGAAAATAAATTGTCCAAAAACATTGCCCTATGTAATTCCTTTCTTGTTGTTAGTGTTTTCATTGTATTGTGTAAGTGCAACAAAAAGATTTAATAGATCTAAATTATTATGAAGTGGTTATTCTCTTCTAGTGATAGTATTGTTGGTGTTGATCTGATTCTGCGCCAGACTAATCATGATTTTGAAGCATAATTTGTCTATTACAAGCAATGATTCTTTGCTTGACAACTATGCGAATAGGATTTTGGCTTCAGCTTTAGTTACAAAGGACTCAGTCTCCTTTACTTTTTGGCATAAATAAGGACTGCGTCGAACCATTATAAGTGGCTACTCAATTACTTGTGTCTAAATTTCAGTCTAGCTGTCAACCTTATCTTTCTAAGCTTGAGACCGGTTGTGTATAAAATATGTGACATTAAGCACAAACACAAGTGGAGTCTACAAATGGAATTATACACATACACATGATTAGCAAATAGCATTTCCTCAGTTTCTTGGCAACCAAGAGGAATCTAGGAAAAGTTAATTTATGATTGACAATTGGTATCATGAGATTAGCTCCAATGTTTATACATAACACTTATCACGTGTATGTGTGTTGAATCTGTTGCTGACATGATAATGTGGTTTAAGTAGAACTGTAATGGGTTCTACTTGCTCTATTTACTTATTCTTTACTAAATGAAAGTTGAATATACTATGCAAAGATCAATCAAAGCTAACACCAGAGCTAGCAACATCTTCAGGAACTAATATATCAAAATCACTGACAGACCATTCTGCAGTCATCCCTGTTCTGGTAACATATATTGTCCATCTTGAAGCAGAGGGACAAACTCAACAACACTAATCAAGTTAGAGTAGACTAGACTACAAAAGTTCACTAATGTGAATTAGGGAAGCAATTGCTCTGAATTCTAATGGGTCAGTTCTTCAGGATGCTGGGAGCAGGTCTAGATAAATAATAAATCCAAAGCAAACCTATGATATTTTTCAATTGCATCCAATCTTAAGATTGAAAGCTGCATAGAGTTAGGTTTATAATTTTTGTACAAAGCTGTAGCACCTCAAGGATGAGTATGGGAGAAAGGACAGACATACAGATGACAAGTTTGCATAGTGGTGCAAAAATTAAGAACAAGTAATAGAAGATCAGATAGGAGATAGAGGAAGAATTGAAAATTCTTAAGTCTCATGAGGCCTCTAGGGAGTCTCACCTCAAAGATAACATATAAAAACTTACTGTTAGCAGTAAGGACTTATAATTAGTTGAATTTTCTATGCATAGAAGTACATGATAACAATTTTGAACGTTCTTAGATGCATAGCACAGAAACATCCATTTACTATGAACATGAACTTTAGCATCTAGCCAAATTTTATGTGCCCACATTCACATATCATTCCTTTGTGTGTGTGTGTGTGTGTGTGTGTGTGAGATTTCAACCAGGATTCCATAAAAAAATTTGATAATGGCTAAGTTACAAAATATGGATTTGAGTTTGTCCATAGAAATTTTTAAATTGAAAAGGCAAGTTTGGTCTTCTAAAGCCACTATTACTCTATCCAATATGGGGAATAGGATGGAAAGAATGCCAAACTTTTTTTTTTTTTTTTTTGAGAAAGGAAAAATGGCAAACTAAAATAATAATAATTAAATAAATAAAGAAGTGAGGAATTATATTTAGTAAGCCTAACAATGCCAAAGTGCTCAAAACATAGAGACATAGATCACGATTTTTTTTTTTTTTTTTTCATTTAACATTAGATTGCTAAGAATTTCATTAGTTTCCCAGTCTCAAAACAAAGTGGAAAAGTAGCATCTCGAGTTTTTAAAATTCAAGTTCTAGGTAGAAATCGAGTTTCTAATACTCGAGATCCTGAGCTACAAACATCTGACATGGACTTTTTTCCACATGGAGCCACGTTGAAATCGAGTTTCTAATACTCGATTTGTAGTCATGTTTCAACCACTTAAGCGTCCAGACTCTAGAACACTCTCACTCTCCTTCACACCCAAACATACAAACCTCAAACCCATCGACGGAGACATGTGCATCTCATTAGCAGCAAAAAACCCATCGGCAGTAGAAAACTCTCATCTCCTCTCATCGACGACCTCTCACTCGACTCTCTCATTGTCTCGCACTGAGGTCAGTAGTAAAACACAGCCCCTCTCCTTCTATATTTACTCACAAACATTTGGCAGTTCTCCTATCTTTTATCACTCCCATTTATTTATTATCAAACCACATTAATCCACTGGGAATTTTGCTTTTCCCTCATTTCCACATAACCCCAAACCAGATACATAAAACACTTAGTTTTATTCCGGTAGAAATTGAGTCTTGTAGACTCAAGATCAGTGGCATTTCCCAAAGAAAATCGAGTCTGAAAGACTTAGTTTTGCTTTGTAGAACTCGAGTCTTTAAGACTCGAGATCTATGTGGCATAATAGTGCATAATAGTGTCCAACTCAACAAGTAGGAAGTGAGTCTTTAAGCATCGAGTTTTATATGGAACTCGAGTCTCTAAAACTCGAGATGCTAGTTTGCAATTATCTTTCAAACATGTGTTAACTTACTATATTCTATCCCCTTTCTATGCTAGTACCCAAATATCCCCCATAGATCACAAACTTGACTCACAAAAATAGTGGACTGCCCAATAAAATAGATAAGACAAAATAGATAAAATAAACTAAGGTATTAAGGTAGTAAGTTAAAAAAATAAGGATTCCAACCCATCCACCAACAATCACTAATTATAAATTTATCAACTTATGACGTCTACTCCTGAGACCAAAATATACTTTACAAGTTGAGCTAATTATAAATTTATAAGTTATCATTTTGATATTAATTAATTGGGTCTATGTGTATTAGTCAATTGACAATGTCTGGGAAATATTCTCTCTTTATTTGATTGGTATTTGTATAAATTTAGGGATTTTTTTTATAAAAAATAATTAATAGATCTAAGATTTATTGATCAGATTTGATAAATAATGATTTTTAAAGTGATGTTCTAGTTGATTGGGCTAATTTTTGTTGTTGTATGGACTAGATGATTTGTTATTATTTGAACTAATTACGTTGTTCTTGTTGTTACCACTATTGTTTGAATTATTTTTGTTATTATTCAAAGGGGGCTAAAATTATATTACCAGGGATAAAAATAATTTTCTTTGACCCAAATTCTAGAAATCTCATAAAACATATATACTCTTAATTTTAAAAATAAAAATCTAGAGGATCCATGGCCCCCTTGGGTGGCTCTGTCCCTCCCTTCCAAAAATAAAATTTTTTTTCCTCAAAAAAGTTGGCAAATTCCAATTTTCTTTCAAAATAAAAAATATGTAGTTCATATTAAGAAAACTATTTATAATTTTTTTTTTTTTGTGGATGTACATACTAATTTACTGCCCTAAGAAGCTATAAAAAAAATTGTGAACTATTTTATGTCTTTAAGGTTGCTCTTTTTTAAGTAAAACAATTGATAATACGATAAATTTAACAATATTTTCATAATAAAATTAAGAGTAATAAATAATAAAAATTATTTTTTCTTGAAATAAAAAATAAAATTAGTGGTGATATGATGTAAAAATAATATACTAAAATCTAAAACACAATCTGTATTCTCAAAATTTTATTTTTAAAAAAATTATGAAATTTACTGCCGTCGTAAATTGGTGCTATTCATAGAAGCAGAACATATGGTTCATAGGGTCATGGTCCACATTGGCGGCTAGGGTCATGGTCCACGTTGGCGACCAAACATTTTTTGAGGAATGTATAGTATTTCCAAACGTCAGCACAGACTTCATCATGAATAAGCAAACATCATTGACAATAATTATTCATAATATTGACAATGATGTTTGCTTATTCATGATGAAGTCTGTGCTGACGTTTGGAAATACTATACATTGGAAATACTATTCATTGTCCAATTGATTTAGAACCATCCTCCTAGCTTATTGGAGACTTTTTTGACACAAATCTTAAATACCCATTGGTGTAACAAGCATTTCATTCCCACTCTGAAATCAGGAACAGAAGCAAACTAGCAAAGTACTAGCATTCAACAGGAAAGAATAGAATAGAATCATTGAAAATGGCTGCTGTAACTCCCACCATGCCTCCTCTTACTCCTTACAAACTGGGCAAGTTCAACCTTTCACATAGGTATACCAATAAACCTTGTAAAGGGTTTTTTTTTATTTTTTTTTATTTTTTTTTTTAGTATTATCTGATCTGTTAATATGTGTGATGGGTTGGGTTTTGATTTTTTGTGATTGTGACCTATCCCAGTTGGGATGATGAAATGTTTTGTTTACAAAGGTTTCAACTTTCAAGAAATCGTAATTGATTATGGGCAAAATTTAATTATAAAATTAGTTGTAATTACTCAGTAAAATAAATATTACTATATATTTTAAAAATCTAACCGTTAAATTGTATATTCTTTACGGTCTTAATACCTATGTCAAATTTTGTATCAATTGGATATTATATACTATATGATCTATAAACTTATAGTTTATGCATAATTTTAAATTATAAAAATTAGCAATTTAAACAATTTATTGATGACATAATTATTGATTTTTAATTTTCTACAAATTTTATAAACATAGAAGATATAAGAAGAAGATGTAATTCAATGGTAGAATTCTTAAAATTCATCTCTAATAAGAAGATATTAAGATTATAGCTATTTTGTAGTTAAATTTTATCTGTTGATTATTTAGAGCACTAACATTAGAGCATCGCCAACAGTTTCTTCAAATTTTTGTATTATTTGGTAAGTGAACAGTGATTTTTTTACCTTTTATCTACTCACTTTATAAAATATATTTTCTAACAAATTCCCCGTATTTTACTATATCCCATTAAAATAATATTTCTACATTATTTCTTTAATATTTTTTTATTTTTTTTAATTTTTTTATTCATCCTTTATACACGCTGGCACACCCACCCATCACAGGTTTCTCCCATAAAAAAAATAAAAACAATGAAGGCCACACACTTCATTTGAACAAAACCAGACCAACAAAAAATTTATCTTCTCATCAAATGGAAAGGGAAAGGAAGAGAGCCGAGAGAAGGAAATGCTCAAGTGAGAGAGAAGTCGTCTTCGTCCTCCATTGCCTGCTCCGCCTCCACCATTGCTTGTCGTCGTCCCCATCGCCAATGGCATGTATCCTGGATCTGGATGCTAAATTCTTTCCTTTATTCAAGATGTTTGATTTTGTTGGTTGACCTGTGTTTTGTGTTTCGTCTCCTTTTCTTTAGTCTGTGAGAAGGCCAAAATGGGTAATTACCCATAAAAATGAAAGTATTTAGTTAGTTGGCCCGGTTCTGAAACTATATACATAAGTAGCAACTCGAGCCTCAAAGGCTCGATTTTGGCGTCAAAATCGAGCCTCTAAGGCTCGGTTTCTATGTCTTAAGTGGCAAAATTCCACGTGGCGTGTCCACGTGGAACTCGAGTCTCAGAAACTCGAGTTCCACGTGGACACGCCACGTGGAATTTTGCCACGTAGATATCGAGTCTCTAAGGCTCGGTTTACTAAAAGTAAAACCGAGTCTTAGAGACTCGAGTTTTAAGTCCTGCTGGCAGTCACGTCCAGGCTATGTGTGGTCATTTCATAGGGCTGTAGCTGTGTGGGGAGGGCTGTGTAGCTGTGTGGGGAAGTCTGAAACAAATATAACCTTGTCTTGTGCTGGCAGCTGTGTAGCTGTGTGGGGAAGTCTGAAACAAATATAACCTTGTCTTGTGCTGGCAGCTGTGTGGGCATGTCAGAGAATATATTCTAATAGCACAAGCAACAAAAGCTTGTCTCAGACCTTGTGAACCTATTTTGTTTGTTTAGGGACGTAGTCAATGAATATTTGACTAACAAAAAAAAAACTCTCACACTACTCTCAGTTGCAGAAAAAAAATCTCTCACACTACTCTCAGTTGTGGAAAAAGAAAACTCTCACACTACTCTCAGTTGCAGAAAAAAAACCTCAACAACTCTCACACCTTCAGCAACTTCAATCACTAAACAACTCTCACAGAAACTCATAAACTTTGATACGTATTTAGCAGCTCCACATTGCTCCTCTCACTCTCATACAATATCAACAGTACGTTTGCACATCATCATGTCAGGTAAGGGTCTCCTCACTCTCTAATTAGTTGTTTAGTGTATATAACTGCTTTAAAAAGTGTTGGTTGCATTGAACTTGCCATGCCATTTCCTAATAAAATATTTGTTTGTATTAGGCAAATATATTTGTTTCCTGATAAGATATTTGTTTGTATTAAAATATGTATATTTGTTTCCTTATAAAAAATATGTATATATATATATATATATATATATATTTACATTTATATCTATATTTATATTTTATACAACTATATAATTAAATATGTATATATACATATTTTTATTTATATATTCATACAACTATATAATTAAATAATTAAATAATTAAATATTTATATAAATATATTTATATTTATATATTTATACAACTATATATATAAATACTTATATAAATATATTTATATAAATATTTAATTATTTAATTGTATAGTTGTGTAAATAGGCTAAATATAAATATACTTATATAATAGTTATATAGTTATAAATATATTTATATAAGTATTTATATATTTATACAACTATATATATAAATACTTATATAAATATATTTATATAAATATTTCATTATTTAATTATATAGTTGTATAAATAGGTTAAATATAAATATACTTATATAATAGTTATATAGTTATATTTATATTTATATTTATATTTATATATTTATACAACTATATATATAAATACTTATATAAATATATTTATATAAATATTTCATTATTTAATTATATAGTTGTATAAATAGGTTAAATATAAATATACTTATATAATAGTTATATAGTTATATTTATATTTATATTTATATTTATATATTTATACAACTATATATATAAATACTTATATAAATATATTTATATAAATATTTCATTATTTAATTATATAGTTGTATAAATAGGTTAAATATAAATATACTTATATAATAGTTATATAGTTATATAATGGTTTATATAAATATACTTATATAAATATACTCATTCCGTTGCACATCCTCATGAGTTTTGTTGTTTGGTTTGATTTGATTTTTTTATTTATATTTTTGTTAGAGCTGATTTTAGATTTTGTAATGGGGGTGAATTTTGTCTGTAGTTTTTTGATTGTTTTTGTACGAAATTATAATGACTGAGTGTGTTTGTATGTGATATGGGGTGAGTATATGCAATTGTTACACTTTTAGAAGTTGTGATTCTTGTATTATAAGTAGATATAATTCTCTTTGAAATTGATGTTAAATGAAAGAGATCAAATATGTCACTAACATAAATTTACTTGGCTCTCTAATAGGTTCACAATCTTTGAAGAATATTGATATCAATGTATACTTCGGTGGACCCCTTGACAATCCTGAAGGAATTGACGGATTCCCATTTACAGGGGAGGGTATCGAATGTTACTACATGATGTTACGTCGTAAGTTGAAGACGTTGACTGATTTGAAGAGAAAAATAATGGACGAATTGAAATTGAACCCTTCTTGGTATGATATCAAGATTATTTATCGCTACCCACACGAAGTCCTTCATGAACGGATAAATTACAGATATATGGCGATTAAAGAAGATAAACATGTAAAGATGATGTTTAATAGGATCCAAAAAATGCCCCAAGTAAATGCTGCTGAGTTGTATGTAAGTTTGGAGGCGAGTGTAGACAACACTACTGAGGTGGTGCAACAAACAACTACGGCTGTGCAACAAACAACTACGGCTTTACAATTTACAGCCCTAGATGATGGATGCAGTACAATGGGAGGGTATGCAATGGGAGGGTATGCATCACAGGAAGGGTATGCAATGGGAAGGTATGCATCACAAGAAGGGTATGCAATGGGAGGGTATACACTCCCATCTCAAGATTATGTTGCGAATATTGGTGAAACCCTCTATTCTCAAGAGACACATTTAGAGGAGGAAGGGGAAGATCCTCTCGAAGACGAAGATCATGCTGCGAATGATGGTGAAAATATTGATGATATGGATCAATACGAAGAGAGGATTGAGCAAGGCGACTTTGAAAATGATGTGGATGATCATGAAGTCGTTCCTAATTTTGCTCAGGACAATATGGAGTACCATGATGAAGGTGATGCAGATGATGATGATATTGGTGTCCAGCATGATATAGATACGACTACTGGCTACAGACCTCCTGCGGACTCATTCTATGAAAATACTTGGGAAGATATGGTTGATCCTTCACGTCTTCAGATACCATTTCTTTGTACGTGGGAAGATGGCATGCATTTTTGTAAAGGGTTGACTTTTGCAAATAAAGATGCGGTGAAGCGTGCATTGATAATATACGCAGCAAAGGATAATAGGAATTTCTCCATCCAAAGGTCGACCACAACTCAATTGTGCGCTGCATGCGTTGACGATAACTGCAAGTGGTATGTTGGGGCATACAAGAAGCCTAAATTCAATGATCTGTGGATGGTCACGTCTTATGTGGGTCCACACACTTGTATTCCCTTTGGGCTGCATAGAGACGGTAAAATGATGGATTCTAATTTTGTAGCATCAGAAATTGTGGGAAGATTGCGACAAAAGCACACTGCTTCCATTGATGAGCTTTGGGCGATCATACGTACTAAGTATGATCATGAGCTTTCTTACTATAAAGTATGGCATGCAAAACAAAAGGCAATTGCTAAGATTTTTGGGGATTGGGAGGAGTCTTACCAACGGTTGCGAAAGTTGTTGTTGGCATACTTAGATCAGGATTCGGGTACCCAGTACAGCTATCACACCATACCTAGGCCATTAGAAGGTACTACGTTACTGCGCTATGTATATTGGGCATTCGCTCCATGCATTGCTGCATTCCAGTATTGTAGGCCAGTGATCAGTATTGATGGAACTCATTTATATGGTAAATACAAAGGGGTATTGATGGTTGCAATGGCAACCGATGCTAACCAAAAGGTTTTGCCTATCGCCTTTGCTGTTGTGGACAAGGAGTCAGGGCCTAGTTGGGGGTGGTTTTTAGAGTGTCTCAGGACTTCAATAGAGCGTGTTATACTTAACAAGGACATTTGCATTATTTCTGACCGACATAAAGGTATCAAATGCGCCATGAGAGAGTGGCCTAGAGGGGAAGACGGAAGAGAACGGGTATATCATCGATATTGCCTTCGACATGTTGCTAGCAACTTCAACACACACTTTGATAATCCGACTCTAAAGGCATTGGCCTTGAAAGCTGGATATGCAACTCATGAAGCTAAATTTGAGTCGATAATGCAAACCATTAAGGAGGTTGAGATTAACATGCTGAGGGGTGTAGACCCTACTGATCGCCGGATTGCACGTTATATGCCATACACATATCTAATGAGTGAGGAGCTGGACAAATGGACCCAGTCACATGATGGTGGAAGACGTTACGGGGCAATGACAACCAATATCTCTGAGTGCTTTAATGGGGTTCTTAAAGGTGCCCGCAGTTTGCCCATTGCTGCAATGGTTGAGTTCACTTTTTGTAAACTTGTTGCATATTTCCATGATCGACATAAACAAATTACTTCTGATCTCTCTCGAGGTAAGGTGTGGAGTGATTATGCAATGGAGATCTATAACAAAAATGAGCAGAAAATAGCAGGACACACTCTGAGGAATTATAATCATGCAGAGGGTATATATCAAGTCGTTACCCCGTATAACGACCATAGAGCTGGAGGGGGAAATCACAGTCATGATGTGCGCATATTTGATAGAACCTGTGGTTGCGGAAAGTGGCAAAACTTGAAGATCCCTTGTTCACATGCAATTAAAGTTCTTAAAGGTCTGCACCTCGATGCGCCCAGCTATATTGATCCATGTTACAGTTTGAACAACGCCATTCTCACATATTCACATAATTTTGTGGTGCCAAAGTCAGAGTCATTGTGGAGGGACGTTCGCGGACCACGGTGGGTGCCTGACCCACAATTGTTACGGGGCAAAGGTCGTCCTACAATGTCAAGAATAAGGAATGAAATGGATGGGGTACGGCGAGAACGGGGAAGCCGGAGGGAAGATACGAACTTGAGGGAGATTCAACCGAGGCAACGATGTAAACTATGTCATCAAGAGGGGCATAACCGCAGATGCTGTCCCAATTCCCGTGGGGCTTCGACAAGTGGTACTGCTATAAACTAGGCAAGTGTCGTCACTGTTTTCATATATTAT
Source organism: Quercus wislizeni (assembly GCA_023055345.1). Lineage (NCBI taxonomy): Eukaryota > Viridiplantae > Streptophyta > Magnoliopsida > Fagales > Fagaceae > Quercus > Quercus wislizeni. The sequence goes on from JALGQJ010000063.1 coordinate 63,948, forward strand.
ATTACTGAGAATGTCATTTGGTTTTTGTTCTTTGCATTTGGAAACTAATAACCGTATGTAATGTTTGTCAGGTGAGCGGAGACTTGATTGTGGTTAGTGACATTATACGTGGAACTTGTCGTTATCTTCTGTATGGACAAGTGGTAGGTGATTGTAAATGTGTATGTTGTATCAATTTGGACAAGTGTTAGGTGAGTATGTATAATATATTATATTAGTATGGAGCTTCCGGTAGGCGAATATGTAGCACTTGTTGTATTAACTTAGTTGTAATTTTATGTATTGTTGTAAACTCCAATTAATTGAACTATTTGCTATCCATTGTACTCGTTACATTAGTTGCGTTGTGTAGCTTTTTCCTATAATGCGAACAAATGTATTTTCTTTGGCATTACTAGCTACTACTTTGGCAAGTTCAACCACAACTCCCTTCTAGTATTGAACTGGCATTGTGTCGTAAGAGGGCAACTATAATGGCCTTTGAATAGTTATTGTTTTACTCTTGTTGTAGAACATTAATGTCTGCTCCCTTTGCGTATCGCTTGTAACTGGATGTACTTAGTCTGCTGCAGGGGAAAACTAATTCAATAAATGCTGCAGGAAATGAGACAAAAAAAAAAATTCCGAGTAGAACTCGAGTCTCTAAGACTCGATTTCTATTTATGGAAATCGAGCATAAGATACTCGAGTTCCACTGGGAATTTTTGTTTTTTTTTTTTTTTGTCTCGTTTTTGTATTACCCCAATTTACTTATTAATTTCAGGTAATTTGAAGTAGGTATAAATTTCAGCTATTTAGTCGTCCCCAATATTTTTTTTTAAATGTACCACATTTTTTTCCTTCTCCGAAGAAAACAAAGAAAAAAAGTTTGTGGCCGAGTCTAAACAATGTGAAATAATAATACAGGTTATTAGATTTTTTTTTCTTTTATTACTCTTATATCACACACAAATATATATATATATATATATATAGCAGTATTAGCACATTAAATCAAAATATATTAAATATCTCTTTTGAAGTATATATATAAAATTGGACTGTTCATTATTTTTAGTTTTTCTAATTTGATACGTAACCTATATCCTAACATGGAAATTTGATTGTTGTGAAAAATAAACAATAAAAGAATGCTCTTCCTTGTACTTTGGTTGTTTTCTACTAAACCGCCAACATCGAGAAGTAAATACCCTGTAAATCCAAAAATATAACTGAAATTAAACAAAATAAAATTATACTTAGTTGTAATTTTTTGTTTCAACTGCCAACATCTAAGTAACCCAACCTTGTAAATCCAAAAAAATAAATTGCACTCAAAATCAACATCTCATGTCGTCCGAATCCAACAATACACAAAAAATACACATTCAGTATAATATCATAAGCCTGTCAAAAACAGAACATTAATACCTTATTTGTAATAATTGCATACACAAATAGGATCCCAATATATACAGGAAATGGTGCAATTACCCAACTGAATTGTGTTAACAACATGTACAAAAATGCATTCAAACATATTGAATGATCTCTCCTATTTGCAGTGAAATCTTCTTATTTGCAGTGAAATCTTCTTATTTGCAGCTCAACAAACAGATCACCTCTCTTCCTATTACTTACAATGATCTCTCCCTTCACAACTGCAAGGATAATCCTAACCTTGTTTTCCAACTTCAACAACTCCATTTCATGTTTGTTCAATACAAATTTCTGCACAAAATACAAAAATTGCAATTACTAACTGTTTCCCTAAAAAATGGCTGAACTTATTGAGTATCAGTTCTACTCTTTTGCCATGACCATAAGTGAGCTCACCTTTCTTTTCTCATAAAAGTCAAGTCTTAAATGAAAAAAACATCTTCAGACTCCATTTTTTGAGGACGTCAGAGGTAGGGTCCAAGGAAACCGATGAAAAGGCTGACGAGGTTCTAAAGTTGGAGATTTTGGACTGTTGGACTCCACAAAATCATTATCGATGGTCTAAATCCAAATGCAGTCAAACATTCAGATTTAGACCATCGATAGTGATTTTCTGCCGTCCAACAATCCAAAATATCCTACTTTAGAACCTCGTCAGCCTTTTCATCGGTTTCCTTGGACCCTACCTCTGACGTCCACGAAAAATCAAACTTGAAGATGTGGAAAATCATCTGAGCGTAGGATGGCCCCATAACATGTGACTGTTCAGTAGGACGTGGGGGAAAATAAGCATATCTCTTTGCATGCCATCATAGCTGCAAAATACATACATTCTTGTTATATGTCCACAAGTTACCAGATCCAATAAACTGAACCACATTCATATACTCTGACCAACAACTCAATAATTACATTTTATATATTTAGTAACAATTGCATAGTCACCTTGATCAAATTTCAATAAGCATTTAATTTAATATTACACAAAACTAAATGATAATGGATTAACATCAATTTCATTTGCGTGAGAATCATGACAAAATACCCAAAAATCTATTCGTAATTAATTGATCACCAATTCAGAACAATCAAATCATGATGTTAACATAGATTTTTTTCATAACACACTGAACACAGCCCATCAAATGCCAAATGTATTGAAACAACTTTAACATCATATTTCAACATTCGTTGGTAAGATGAAGTTAGAACAGAGTGCTAGTTTTCCTTTTTTTTTCTTTTTCTTTTTTGTTATAAATTATTTTTATTAAATGAACTGACTGCTCTTTCTGGGAACCGGGGCAAAATAATTCTTAATTTTCCTTCAATCTAAACAAAATCCCCTAGATAAATTATTTTTTCCTAAGTTGAAGGTACATTGGAAAAGTAGTATGAGACACGTACTTTAACCAATCAACAACAATCCCTGTCTTATCAAATGCTTGAATAATGGTGACTGGAATTCCTATTGTTCTCCAAACATCATGCACAGGACCATCTTCAAGTGAATAAACCTGCAAAATTAATAGAAAGCTGATGTCATCATCTGATATAAAATTTAAAAAAAATCCATTTATAATTTTATGGTTCACAGTGAACTCGAGGTAAATGCTTTTAGTCACAGTGCAAAGGCAGTGATTCCAGTAGACCATTAAGATGGTTTGATTTTAAATTTTAATGAAGAGGTAGCAGGAAAAGCATTTCATAAGATGGCTGCAAATATTCCAGTAACTTAATTTTGCTATTCAATTCAAGTAAAATTGCTATATCCCCCTTCGATAGGTCCAAGGCTAACAGCAATAACATAGGTCTAATTTGCTTATAAAAAAAAAAATGGTCCAATTCACTTCTAATTCCTACAATTGCGAACTGACTAAGAACCAGAATATCAAGCACAATATCAGAACACTAACAGTGGATTACAGTCGCCTAAGCAAGAATCAAGTGATAATTTGAGAATTAGGATTCAAGCCTAAATGCCATTGTAACACTTGGTTTAAAATCTATCCCTGCCTCTGCACTACCCAGCTAGTGATGTTGCAGTCATCGCTCAAGTAAAAATGCCATAGTCCTAGAAACATTGTTTACTCTCTTCACAACCATACTCCAAACGTAAAAGTAGAAGAACACATACAAATGAAACTACCTGAAATTCATAGCCAATCTCCTGCAAAGCAGCTGCAACTGTCACCATCAGTAATTTTTGTGAATCAACCAACAGATCTGCAAAAACCTTCAAGTAGAAAATGAAGTAAAAAAAAAAACAGTCACGAACCCCAAAGAAGCAAAGGATCCTCCAAAAGTAATTAATCTCACTACAGAAAAAGTAAACATGAAACCACACAATACCATTGATCAAACAAACAAAAATGTAAGAACCCACAAATAGTTCTGACAATAATTGAATACTGACCATTGCAAGCAGGGGTTTTCTGTACATAGGAGCTGTTTTGTCCTGTTGAATGCAGGAGACTAGAGAATAGCCTCTCTAGCTTCTCTTTGAAATTTGTCCAAAAGCTTTGAAGGCTCAAATCTAATATCCTCCCCAAAATCCAACACACCCATCTCCTTCAAGAACTTGAAATCCCCAGAACTGACTTCCACATTATCTTGCAATGAAGAATTCCCAGACTTTTCCACAGAACCAGGCAGAAACATCTGGAACAGCACCACAAAGAAGAGGAACACAGCCATAGTACAAATCCATTGCAGGTCATCTAGCTTCTTGAAAAGCAAGAACCTTGAGAACCTTGATCTGGGTCTCTGTGAAAATGGGTGCCTCTTAGTTCTAACAGAAGAGAAAGACCTGAAAAGGTTGTTTCTTTCCAATGGAATCCCAGTTTCCAAAGAACCCATTTAGAGTCCCATCAAAATAAAGGAAAACACAGCCTCAAAATTGACAATAACACATCAAAATCAGCTCTTCTTATAGTGTTCTTCTTCTCAGTGCAAAACAATAAGAAGACAAAGAAAGATTACACGGGAGGGGGAGGTTTCTGTTGTGATGTTAATAAACAAGCTCGAGGTGAAAGGTCAGAGAAAGAGAAGGATTCATTGGGGTCATCATAAGTGCAGGGCGCATAAGTGCAGCATCAATCGCATGAGGACGATTTGTAGCAGCGAAAACAAGAATTCCCTTAAAAAGAAAATGAGCATAAACATGAATTAGAGGAAAAGAAACTAGAACCTCTTTCCATTTTATCCTACAGAAAATTTTAACATAACTGGAAAATAAAATAAGAACAAATGCTTACTTTAGCCTCTTCTAAACCATCCATTTCAGTTAGTAAAGTAGATAGAAGCCTCTCTCCAACTGTAATTTTGCTGCTTGAACTTCCACCTCTGCCATTTTAAATAATAACAATAATAATCATATAGAGGAAGAAAAAAAAAAAAAACTACAAGTTTATTAATTGTGTTTCGATCCCATCCTAACACCTTCCATTGAAAGGCAGGACATAACCTAGCTCTCAGTGCAAAAACCGGATTAGGTCATTAATTAAAAATCTTAATAGAACTTATACATCACACGATCATAGTTTTGCAACATTGAACACTAATAAGGTTTTTGTTTGTTGGGGGGGGGGGGGGGGGGGGGGGCGCGTGGTGGGGTGAGGAAAAGAAGCCAAATTAAAATTACATGTACTATAAGGCAAGTCGGTTAGCAAGTAAACCAGGCTAGCTGATATCATACTTAATCCTGCATGGTGATAAATAGTTCATGGTTCTCTGTCATCAAATTTAATGGTGCATATCAACCAGTGTTCTTAATTACTAATTCTGATCTATTGCTTCAACCAAAAATACCTGTTGAAACAAGACTAATCCTGAACCAATTGTAAGAGCTTTCAAGCATTTTCCTTTGAACATTTCTCTTAACGTAGCTTCTTTTTCGTCACCAACATAAGCAAGCTCAGTCAGTATCTCATCTACTTCTTCAGAAGCTGAGTCACCAAAGGCTGGACCCCTGAGCCGGTACAAGCAACCTATTGCAGAGTCTCTTAATTCCTGCATGTTGCCTTTTCCCTGAATGGCACGTACAAGTAGCCATGTACGTGATGCTGGTAGCCACCACATTCCAATCCCCATAATCACTGCCAAAGGGGTACTAGCTCCATACATGTAGCGCCAACCAGCAACTGTGTCAACTAAAAGGCTACCAATTCCGTAACCTCCCTGCACAAGATTGCAAGTGCTTACAATTTGTAGACTATATGCAAATACAAAAAGATGTATACTAATGATAATTTTGTTGAGGAAGCTAGAAAAGAGACATGTAAGTCCAAGACAATTCTTACTAACTGCAATTTATGTAGGCTCTGTTTGGTTGGGAGGATAAAAAAAATTAGTTTTCTACCATTTGTGTTTGGTATAGAGGATGGAAAAGTTATTTGAGTGAAGTTCTCCTATGTCATCAAAAAAAAAAAAAAAAAAAATAGAGAATGGAAAAGTGAAAGGATGGAAAACAAATAAAAATTTCCTTTGTTTGGTTGACAAGAAAAATGAGAGAATAGAAAAAATAGTTTGGTAAGAATTAACTATTATAATTTATAACACAACTACATAGTACATAAGAAGTAATTTAAAAATTATTATATAAGAAAAACATTACTTATTATTAATAAAATTAATAAAGATAACATCTTATAAAAGTGAACACATCACATTTACTTTTTTTTTTTTTTTTTTTAACTCAGCCATTTTCTTAACTCAACATTTTGGCTAATTTATTTTAACACACATGCTGGAGAAACAAACAATGTTATTTTAACATTTTCGCTGGCTGGTACGTAGTAAAAAGCAAGCCCAAAAAGTAGAAGAAGATAGGAAAGATTGAATTTGGCTGGCTGGTACCTGGGTGGTTGAATGCTGGTGAGAGGGTAAAATTTTAAACACAGTTTTCTCCCCATTTCGGGGAGATGTGGTTTTGGTGGGCCCAGGTGGAAAAACACCTGGACAACTACTCTTCCTCTCTATTTTCTTTTGCGAACCAAACGGAGGAAAGCTCCTCTTTTCCTGTCACTTTTCTCTCACCCATTTTCCATCCACCCACTTTTCACCCCAACCAAACAGAAGCTTACTGCATACCCTAAAATAAATTAACCTCAGTTCAAAGTTGAAGCACTTACAACCATCCCAAGGACCATAAAGAACTCTTTCAAAGAGATTAGTCGACGACGTATCTTACTTGGAGCTGTCTCAGCAATGTACATAGGAGCTGCATGCATTGCCTAAAAGTGAAGAAACTAAAAATCATGTCTTATACTTATCAAAAAAAAAAAAAAAAATTCATATCTCACATAAAAATAAAAAGACAAAACTACATTTTTTTTAACATCTATATTCTTCAAGAATGCATAGTTAAGTCATATATCATAAGCAGGCGATATTTGCTTTTCCCTGATGTAGACCAATGATATCTGATGCCTAAATTAATGCAGCACATATTATGAAAGGGGATTGAAAATCACCAAGGAAAAAAAAAATCAGCACCAAGAATTGTTTGAAGTCAGCACCAAGCAGGATAGAAAACCAAGATATCAACACCTATACATTGGAAAAATAGCAACTGAAATTGTACTCATCCTAAACTTGTCTCCATAGAAATAGAATAGCACGCTTATATAGACTACTTGGACTAGATCCTAACCCTAACTGACTTGGATTAAATTATGAAAATAACTTTCACTCTAGGAAATTAAATAAAACTTAAAGTAAAATACCAATAACCTATTTAGCTAATAAAATCCAATAGAGCAATATAAAATAATAAAAATACAAAATAACAACAACATAATTGACTCCTAAATTAAAATAAATTTGTCTGCCTGCCTCCTGCATCATTTCTTTTTGCTCTTTCCTTTGCAAATCTATTCCCACATTAACCTCTCCAGAAGTAAGAAAACCACAAGTACACTTAGAATTGAAAAGGGATAAAAAATTATGAAGACCTTTAAGATAAATACCTCACATAAATATAATGGATTTATAATTTCAATATATGTGCCAAGTTATATTACGTAGTGGTTTAATTTTACTTTATACCAACTGTTTAAGGAAAATAGAGGTATATGCATATGCATGTTAATATGGAGATAATAGTGCCTAGATATGTGCATTATATTAACATGGACATGGTACCACATAGATGTGTGTGTGTGTGGGCATGTCCATATCTGTAGATATGTATAGAGTGAACAACACATGATGTTTATTACCAGTCCAATTCCTATGCCATACACAAAGCGCCCAATGACCATAATAGGGAAGTCAGGTGCTAATGCTGTTCCAAGCGCTCCAACAAAATACAATAGAGCAGCTGCAAGCAACTCCCTTCTTCTTCCTTTGGTTCATATTTACCATTTAAACTTCATCAAGACATGGAAAATATCACATATAATGTATGTATAGCTCTCTATGTAACAGGAAAACTAACCGAGGAAAGCAGCAACATTAAAGGCCAAGACAGAGCCAATCAATGCACCATATAATGACACACTAGTCTGCAATAGGTAGCATCCACAAAATTAGAAACAAAAGCAATGTATTTGTTTCCCCATCAGTGTAAAATATCAACCCATAAAGATATAACAATAACTATCAAGAGTCAGTTGTAAACTCACTATGAGACCAATCTCCACAGAAGATAAGTCGTACCATGATATTCCACTTAGTGTTGCTGACTGCAAGAAAAGACAAAGGTTATTATGAAAGAATGTCATTAACTTGACTTAGTTATTTAAGAAAACTACATGCTATTAACAGTAGTATGGGGTCAGAAAATAATAAATTATCTTATATAAGCTGCAGTTTTAGAGTGAGTCCTTCAAGCAAGGAAATAGAAATATACATTTTTGGCTCTTAAATGAGACAGCAACATTGAAAAGAATGAAAACAAGCTAAGTCAGATGAATATAATGCCACTACTTCATCAAAATTACATTAAAAGCACACCTCTATAGATATTGTGGCACAAGATGTAGCACCAATGTCATAGCCATACAGTAGTCCTCCAAGAGCCGGGAAGAGAAATCTGGAAATAAGAAGACACTCCTTAAGGGTAATTATACAAATAATCAGGTGCAAATTTACTGTTTCAATTTTCGAGAGCAATCACATAATCAGATTGAACCCTTGGTCTTAGTGGGCCATGAATAACACCAATCCGGTGGCACCTAACAATTTTAACCTTGTCGTGTCTCAAATGGCCAAACAAAGATACAAATAAAAATATGAAGCATCATACTTTTAGTATAAATGGTAAATGTAAAGCTGTAACTAATTAGCTATATGCATAAATTGATACAAAAAACATAATTCATAACACATTCCTATATGGGAAAACTGCTAAACATTCTAATGTCGCAACTATTCGCCAAACATCATTATCATAGCATAAGGCACCACAAATTTTTCCAGTTAAATCAGCTCAAAAGGGTAAAATTTATGACAGAAATTTGAATACTCACAGTAGGATTGCAGCGAGAACGGAATAGTTTTCAGAAGCATGAACCCCCCCATTAATAAGAGGCTCCTCTACACCGCCAATCTCACCAAAGTGCCGTTCATGGACATGATTTTGCTATCAGGTTGTGCTCCAGTCATCTGCTATGATGCATTATCTTGTTAGAATTGGAAGAACATGGTTTGTGTTTGGGGCTGAAAATTCTTAGCAGAAACAAAAGAATCAAACAAAAAACACAAAAACAAAAGAAGAAAATAAACCTGGATAACCAGCAACGGTAATGCCAAAGTAATCACCATATTGGAATAAAAACAGTCCAGCTAATGTCCTTATTTGAGACATTCACCTAGTTCCAATAATGTACGTTGAAACCATATTGAAAACATAAATAATATTCGTAAGTGAAATGTGAAAAAGAGAAATAATTATCTATGTAAAGTGTGTTGTTTCACATTAAGCTTTCAGATACCTTTTTTGAAATTTACGCCGTCTCGTATAATGAGGAGGAGGTCTTGCATGTCCTTCGTCAGATGCCTCGGGGCCAACATTGTGTCCATGTTTGTGCCCCCCTGTCCCACACGGAGGTGGCTTTGATATGCGTTTAGGCCGACCTTCAGCCGCTGTAGGTAACCCAACCGCCGGCTCAGCCTGAACATGGGGTGGGTCAATGGCATCAGAAGGGGTAGTAGACTCACTATGGGAGGGTGGCTCCAGCTGCATGTCAGGTGGGGTTAGATTAATACCTAGGTCAAATGATGGAATGGGTGACAGCTGAAAAAATGACTGTGGGGTGGGTGGACGAACGTCAGACCCAGGTGAAGGAAGTGGGGTGGGTGGAGGGATGGTGGGGCAAGGAGATGGATGTGGGGTGGGTGCACGGATGGTGGGCGTAGGGGCTGGATGTAGGGTGGGTGGACGGATGGTGGGCGTAGGGGCTGGATGTGGGCTAGGTGAAGGGATGGTGGGCGTAGGAGCTGGATGTGGGCTAGGTGAAGGGATGGTGGCGGTAGAGGATGGATGTCGGAATGGATGTGGGGTGGATGAAGGGATGGTGAGGCTGGCGGTTGCATGTGGGGTGGATGGAGAGGGATAGGGGGTAGGGACAAGCGGAGGGGTAGCAACAGGCGGACTAGATTGACATCCGGCCGGAGCTGTGCTCGTGCTTGGGCCGGCAGGCATAGCTGCCTCCTCAATCGGGGCCTCAGGGATAGGAGGTTGGACACGTGTCATCGCCTGGACTGCCGTCAGCACCTCAGTAATGTCGTTGTGGTCCTCCGTGCCCACTGGGTGACGCCTCAACAAACGGACGTATCCTTCAATCTGCACATAGAAAAACCACACATATTAGTAATGCAATACGAAATGAACAATGCCAATCGATAATTACAGGCCATGTTGGTTTTGAATTGGTTCTACTACTAATAATTGCAAATTAAAGGGAGATGACGTGAAGTGCTAAGTGGAAAATTTAGTAACGAACATCATGCTCTCTAAACAGTGGTTTCATGGTAAGAACTACGGTAAGATGTAGAAGACATTAAGAACTTACCAGTAGAGTCACTACTGCACCAGGCCTATCGATAAACCTCCTCGTCACCCTTTTGAACCAGTCATGGTACTCGTGCTGTGGAGGCATATCACCAAGCACTGCTTCACAACGCCGATAAAAGCGATTACCCCACTCAAGGATATGCACAGCATGTTTCTGCATCCAATTAACACCGACCTTCCCCCTCAAATCAATGCCATGAAGCACTCTGTCGGTGTCAACATCGCGGGGAATTTCTTGGATCATCCCAAATTGACGAACTACACGATCCGGTGTATGTCTCTCTACTAGGTGGAAACATACAAGCGGGACCGTTGCCGTCCATACGGCTCTCCCAGCAACGCACCACGGCGGGAGGTCATCAAAATGAGCTTCATACGGCTGCCACACCACCTACAACAGCCACAAAAGAAGTACACAACACATTAGGGAACAATGTTTATATTTCAAGCAAGGCGAAACCTATATGGACGTTCGTAAAAGCGTAAAATAAGGCATTTTCATACCTGGTCCGGCAACATGGAAGCTAGTTGCTCGCGATACCTGTCCTTGAAGATGTGGGCGGGCCTATTTTTCTTGTTTGGGACCCACAACCACCTACAATCAAGAAGAAGGGATCAATAAGTACTGAGATAATCTTAAAACTATAATGTAATCACATATAATGTACAAACTATAATGTAAAACTAAGATAATGTTAAAACTAAGATAATGTAATCACATATAAGTACTGACATAATCTTAGAGATATTAATACGGATTTTACTAATATCACTAGAATAAGAAACGGCCCTTTGAAAAGACAAAGCACAAACCAACTATATTGAGAGTCACTAAAATTATAGTAGATTAACATAGTCATATACATTGAACCTTGGTTTAAAATGTTGTTATGTTGATAAAAAAAATTGCTAGAAGCCTTTAAAATCAATAAATAAAATCAAGTTACATGATGGTGGGGTTGGTAATGATCACATAACCCTATGTTATAGGGGCATTCGGTAGAGACTTACTTCAGGGATAGTGGACCACGTACTGGAGGACCATAAGCACCCACTGGCGGGCCACGCTCAACTGTCGGGCACAAATAAGGGAACCTGGCCCATGCCCAGTACTGGAGCAACAATAAGCACCCACCAATCTGACTAGTGTCCTCGCTTGCCCTACATAGCTCTCGATACAACCATGCAAGGCAAGCACTTCCCCAACTGTACCTTCGTGGGTTGTGAAGGTCTTCCAACTGCTGCACCCACATTAGATGCACCCTATCGCCGGATTTGTCCATGAATATTGTGTCCCCCAATAGCGCTAGGATGTAGCATCGTGCGTACTTATGCAGCTGGTCCTCATCAGCATTAGGCGGCAATGGATTACCAACTTCCTCCAAAAGCCGGTTGATGAGAATCCTCTGCCCATCAAGTTGCTTATGGTTGTCGTGATTTACAGGTCGAAAGCCAAGGAACTCCCGGCACACATCCACCCAAGTTTTTTGTGTGCTCCCTGTTATAGCATCACCATCAACAGGAAGCCCGAGAAGAACCTCCACATCTTGCAATGTGATGGTGACCTCACCATGTGGCATGTGAAAGGTGTGAGTCTCGGGCCGCCATCGCTCCACTAAGGCCGTTATCAGGCCATTGTCAATCTCTCTACCCAGGACCCAGAGCAGTCCCTCCAAACCAACTGTGTTGATGATGTTCCTGACTCGGTCGTCCACCATTGGAGGTTGCTTGGAGAACTCTGAACTACGGCTACGGCAGGTAATGGACCCTGGATCCTGCACATAACAAAACCATGGATTAATATATGACAACAAAAACGTGTACATTGTATGGATTATATGCATGTGCACAATTAAATAGTTAGTTGAGTGTTTTACCCGCCCATTCCAAATAGCTTCGGACCGATGCTTCGCCTGCTGTGACAACACCGAGTCGTCAATGGGTCCAGGCTGTGTATAGTCAATCCGTCCAGCATTTGCAGCAGCCATACTGAAGAACAATGATAACCAGTTAGTTTCAGAATTGAACACACAATATTTATATAATATATAGGTATAAGTTAGAGCAACTAAAGCCAGTTTGTACAATGAGAATTCAGTAAAAGATGAAAGACTGAACCAAACGAGGCCAATATGAAGACAAAGCTTTTTAGACTTAGGATATTATTGTTAAGGTTACAGTTTTGAACACACGCAGTTTTTGTATTTATTTTTATTTTTTACAAGAAGATCACACACAGAATAATGCTTAGTTACAAATACCACAATACAATGAAGACTTACTATCAAACATGAGATTAAAGGGTAATTTAGGAACATAAAAAAAGAAAAAGAAAAAACAAACTAATGTATTAATTATAATGATTGATTTCATATCAACAACTAAATAAATTAATTTTTGAATGAAAGAATTCATTCGATATTAAAAATCCAAATACTTTGAGGCTCGTTGCTAAAAATCCAAATACTTTCTAAACCGGCCCTACTAACTATATAGTTAGTTTTTTATGGGTAATTACCCATTTTCGCCAACGAAAGAAATATTGTCAATAATAATACATAATGAAACAAGGAAAATGGATCGAATGAACTTCTAAGAGTTTCTCCTCTCCCTTTATAACACTTGGAGTAGAGCCACCAAACCATTTACAATATTCTCTGTACATGAGGGTCCAACTTCTATTCTTCAATCAACAAGAATTATAACATTACTTCTTTGACAAGGAACAAACTTTCCTCCCATATCAACCAAAAAAAAACAAAAGAAACGTAATTAAATCAACTTAAAAGGCTACCAAGAAAACCTAAATGCTTGACCAAGTCAAAATTAGGAATTCAAGCCAATTTTCAAGAGTTCTTTTGGGTTTATTAAATGCTCTACTTTCTTTCTAACAATAGATCTCATAATTTAACATTAATAATCTGTCCAAAAACTATATTACTTATGTCATTGAGGACATTTTTTAGCAAATGAAATATAGAAAACAAAGTGTTTGGCCCTGAAAGTATGACCATATATCATTTTAGAACAGTAGGGCACAGACGTTGATTTCTATTGAAGTACATTTGCTAAAAGTAAATTGACAAACTCATTAGCTTAAAAATACTAAATTGTAGTTTTTTCAAAGGAAAGTTCAGAAGTAGAAGATTTACAGCAACATATAAAAATTTCAGAGCATTTAATATATGTTACTTACCTCGAAAGCTTAAGATACAGCATTAACTAATGCTAATCAGTAGAACGACCTTAAGTCCTTGTCTAAAGAGCTTGAAGAATTTCTTATATGCTCCTATTTATCAATTAACATATATTGAACTCAAATCTAACATAATAACTTAAACTTTAATTATTTGCTCCAATCCACTGCCCCAAGTTCAAACACATTGTTCTACAAGTTTATTTACTTTTCTAAACCTCATATGCACTATACTGACAAGGCAATCCTCACCAACTGAGAAAGCCTCAGTAATGTCATTGTATTCTAAGTGACTATCACAGCATATCAGCCCATTTCCAACCCAAATTTTACATACCAAAAGAATTCTAAAAATCCCATAATTTTCCAGATTTAAGCGTCAATATATTGACCAACTATACCACAAAAACAGTGTCAATATTTGACTCTTAAGTCATGTTATAGAGAATCCAAGTCAGTGTTGTCACACTGTATTCTGCTGCAAGTCAGTCTTAGTTAGGAAAACCTAGTGAGATTTCACTGAAATTAAGTTCTTGGGGTTTAACTTTCTACACTATAAATTACATTCGTTCATTTGGTACAAATGCTGAGTTATGCAAGCTCTAATTCCTAAAGAAACATAATTCTGAAAGAAAAATAGACTAAGCAGCAGAATTTTTATTTCCAATTGTTCAACATACCTCTCTTGACTTAAACTAGTGGTCTCATAGGAGCTTTGAGGTTGTTCTATGCGGTCCTAGCCTCCGCATAGACCAGAAACTCAAACTTGTGCCACGTTCCAGCTTGAGTGATACATGACAAATCAGTTTACTTAAATTGTTTTACACTACAAGAGTGAAACAAACTAGACCATCAGCCTAAGAGCCTCGCCAACACTAACACACTGACATATGCTGATTTTGTAATTGTGATCTGGGATACCTCTCATGGGGTTTGTATAGCCTCCATCTCATTAATAGTGAGCAAAGAGGCATAGAGTAACGCCTAGGACTTACTCCAGGGAGTTCCACAGAGAGACATGCCTACTTTGGGTAGCCCTTTATATCCCTTTTAGTTTCTAACAAAGCTGAATGTACACAATTATTTTCTTAAAAAGTCATACCTAAGTGCACAAAACTTCCACTTTTGCAAGGTCCAGGAGAGGTGTTTTTGGAGAGGCTAATTCTCGAATTTGAACCCGTGACCTGTGATGTTTGGTGTAAGGCCCTTGTCGTCGCACCAAGACCCAAATTTTAAAATGCCATACCCAATGTACAAATCTCCCACTTGTGTGGGATCTGGGAGAGGTCATTGTAGGCAGCCTTACCTAGTTACTATTCTAATCCATATTTTTTTTTGGAAGTTAGGTCTACCAAAAGATTTCTTCCTGTAATCAAAATGTCAACTTCTGCCGTTCAATACATGCATTTGAGAAATACTATCTGCCAATTTTACCACATTTAAATCCCATTACGATCCTCCCCAAAATTATTGGCTCCCAAGATAGGGAGCACAGAGATATAGACAAAGTGAATACCCAATTGAGAACCAAGCCTGGTCATTGGTTGGCTGCCTCTAGCTCTCATTATCTCTCTCATTATGAAGCAATTACATTCATGGACATTTGAAAAGGCTGATCTAGAAGATTGAATGGAATGTGCTCCCTAGTTGAGCTATGTAAACTCAAGATTAGAGATAGATGACAAATCATGCTTGCTCTATAATTATGGAGCAGTTCTCATGAACATTTTTAAACTTTAATCCAGAAGATTGCATGCAATGTGCTTCCAATCTTGAATATATTTTTGCAGTACTTGCCTTGTACAGTATCCATAATACAAGAAATATTGGACCGTAACCTTCAGGACTAGTAACTATTGGTAGTGCCACTAGCTCTATGCAACCACCATTACATATCTATCACTAATAGAATGTAATCATTGTCCTAAAATCATAGTCATGAAGGTGAAGTACTGTATATTACAGTAATATACAGTTTAGATACCTGCATGCTAGTCACCTATGCATGATATATAAGAAGCAAAATGCGATATCATGTTTTTGGTTTAGGAAATAATTACAAAGTTATAGTTTCTGAGGAATTATAATTTTATTGTGGTATAACTAGTCATCATGAAATTACTTGTAAAAGTTTCAGTTTTTCAATACAAACAACAGAGGAATTATTACAAAGTTATTGCCGCCTTCTTAGTCTTATGTCACAGAATGAAAATAATACTCAGTGCCAGACAATGTACCTAACTTTTAGGACAAAAACTTGCACACAAACTCACTGAAACGAGTAATTCATTACCTTCACAAACATATCCTTAGCAAATTATATCCCAATCAAGATTTCAAGGGAGCTTCCAATATAGCAAAATGGGTATGTGCAAACTATTGCTTAGTTATAATCAGTTAAGAAAGACACATGGACTTTGGATGTGTAGGAATTCTATGAGATCAATAGCAGAAACAGTGACGAATCAGATGAAAAAAGAATAAAATTGTGTACAACATTCACTGATGAAAAAAGAAAATGTTGAAAATAAAATCTGATATTCCAAAATGGTTTCATAAGTAAAAATAACCACAATTCGTTGACTTCTTAAATGTTCGCAATAAATAGAAAATGGTTAAATTCAGCCAGGATTAACCACCAAACTATCAATTGCCATCAAACATTAAGAAAAGCATATTGTATAAGGAAATTCTAAACCAAAAAACACCTAAAGTTTATAACACCATCCAACAGGAGGAATTCACAAGGGAGTACTCACATACTGAAGATATCATACCACAAACAACAACTTAAAATACCAATTTATAGCAAGTGGAATACACAGTTTTTTTTTATTTTGCTGGATATGTAGTTAATTAAGTAATCAGTACTGCAGTATCTTTCATGCGGTATCTTGGTGTCCGAATTGGTGATCCTACTGCGGTATCTTTCATGCTCTATATTGACAAAGACATGATATATCTTAGCTACATATTTTCTTACCTGCTAGATTATGTTCCATATTTTTTTGTGATTTCTATATGAAAGTTGATATATATATTTTTTATTGTTTTACTCAATCTCTCAGGTAGGCCAAGAACAGTTTTCTCCTAGTTCACCTGGATGGCCATCCTTCATGAGAGTGAATCCCATCTTGGATTGGTCATACAGGTATCTCATTTATTCTCCCTAGCTACTTCCTCCCTGGCAAATGGCAAGGGGTGTCTGACAGCAAATCAGCAAAGGTTTTATTTAGTTGAATTTAAAGCTAATGCAAAATGGACTAGGAGTTCACACACATACAATATGTGTATGTTTGTGTGTGTGTGTGTGTGCGTGTATTGGGTAGTCATTTCAGCAACATTAACAGCATTGAGTACAATTCAAAGAATTTAGTTCTTGATATACTAAGAGGTTGTCAAGGCAAAATAATATTTTACCTCAATTCAAAGAATATTTTACCTCTATTACAAATTCAGTACAGAAACCAAAATAGAAAAAAAAAAAAAAAAAAAAAAAACGAACTGATTACATTGCAAAATGCATAAGGGACTCACCTTTTCTTTTTCTTTTTCTTTCAAATACCGCGTAGACTGGGTTGGGGTCGGCGTCGGCAACGGTGATGTTCAGAGAGTGAAAGAAGGAGAGGGTGAGTGAGAGTGGGTCGGTGAGGCTGAGACTAAGAGAGGGGTTTGAGAGAGTGAGAGGTCAGACCGGTGAGGCTGAGAAGGTCAGTGGGTGAGTGGGTCGGCGTCGGCGTCGGTGACGGTGACGGTGACGCTGAGAGAGTGAGAGAAGGAGAGGGTGAGTGAGAGAGTGGGTCGGAGACTGAGAGAGGGTTTGACTGATGAGGGAGAGTGAGATTGGGGAGCGTTAAATTCAAAATATTCCTATTAGAAATCGAGTGTCTGAGACTCGGTTTTACTTTTAGTAAACCGAGTCTCAGAGACACGAGATCTACGTGGCCAGATTCCACGTGGCGTGTCCACGTGGAACTCGAGTCTCAGAGACTCGAGTTCCACGTGGACACGCCACGTGGAATCTGGCAACTAGACAGGCAGAAACCGAGCCTTAGAGGCTCGATTTTGGGCCTCTAAATCGAGCCTCTAAGACTCGAGTTGCTAATAATGAATATTGTTTCAAAACCGGGCCAACTAACTAAATACTTTCATTTTTATGGGTAATTACCCATTTTGGCCCTGTGAGAAGAAACCAAGGGAGGGTGTGGGAAAAACAAATGAAGAAGAAAGAGAAAAAGAAATGAAGAAGAAAGAGAAAAAATTAATATAATAGTTAACTCTAGAATTTGTTAGTGTTATAAATTCATTTCCTAATCTACCGTAACTCGTCAGACTTGATGAGTTACTGTTTATGAGCAAAATTTTAGATTTAGCTACCACGTTAGAGGTGCTCTTAGAGCATTCACAATGGGACATGGATATGCCAAATGTCCACAAAATTTAGCATTGAGTACTATTTTGTCTCAGTAGTTGGAAGGCCAAAACTGAAAAAGTGTAAATTTTTTTGATATAGTGCTATAGTACCATCTTACATGTAAGATGGTACCATACGACCATGCCAAAACAAAATAGTAATATTTTACTCAATTCAAATGCCTCTCTCTTTTGCTACAGTCCCACACACTGGTTTTTGTTCTCTCATCCTCTCTCTCTCTATCTCTCTCTCTCTGTCTCCATTGTCAAGCTTTTCTCTTTCTCTCCTAATCACCAAGCTGCTGTCACTAAGGGTTTTTGGGTTTGGGTTAGGGTTAAGATTTGGCATTTTACTCACCAAAAAAACCTCCCACATCAAATTTTCTAAATGCTAAAAAATTTAGCATTGATGAACAATACAATTTCATATTTAGAACTATAGGGGCATAAAAGGGGTATATGCTTTTAGCATCAAAACACCAAAAAAAAAAAGCAACTCCATCCAAGCTTTCAACTGATAAAATTTTTGGAATACGGCTACAATGACCTTGTATTAATACAAGCTCATGGACTGTAGCTTGAATTGTCAACAAAAAAAAAAAAAAGCTTTTTATTCTCATAACTCTCTCTCCGTTTTCAGTTCTCTCTTCTCTCTCCTGATGGATGTGATCCGACGATGGTTCTGGTTTGGCAACGGTGGTCTGATAGTCATGGGTCCGATGTGGTCTGATGGTCTCCCTCTATTCTCTGTTCTTTGTTCTCTCTTCGTGGGTCTTATTGTTCGTGAGTCATCCTCCGTCGAGTTCCACTCCTTTAATCGAAAATTTCTCTCTCTCTCTCTCTCTCTCTCTCTCTCTCATTCCAGTGATCGCTACCTCCTTGTTGGATCCAACGGCGCTGGATTTAGCTACAACGTTAGAGATGCTCTTAGAGCATTCACAATGGGACATGGATATGCCAAATGTCCACAAAATTTAGCATTGAGCACTATTTTGTCTCAGCAGTTGGAAGGCCAAAATTGGGAAAATGTAAATTTTTTTGACATAGTGCTATAGTACCATCTTACATGTAAGATGCTACTATAGCACTATGCCAAAACAAAATAGTAATATTTTAATCATTTCAAGCGCCTCTCTCTCTCTCTCTCTCACTACAATACCACACACAGGTTTTTGCTCTCTCGTCCCCTCCCTCTCTCTCTCTCTCTCTCTCTCTCTCTTGCCATTGTCAAGCTTCTCTCTTTCTCTCCAAATCACCAAGTCGTTGTCACCAAGGATTTTTGGGTTTAGGTTTGGGTTTGAGTTAAGATTTGGCATTAGACACACCAAAAAACCTCCCACATCAAATTTTCTAAATGCTAAAAAATTTAGCATTGATGAACAATACAATTTCATATTTAGAAGTGTAGAGCCATAAAAGGGTATATGCTAAATTTTAGCATCAAAACACCAAAAAAGCAACTCCATCAAAGCTTTCAAATGGTAAAATTTTTGACATACTGCTACAATGAGCTTGGATTAATACAAGCTCACTGTAGCCTAAATTGTTAAAAAAAAAAAGTTTTTTATTCTCACAACTCTCTCTCCATCTTCAGTTCTCTCTTCTCTCTCCCAATGGATGTGATCCGACGATGGTTCTGGTCCGACGATGGTTCTAGTTCAGCAATGGTGGTCCGATAGTCATGGGTTCGATGTGGTCTGATGGTCTCCCTCTGTTCTCTGTTCTTTGTTCTCTCTTCGTGGGTCTTATTGTTCGTGGGTCATCCTCCGCCAAGTTCCACTCCTTTAATCGAAGATTTCTCTCTCTCTCTCTCTCTCTCTCTCTCTGTCTCTCTCTCTCTCTCCAGTGATCGCTACCTCCTTGTTGGATCCAATGGCGCTGGTTCGTTCTATTGTTTCTTCTTTCATACTCTGTTTTTTCGTTAATACTACACTTTGTTTGGTCTCCCAAAAAATGGAGGGAAAGAAAAATCAAAATTGGAAATTGAGATATTAATGTATTGATTTTTGGGTTCAATTATAATGGGGTTCGTTCAATTTTTGCTCTTTTTCACTTTCAGAGTTTCCTTGAATCTCTGTTTACTTGCCGAGGAAATGGAGGAAAGGAAAATATATAGTGCTTTTGTTCTATCTATAGTGTTTTTCACCTTTAGAATTGTTTTGTGGTTGCCACGGTGGTGGCTGTGATTTGTGGTGGTGGTGGCTATGGTGGGTTGTGGTTGCTACAATGGTGGTTAAGGCAAGTGGAGCAGTGGTAGGGGGGTGGAGGAGGGGGTTGGCTGGTTGCTATATAGATTTTTGTGTAGTTGGTTTATTATTATTTTAATAAGTAATTTATATTATTTAAATGAAATGGTAAAAAATATAGAAGTTTTGATGATTAATGTTTCTTAAAGTGGGATGGTATAATAAATAAAATAGGTTTTTAAAGTGTTAAATATTAAAAATTTTATGGCCTGTTTGGTAGCTTATTTTGAGCATTTCAAACACACTTATACATGTTTCCACACACTTTTTCACCCACACATATATTAAAAATACTCAAATAACATTAGTTAAACTCCTCTATCAAACACCCTTTTAGAATTCTTGATGAAATGCTCTAAACATATTTGAGTATTTTTTTTACTACAATATCTCTCTCCCCTGTCACATCCGAAGTCCTCTGTCCCTTTCTCTCTCTACCTCTCTCTCTTTGTCACATAGGGGCCACAATAAAATATATTTTGTTTTGTTAATTTTTTAATATAGATGAGGTTTGTTTTAAATTATTTTAATGTAATGTAATCTTAAAATAAAAGATGTGATGTAGAGTGTATTGTAAAATAATATATTAAAATAGATAAAGTAATTTTTTAATACATCAAATGCTAAAACTTTTAGAAGACCTGATGCTAGTTAGCACTCTTGCGCTTTTGAGCATTTTCTTGTCAGTTCACATCTGTGTTTGTTTTGTGTTTAACCAAGAAATGACACATTGTTTTTCAAGAATTCTCTATATTAATCTGCTAAAAGTGTGAGACTTTGCTAATTTTTGATACTGTTAAGATTGATGAATTTTGTTGGAACCGCATTAACTTTCATGCTGAGCTCTGCTCATTTCATGAGTTGTTGTTAGTGATGATTTTTTCCTTTGATCTCAAAAGGAAAATAAATCTGGCATTTGGTTTATCTGGGCTTTGCGAATCATCTCTATTGTGTAAATTGGTTTTAGATTTGCAGATTAAGGTATCTGATCACCTTGGCTGTCAGGATTCTTTGTGTTTTCAGAACCTCTAAGTAATGTATTTGTAGCTTCATCATAAGCGTGCTGACATTTATTTACAGTTGCTTTGATTATATAAGATATCAATCTATAGTTATGAAATCATTACTCAACAATTTTGGTCTGACTTTTTTCGGGCTGGGGAGGGGAGATGAGACCCTTCAGTTTATCAGTGTTATGTTGATACCCATGACTACACATTCTGTATTATGAAAAGCAATCCAGTTTGTCTCCCTCATCTATATCCTGCTATAGTACCCAAGTCATTCTTCAAATGCTGTATGTTATCGTTTGATGATCTTGAACCTACATGTGATTAACAGAACTAATTCACCCTATTCTGTGCATAAAAATTCATCAAATTAATTGATCCAAGTTTTAACATGCTTCATTTTGTTTCTTACTTATCTTTTCTGGTATTTTCTTAAAGTAAAACGTGGTCATGCATGTATTGCACAAGCCACTGGCCCCTCACCAACAAATTTACAGTACTCATGGGATTGTACTCAAGGGTGTTTAAACTAGACAACTGGGAAGTCCAAAATTCCTTTTGGATCTGCCAAAATATGATTTTCTACCTTAGAAAAGCAGTGACTGTGATTCTATTGAAATAAGAAATATCAGGGGTCAACTGCTGCATTCGGTTTGCTCTGCTTGTACAGGGGTTGGACCAGGAGTGGAAGCGACTTGACCAATTTAACTTATTGTACACTAAGTCTAGGCTAGGTTTGGATACTATAAGAGCTGAAATGTCATAAGCAGTCACTTTTGAAGTCCATACTACACAAATATATACTTGCCTTCTTTCCAAAATGCTCTCATTAGAATTGTTAAGTTTCATGTTTGAAAACAGTCATAAACTAAGTGCCACTCCTTTGTTTTTTTCAACAAAAAAAAAAAAGCTTAGTGCTCTATGCTGCAGCTTTGTAGGTCTTGGAAAAAGGTAAGCTTATGATATAAACATAGGTTGAAAAGAGAGTTACACGAATTAAAAACAACGTAGGCCCTGAACTTGAAACTAAGTATTTTCAAATTTCAAGCGCATGGCAAATTAGCTATGAATGATATAGAAATTGTCATAGTTAAAGGACCGATAGGATCTTTAAGGTTCTCCTACCCCACTCCAGTACTGCATTTTGTGAAATATATATTTAATACTTGACAATATTTTCTTTTTTTGAGAAGATAATACTTGACAATATGGTTGTACTTTAACGATGAAAAAACCTCTAAAGGAAAAAAAAAAAATTATAGATCAAGTCAAGCATTCTCTGTCTCTGTCTCTGTCACTCTTTCTCATTTAGGTATTTATTTGTTTACTCACAAAGAAAAGCATTAAATTATTTGCAGAGTTTTTCTGATTTTGTGTTTTTCTTCAGCTTCTCAAACCTTATCTCTGCCATAATCATTCAAAAATGTATTGTTTGATTTGGTTTCATTTGTTACTTGCCTTTTTATTTTATTTTTTAGTATCTATTATAACATAGAGAAAGGGGCTTAATCGTATTATTCTTCCTGACTTTGCTACAGGCAATATATATTTGATTCTTACAGGGTACTACTTTCTTCAGTTAGAAAGATTTCTCACTTGATTTACTCAATTTATCATATAATTTGTATTTTTAGAGTTGTTTTAGCACCATTGACCAGACGGAGATCTTATGGCAATGTTCCTCAGCCACATGCTATCTTATATTATTCTCAAAGAACCACCAAAGGTGGTCTACTAATAGCCGAAACCACTGGAGTTTCTGACACTGCTCAAGGGTAATCAATTTCTTACCATGTTTCCCACTGAAAGACAATCTCCATTTTGAGTGTTCCTTTTCCTGCCTTGAAATTTTTTTGACTTCTTAGGTTTCTTTGCTATTGTAAAAGTATCTAGACACACCTAGTATATGGACAAAAGAGCAAGTTGAAACCTGGAAACCCATCGTAGATGCTGTTCATGCCAAAGGAGGAGTTTTCTTTTGTCAAATTTGGCATGTGGGGATGGTTTCAAACCAAGGTTTGTCTTTGACTAAGACCAGCTTTATATCTTCTCTTCTAATATTGCTTGTAGACAATTGAACTTTTTTAATGGATGGAAAGAGTTGAATGTTTTGTAATATGCTAAATTACAAAGACTTTATGGTAAATGATTCATGAATTGTAAAGGTGTAGATTTGGGTTTTCTATACCATATTGTGTTTACTTAACTATTGATTTCTGTTGATCCTGAAGGAAGTACTGCATGTGAACCTATTTGATAAAGATCAAATTGGATGGAAGTTTTGATTGATTGCTGAAATAACCATGCATTGGTGCTGTAGAATGCTATTCCCTGCAATGCATAACGAGTGTCACATTTGAAAAATGAACATACTTTTTGAGGAAGAGCATTAATTGGCTTGACTCTCATTTAGAGAGTAAAATTAGCAAAAGTGATGGTTGTTGGATATAGGGAGTAAGGGAAATTTATGCAACAATATAATTATTTTGAAAAATTATTGATCTATCAATGTAGTGGTGTTATATTTTGCATAATCTACTCTACTATAAATGAATTTTTTTTATTACAAGGGGGCTTTCATGATGATCATTGCCTCAATGGAAGAGAGGAAGGGGCATCTTCTATTATAAGTATAATATGTTAATGTCATTTTTTTTAGCATCTAATGTATAAGAATGAGGTGAAACCCACTGGTTTAACAAAATCGAATCACAGTAGTTGCTTTGATAAAAAGCTGATGATGTTGTCACTTTGGCTAAAAAGGCTGTTTTATATCACCATTGAATAGAATGTTATTTAGGATTTGTTTGGATTGAGGGGAGAAAGAGGAAAAGTGGAGGAGAGTAGAGTAGAGTTAGCTGAAAATAGACTAATTTTAGGTCAAATCAACTCTATTCCCCCTCTTTCCTCTTTAATCCAAATGGACTAGTTGTCATTTTGGTAGAAAATGCTAGAGTGTGTGGTTGCTTGCCACTTTTTGAAAAGCATGGTTTTTTCAGTTGGTTGGTCTTTCAAAATCTTTGTAGTTTTGTTTTAGATATGAAGACACTACTTGCTCTAAATCAGTTGTCAAAATCATTATTGAGTCCTATATCTATGGTAGTCAAAAACATTCAACCACCACTTTTTGGCGTGATAGACCGCCCTAAGATCATGAGCTTCCTTTTCTTTTTTTTTCTTTTTTTAACATGGAATAAGATCATGAAATTTCCTTTTTTTAATGCTTCTTGATCCAAAAGAAGCATTAATTTTGTCTCTTATTTATTTTTATTTTTCTTGTGTTTTCAAATCAATAAAGGTCTTGTCAATTACGTTTTTAGATTTTTTTTTTTTTTTTTTTTTTTGAAGAAGGAAAAATCTTCGTGAAGAAAAGAAAGATCATTTTCTAAGTAATTTAACAGATAACTCTCATTTTTTCTATTTTCTTAAGTGGTGTGATGACGTCTTATCAAACTCATTTGAATTATTTGGATATTTATTTTTCTTTATTTTGATGTCTACAGGTTTTCAGCCAAATGGTCAAGCCCCAATTTCTTCCTCTAACAAGCCTTTGACCCCTCAAATTAAAGCTAATGGAATTGACGTTGCAGACTTCACTCCTCCAAGGCGGCTAACGATAGAGGAAATTCCTCAAATTGTCAATGATTTTAGGCTTGCTGCAAGGAATGCTATTGAAACTGGTAAGTTCTTTTCATGTGTTTATATAAGATAAAAAAAGATATTTGATTAGTCAAATGTACAAGGGAGTGAAGGAATGTACTTTGTACTTGATGAAAAGAAACTGAAAGAACAATGGGCTCATGGTTGCCTTTGTTATTACATATTCCCTTCATTAAAATGTCATTATTTGTCTTATACACAAGCTTTGATGGAGTAGAGATCCAAGGGGCGCATGGTTACCTA
This sequence comes from Quercus wislizeni, assembly GCA_023055345.1. Taxonomy (NCBI): domain Eukaryota; kingdom Viridiplantae; phylum Streptophyta; class Magnoliopsida; order Fagales; family Fagaceae; genus Quercus; species Quercus wislizeni. Next base: position 89,151 of record JALGQJ010000063.1, read on the forward strand.
ATTGACCAGTTTATGAAGGATCAAGTGAATGATCAAACGGATCAATATGGTGGATCCCTTGAAAATCGTTGCCGGTTTGCTCTGGATATAGTTGAAGTTGTTTCTAATGAGATAGGAGCAGACAGGGTTGGAATAAGACTATCTCCTTTTGCAGACTACATGGAATCCGGAGACTCAAATCTAGAAGCTTTAGGCCTTTACATGGTTGAATCCTTAAATATGAGATTCTTTATTGCCACATGATGAACACAGCTGGAGAAAAGAGTGAAAGTCCCCATAGTCTTGTGCTAATGAGAGAGGCTTTTAAGGGTAACTTTATTGTTGCTGGGGGTTATGACAGGGAAGATGGGAACAAAGCTATTGTTGAAAACCACGCAGATCTTGTTGCTTATGGTCATCATTTTCTAGCCAATCCAGATTTGCCTAAGAGATTTAAGCTCAATGCTCCTCTCAACAAGTACAACAGAGACACATTCTACACCTCTGACCCTGTCCTTGGATACATTGATTATCCATTCCTTGAAGACATTGCTTAGGTTTTCAAGGAGGAGAGTGAAAATAAATTGTCCAAAAACATTGCCCTATGTAATTCCTTTCTTGTTTTTAGTGTTTTCATTGTACTGTACAAGTGCAACAAAAAGATTTGATATATCTAAATAATTTTGAAGTGGTTATTCTCTTCTAGTGATAATATTGTTGGTGCTGATCTGCTGCTGTGCCAGACTAATCATGATTTTGAAGCATTATATGGCTATTACAAGCAATGATTCTTTACTTAAATTGACAACTATGCGTATAGGATTTTGCTTTCAGCTTTAGCTACAAAGGACCCGTCTCCTTTACTTTTTCGCACACATAAGGTCTATGTCGAACCATTATAAGTGGCTACTCAATTACTTGTGATATTATCCATATTTAGGGCATGTAGGCTTATTTGCTCATAATAAAGTAACGAAATTTCAAGCTAGCTGTCAAACTTATCTGTCTAAGATTGAGACCGGTTGTGTACAAAATAATGAAAAATGTTACATTAAGCACAAACACAAGTGGAGTTTACAAATGGAATTATACACATACACATGATTAGCAAATAGCATTTCCTCAGTTTCTTGGCAACCGAGAGGAGTCTAAGAAAAGTTATTTATGATTGACAATTGGTATCATAAGACTAGCTCCAATGTTTATAGTTGAAAAGCGAAGAAATTCAGGAGGATTATTTGGATTTAAGAGAACATATACACAACACTTACCATGTGTATGTGTGTTGAATCTATTGCTAACATGATAACGTGGTTTAAGTAGAAGTGTAATGGGTTCTACTTACTCTATTTACTTATTCTTTACTAAATGAAAAGGGGAATATACTGTGCAAAGATCAGTCAAAGCTAACACCAGAGCTAGCAACATCTTCAGGAACCAGTATATCAAAATCACTAACAGACCATTCTGCAGTCATCCCTGTGCTGCTAACATATATCTCTGTACCAACATTAATTGAAGACCATACACGCCTTGCTGGTTCAGTTCCTAGATCCTGGGCAATAGTAATATGTTTCCCATTAGTGCCCTATAACTATATTGTCCATCTTGAAGCAGAGGGACAAACTCAACAGCACTAATCAAGTTAAAGTAGACTAAACTACAAAAGTTCACTAATGTGAATTAGGGAAGCAATTGCTATGAATTATAATGGGTTCAGGTCCTTCCAAATGCTGGAAGCAAGTCTAGATAAATGATAAATCCAAAACAAACCTATGATATTTTTCAAATGTATCCAATCTGAAGATTGAAAGCTACATAGAGTTAGGGTTAGAATTTTTGGACAAAGCTGTAGCACCTCAAGGATGAGTATGGGATAAAGGACAGATGCAAATGACAAGTTTGCACAGTAGTGCAGAAATTAAGAATAAGTAAGAGAAGATCAGACAGGAGATAGAGGAAGACCTGAAAATCCTTAAGTCTCATGAGGCCTCTGGGGAGTCTCACCTCAAAGATAACATATAGAAACTTACAGTTAGCAGTAAGGACTAATAATTAGTTGAATTTTCTATGCATAGAAGTAGATGATAAAAATTTTAAACGCACCTAAATGCATAGCACACAAATATACATTTACTATGAACACTTAGCAATTAGCCAAATTTTATGTGTCCACATTCGTATATCATTCCTTTGTGTGTGTGTGTGATTTCAACCAGGATTCCATAACAAATTTGATAATGGCTAAGTTACTAAAAATATCATAATTACCTGGTAGAAGTATAATCGACTAGAGAGAGCACCCACATCAAGCACCCAAGTCCTAGAGTCTCCAACCCATCCATCTCCTTGCTTTTCAGGATATCCATGCACAGCCCATTCAGGATGTGGCAGAATTTGCACCAGTTCCTGTTCCTGTGGATTGCTATATGGATCACAGATATCATATGGTTCCTCCAGATAATTGGCATTTCCTGGGCTGCAGTAGAGATGATAAGCAGAATACGGAAACTGAGATGTCTCATTTCTGTATATTTTCTCACCAGTATGGTAAGGCGGGCAGGAGACCAGGTTATCAGCGTGGCACCGGCTTGTAGTAGCTGGATTTATTATCATTTCACTGTATCTAGTCACATTTGTCAGAACATCACCATCACATGGATCTCCATTGTTCTTCCAACAGCTTCATATATCAAGAAGATAAAATTGACTGTTGGGCCCTCCTCCTTGTTTGACATCAAGTGTCACCTTTACCTTGAAGTTTGGAGATTCTAGCAACTAAAAATAAAATCCCAAAAGACAAATTCATTAACTATAGAATATAAAGAACTAGTAGAAGTGTCAGTTACAGCAGATCATGAAACCTTGATCAACAAAAAGTAGAGAGAGAATCTAGCCAACCCCAATTAGTTGGATTAAGGATTCATTGAGTTTAAGAGAGATCATCTAAATTTTATGAATTATTCATTTACTTGTTATACATTGAGATACATAAATTTCAACTCAACTGACATTATGATTTGTCTCAAGGGTAGTGTGATCAGTAAGAATTCATTTATAGAGACAATGTGTTTAGACAACAAATTTTTTCCTGCTAGCAAGAAACAAGTGAAGACAAGGAATAAACCTTTCTTATGATTCCACGGCCACTGTAGTGATAACCTCCATTAAATCCTTCAGTTGCATCAGCACGTAGATACAACATAAGCCAAGGATACTTTGAAGATGTTGTTAATCTTTGTGAGAAAACCCAACTTCCTGTGCTCAAATTCTTCTGCCATGTGACTGAGAAGTATGATTTATTTCCTACACCTTTGCTTAAATCGGCATCAAGGTCATATGTTCCATAAAATCCTCCTGTTAAAGACTCTATTTGGTCCCCTGAAGAAACCAATCTTGTATAATTATGGTATACAAGTGGTTGATTCATACACCCCTCACCGAAGCATGGAAAATTTCTCTTTGTTATGATTTTACTGATATTCTTGCCATTCTCAGGACAAAGGGTAGTATTCTTGTCAAAGTTTCCATTCTAAAGCATAATCATCCAGAAGTACCACGGATCTTAGGAATCATGCACCTCACACAGAGAAGCAAGATACTGTTCCTTTTCCACAGCAACAGGTCAGGGTCCGTGTATGGCTTGAATCTCGTTACAGGAAACTTATCACCAGTCCCTAAGCTGTTATCTGATTCGTTCACTTTGTGATGAACTTCGCACTTTGTGGTGCGGCCCAAGGAATCTGATTACAGAAACATAAAACTAACAAGGGCCTCAAAGTAAAGAATCAATGTAGTTGATGACTACATTCAATTATATATTATACAATTCATTGTTATCTTAGCTAAATCAAGTATAGATTCTTTAAAAGAGTTGGTTGGATAAAAGTGTACATATAGCAAACCTGAATGGGCGAAAAACTGATGGTTTAAGGGAATTTTAAAATATAATATAAGCATTACCAAAAGAAAGATGACATGTGTCATAAATCAATAGAAGCTAGGCCAGTTAATAGCTATGCAGATATTTCAGAACAATTATCCATTTAACTTCCTTGAAACAGAACTGTGGAGTAAGGAAAGATAAGGAAGTGGGAAATGATAGGTCTTTTATACACTAAACTTTCAATAAGAATCATGGAAGAGGTCAACGGTTCAAATATCCCCAACCAACTCCCATTGAAGTCAATTATCTAATAAGGGAATATATATATATATATATATTATAAGAAGTTAGGCATCTCAATATTACACTATGCAAATGGAAAACAACACCTTGGTCTAATGTTTTTTTAACAAGTCCCAGAAATACCCTCTTTGGCTTTCCAAAGGAGCAAAAAAAACAAGCAAAGTACACAGTAGGGAATACCAAATATCAAGAACAAGTCCATAAATATGAACACGCATTGTTATATGTAAAATAAATATCTAAAGTCACAATTTCATTTCATCATCCAAGCTTAGATCAAATTAAGTAAATTTTGCATTTATTCCATTGTCACTGTAGTGAATCAAACCATGGTGATAAATTTTGGTATTGAGTGTCAATTAGCATCAAGATAATTTAGACCCTGGAAACCATACCTGAATTACTGAAAATAATTAACAGAGAAAGGTTAAGGATAAAATTGCAATCTGAAAGCTGATAGTTTTGGCACGTTTTTGTAATCAGCATGATTTCACATAAGAAAGTTTTCCACATTTAATTTAGAAACTAAAACTTATGTCTAGGTTCAAATCCTAACCTATCTATCAAAAAAATAAAAATAAAAAAAATAAAACCTATGTCCTAATTAGAGAGAAAGGAATCATTTTTAGCACATTCTTGCAATCAGCATAATTTCACATAAGACAATTTGCCACATTTAATTTGCAAACTAAAACCTATGTCCTAGATTCAAATCCTAACCTTTATCTATCAAAAAAATAAAACCTATGTCCTAATTTAGAAAAATATATATATATATATATATATATATAGAAAGGAAACATTTTTATTACATTCTTGTAATCAGCGTAATTTCACATAAGACAATTTGCCGCATTTAATTCAGAAACTAGAACTTATGTCCACTGATCAATGATCATACTACTTCATTAATTAGCTACATGGGTTTCCCCACACACACACACACACATCCATGATCATAAATACATACTCCAACATGAAATTAGCATTAATTGTTAACAATGTAGATAAATTAGCTAACTTTGTAATCAAATATCTATAACTAGAATGAGTAAAGTAGCATGCATATATTTATACCAATGATCAAAGGGCAGCACAGGTCAGCACAATCAGCCAGCCTGGGGCTACCCATGTTGGGTGCTTCCATTCCAACCTCATTGCAAAAGTTCCAAGCTTCTAATCCAACTCTCACATCTGGGCTCTTCATACCTGGGTGTCCTATGGCTGATATGTACTCGTCTGATGAGGCATGAGCTAAATGATAAGCAGAAATTCAAAAGAAACAGTGTTTGACAAAGAAGTGACCAAGAGGAACAACAACAACAACAACAACAACAGCCCAGTTAGTCATACCATTACTGCACCATAATACCATATGAATTATTCTTACCAGGACCATAGACAGTGACTTGTCTTACACCACACTAATTATGTGCTTTTCATGGATGTCGGATCTAAAGGAAAAGCAAGTTTATTTGGAGGATTTTTATATTTTTTCCAAAAAAAAATTAAGGTCCTTAATGTTTCCTAGCACCTAACTCAAACAGTTGAAAATAAATATTAGCTTGAATGGAAAACTCACAAGAACAAAAATTGAGAAATTATAAATTTAATATAATATAATTGAACCCAATTTATTTTTTATAATTTGATATTTAAGGAATGAAGAATTTCCATTAAAAATACCTGAAGTGTTATGTTGATACCTATGACTACACATTCTGTATGATGAAAAGCAATCCAGTTTGGCTCCCTCATCTATATCCTGCCATAGTACCCAAGTCATTCTTCAAATGCTGTATGTTGTCATTTGGTGATCTTGAAACTACATGTGATTAACAGAACTAATTCACCCTATTCTATGCATAAAAATTCATCAAATTAATTGTTCCAAGTTTTTACATGCTTCATTTTGTTTCTTACTTATCTTTTCTGGTATTTTCTTAAAGTAAAACGTGGTCATGCATGTATTGCACAAGCCATAAACTAAGTGCCACTCTTTTTTTTTTCAACCAAAAAAAAAAAACTTAGTGCTCTTTGCTGCAGCTTTGTAGGTCTTGGAAAAAGGTAAGCTTATGATATAAACATAGGTTGAAAAGAGAGTTACAAGAATTAAAAACAACGTAGGCCCTGAACTTGAAACTAAGTATTTTCAAATTTCAAGTGCATGGCAAATTAGCTATGAATGATACAGAAATTTTCATATTTAAAGGACCTATTGGATCTTGGAGGTTCTCCTACCCCACTCCAGTACTGCATTTTGTGACATATATCTTTAATACTGGACAATATGGTTGTACTTTAAGGATGAACAAACTCTAAAGGAAAAAAATAAGTTGTAGATCAAGTCAAGCATTCTCTGTCTCTGTCTCTGTCACTCTTTCTCATTTAGGTATTTATTTGTTTACTCACAAGGAAAGGCATTATATTATTTGCAGATTTTTCTGATATTGTGTTTTTCTTCTGCTTCTCAAACCTTATCTCTGCCATAATCATTCAAAAATGTATTGTTTGATTTGGTTTCATTTGTTCTTGCCTTTTTTATTTTATTTTTTAGTATCTATATAACATAGAGAAAGGTGCTTAATCGTATTATTCTTCCCGACTTTAGTACAGCAATATATATTTGATTCTTATAGGATACTACTTTCTTCATTTTGAAAGATTTCTTACTTGATTTACTCAATTTATCATTTAATTTGTATTTTCAGAGTTGTTTTGGCACCATTGACCAGACAGAGATCTTATGGCAATGTTCCTCAGCCACATGCTATCTTCTATTATTCTCAAAGAACCACCAAAGGTGGTCTACTAATAGCTAAAGCCACTGGAGTTTCTGACACTGCTCAAGGGTAATCAATTTCTTACCATGTTTCCCACTGAAAAACAATCTCCATTTTAAGGGTTCCCTTTCTTGCCTTGAAAATTTTTATGACTTCTTAGGTTTCTTTGCCATTGTAAAGGTATCCAGACACACCTGGTATACGGACAAAAGAGCAAGTTGAAGCCTGGAAACCCATCATAGATGCTGTTCATGCCAAAGGAGGAGTTTTCTTTTGTCAAATTTGGCATGTGGGGAGGGTTTCAAATCAAGGTTTGCCTTTGACTAAGACCATCTTTATATCTATTCTTCTAATATTGCTTGTAGACAATTGAACTTTTGTAACGGATGGAGAGAGTTGAATGTTTTGTAATGTGTGGGCCAATTTTGCCCTGTGTTCCAACTGTGCGAAAGGAAGGGCCCGGCCCAATATCCCGTGTGAGGGGAGACGAACATCCGAGGACATCCAGCCGAGGAATGGACAAAATTACCATCCGAGGAGATGTGGAGCGTGTCTGTAAGGAATTGGGCCGTGTCCGAGGACGATGGTCACCTCGGTACTTTTGTCCGAGGTGCCTGGCGAACTTGTTAATCACTCAGAACAATGCCTAAGACAAATCTTATAACGGAGCAAAGGGGAAAATATCAAACAAAAAGTAATGGTAGGAAATGACAAATATCTAGGGGTGCTGTCACCTCCGCATTAAATGTCTCCCAGCTAACCTTCTGGCCGCATTAATGTGGAGGTGATACCTGAACAGTGAAGGAACAGCTTTCCAGCTAAGAATGGAAGATTCAAGAGAGGGCAAGGAGGATGACGATAAAGGACATCGAATGCTAAATCCACACGTGGATGATAAAAAAGGAAAAAGCCATGGTATATAAAGGGAGAAAAGACAGAAGAAAAGGGAGGGAAAAAGAACAACAGAGAAAGAAAAGGAAAATCACATCTCTAGGGCATATCCGAAGAGACTTATTGCTATGTTCCATGTTCGTATCTTGAATCTTTTTACACTAAAATCCAACATTTTGGCCCAAGATCAGACTAGCTTTCTTTCCTGCACTCTATAAATTCATTGTTTGGGCTACGTGGGCCTGGATCCATTCCCGTTTTGGATTCAAGTCAAATCTGGTCCCTACAATTGGCGCCATCTGTGGGAAACTGCTTGATCTGATCAGAAAGAGATTTGGGTTTAGTGCGGAAGATGGAGGAATCAGGTTCGCATCAACCAACGGTAGGGCCACATCAGGGCAATGACAATCCGCACCAGGCGGCATCAGGAGGTTCACAACATAATTACTCAGGAGTTCATCCTCAACAGAGGGGAGGTTGTGAGCAAAGTGGGCAGACAGTGCACAGTAATAGAAGCCAACCGCGGGAGAGAGGTTACGCATCCCATGCAGAGAGTAACAGGGACATGCAACATGAAATTGATGAGTTGAAAAGAAAGTTACGCCGCGCGCGGCGCAAACGAGCATCATTTGAGTCTGAGTCCTCTTCCGAGGATACAGAAGATGATACATATAGGCAAAGATCTAGGACTCCACCCAGTGAAACCTTCTCCAGTAGTCAGGAGTACAGTAATTATGGGAGGAAGGGCAAAAGTACCTCGCATAAGGGCTTGGGAAACAAAGCTATGAACGAAGCCTTGAGTCAAGTAGCTAAATCGCCTTTCACGCGACGGATTGAGAATGCTAGCCTTCCTCGGCGATTTAACCAACCAACTTTCTCTCTTTATAATGGCCGGACGGATCCAGTGGAGCATGTAAGTCACTTTAATCAAAAAATGGCTGTCCACTCAAAGGACGAGGCTTTGATGTGTAAGATCTTTCCGTCCAGCTTAGGTCCAATGGCAATGAGATGGTTTAATGGCCTTAGGGCAAATTCTATTGATTCTTTTAAGAAGCTTACCCAGTCCTTTGGCGCCCGCTTCATCACGTGTAGTAGGGTACCTTTACCTTTAGGATCCCTGCTATCAATGTCCATGCGTGATGGGGAGACTTTGAAAGCCTACTCGGATAGGTATTGGGAGATGTTTAACGAGATAGATGGGGACTATGATGACGTGGCTATTAGTACATTTAAGGCAGGGTTGCCGGCGGAGCACGATTTGAGAAAGTCTCTCACTGGTAAGCCTGTCACCAGTGTACGCTTGCTGATGGATAGAATTGATAAGTACAGGAGAATTGAGGAAGATCAATCCCAAGGTAAAGGGAAAGCGAAGGTGATCCCCCAGGAGAGGAGGGATCCCAGGTCGGATCGGCCGCAAAACAATCATCCTCGGAGAGACTTTTTAGGGCAGCCTGCGTCTGCCAATACTCAAGCGGTCAATGTGGTGTTTCGAGAGCCAGTGCAGAAAGTATTGGAGAAGGTAAGGAATGAACCGTTTTTCAAGTGGCCGAATAAGATGGCGGGAGATCCAAACAATCGTAACCAAAACCTGTATTGTCAATACCATCAAGATCATGGTCACGCTACTGAGGATTGTCGGAACTTATGGGATCATTTAGAGCAACTGGTCCAAGAGGGGAAGTTGAAGCATTTACTGCACCACTCCAGTGGCCGAGGAGGCCAGACCGGCACAGCATTTCAGGGAAACCCTGCGTCCAAGCCTCCTCTGGGGACCATCAATGTTATATTCGCCGCTCCAGAAAGGACTGGATCCTGCCCAACCAGGGTAATGTCAGTATCGCATTTCACCGACGATGAGCCTAACTCAACGCCAAAGAGAGCCAAGGCGAACGTCCCTTTAGTGCTGAGTTTTTCAGAGGCGGACAAACAAGGAACCATACAGCCGCATGACGATGCTCTGGTGGTTACCCTCAGAATTGGTGGATACGATGTGAGGAGAGTCATGGTTGACCAGGGAAGTGCAGCGGAGATTATGTATGCTGACCTCTTTAAGGGTCTGGGTTTGAAACCCGAGGATTTATCTGCCTACAGCTCGCCTTTGGTGAGTTTCGAAGGTAGGACGGTGGTCCCTAGAGGCCAGATCAGATTGCCTGTGCAAGCTGGATTAGATGTGGTTGAGGTAGATTTTATCGTGGTGGATGCCTTCTCTCCGTACACGGCAATTATGGGAAGGCCATGGCTGCATTCCTTGGGCGCCGTTTCCTCCACCCTTCATCAAAAAGTTAAATACCCTCTGGAGGTCAAGTGCTGGAGATAGTGGGAAGCTAGTCTATGGCTAGGCAGTGCCTAATTGCGGCAATTCAGCATAAACCACAGGCTGGTGCCTCGGCCAGTGAAGGGAATGTCTTATAGCAGTTGGGGGCCTCGTCGTCGCTGCGTGCGAGGTCAGATGACGAGATGAGTTGCGAAGGTTTGGAAAGGGTGACGATAGGGGACGACCGGGAAAGGTTCTTCCAGGTTGGGGCTCGGTTGCCCATGCAGGAGAGGGAAGAGTTGGTTGAGCTTTTAAGAGGAAACGCAGACGTTTTTGCGTGGGATGCCTACGAAGCCCCTGGTCTGGATCAGAGTTTATTTGTCATCGCTTGAACGTAGATCCTTCAGTGACTCCGAAAAAGCAACCTCCTCGGCGACCCTCGAGTGAGCATGTGGAGGCAATAAAATCTGAGGTGGTTAAACTCAAACAGGCAGGGGCTATTAAAGAGATTTTCTACCCCCAGTGGTTGGCTAATACCGTAGTGGTGAAGAAGAAGACGGGAAAATGGCGCGTCTGCGTAGACTTTACAGACCTTAACAAGGCCTGTCCCAAGGATCCTTTCCCCATGCCGAGGATAGATCAGTTAGTAGATGCGACAGTAGGCCATCCCCGGATGAGTTTCCTGGACGCCTTTCAAGGTTATCATCAGATACCATTGGCAGTGGAGGACCAGGAGAAAACGGCTTTCGTCACTCTGTGGGGAACTATCACTACAAAGTAATGCCTTTCGGCCTGAAAAATGCAGGCTCGACTTATCAACGAATGATGACGAAAATGTTTGAATCGCGGTTGGGAAAAACTATTGAGGTCTACATTGATGATATGGTGGTGAAGAGCAAATTGGCATCTGAGCACTTAGCAGATCTTACCAATGTTTTTGAAATTCTGAGGTGGCATAAGTTGCGTTTGAATGCCTCAAAGTGCTCCTTTGGAGTGGGGTCAGGGAAGTTCCTAGGATACATGGTGACTCATAGGGGAATTGAGGTAAACCCAGATCAAATTAAAGCAATCAATAGCTTGCAGCCACCTCGGAATCCAAAAGAGGTCCAGAAGCTTACAGGGATGATGGCAGCTTTAAATCGGTTCATATCCAGATCAGCGGAAAGGTGTCGACCTTTCTTTCTTTTGTTACACAAATGGAAAGAGTTTCAATGGTCCGAGGAGTGTGCTAGGGCCTTCCAAGAGCTTAAGCATTACCTATCCCATCCGCCTATAATGTCCAGCCCAGTAGTGGACGAGGTCCTTTTCTTTTACCTTGCTGTCGCCTCACATGCAATAAGCCTTGTGCTCATACGGGTGGACGGCGGCGTACAACGACCAGTCTATTATGTAAGCAAGTCGCTTAATGAAGCCGTAATACCACTGGAGAGTGGTTTTCCTACAATGAAATCCGGTGGGTTCACTCTGGATGGAAACGAAGAATTATTAAAAAGGAACCTGGATCTGATTGAAGAATGGCGAGAAAACGCTAGGGTACAGTTAGCCTACTATCAACATAAGCTAAAGCAAGGTTACGACCTTAGCGTAAAGTTGAGACCATTGGCCCCAGGGGACTTAGTTTTGAGGAGAGTTGTAGGAAACGCTAAAAACCCTTCTTGGGGGAAATTGGGTCCTAATTGGGAGGGGCCGTATCGCATCACGGCGATGGTAGGAATAGGAGCTTACTACTTAGAAGACTTAGACGAGAGGGTTGTACTTCACCCTTGGAATGTAAATAATCTGAAAAGGTATTACTATTGATAATAAAAGTTATCTTGTTTTCTTCTCGCTTATTAATGTATTAATGGCATCTTTTGAAATATTAAACAGAAACTAAGTCATGTCAGGTCCTCGGACCACATACTTAGTGAAAATTAATATACTATGACATCTTTTGAAATATTAAACAGAAACTAAGTCATGTCAGGTCCTCGGACCACATACTTAGTGAAAATTAATATACTATGACATCTTTTGAAATATTAAACAGAAACTAAGTCATGTCAGGTCCTCGGACCACATACTTAGTGAAAATTAATATACTATGACATCTTTTGAAATATTAAACAGAAACTAAGTCATGTCAGGTCCTCGGACCACATACTTAGTGAAAATTAATATACTATGACATCTTTTGAAATTTTAAACTGAAACTAAGTCATGTCAGGTCCTCGGACCGCAGACTCAGCACATATTAATATATTAGGATATCTGTTAAAGACTTGGTGGAAGCAAATATTGCAGAACATCTCCTAAAAAAAAATGACAAGTCATCCTTGTTAGATCCTTATACCATAAACCTGGAAAATATAATTGCCCGTGCGGTGTTAAGGAATATATTCCATGGAATATATGCTGTGGTAAATTCTTTAAAACATGATCTTGAGTATCAGTTATTGTCTCCTGAGTTAGGTTTTAACCTACTTTATAGGCCATGATTGACTTCGTGGTCGTCAAATAAGTGTAAGTATAATTTAATATGCTCGCAATCTACTTATTGTTTAGGTGAAGTAATATCGCTTGGAAATCTTGGAACTTATTAGGGAACTAAATAAAAGGGTGATACATTTTCTTGAAAGATCAACGTCATGCTTTATTAATTCATTTTTTTTCCTCATTAAGGTATGTTGGTTCTTTGGTAATGGATTACGTTATGAAATAAAGCAAAGAACTGAGCAAAATAAGTATGATACAGTTAAGTAAGATGATGAGGCTGACTGATATTACTTGAAATAAAGGAAAGAGTTCCATATATTATCAAAATTGGCTTTTCAGCACAGAAGAAGGAATTACAATCACTATCGAAAAAAAAAAAAAAAAAAAAAAAAAAAAAAAAAAAAAAAAACGAAAATGAAATGACAACATTAATAAAAAACAAAACTAAGGTTTTAATTTGATCTGGAGCTTTGGCTTGGACGTCTGGTCAGCTGCCTCAGAGTTGGTCTCTTTCTCTTTGTCCTTAAGAGACTCCTGAGCAGGTAAAGTGACTAAAGCTAACTGCTTCTCAAAATTTTCAGAAGCTGCCTCTGGCTGAGGAGCTTCAGTCACTTCACCTGGAAGGGGCCCCTTTTGGATCTCTTTCTCTTTCTCCTCGCCAGGCTGGGTAGCAGAAGGGAGGGGCTGGGAGGGGGCCTCGGCAGTTGGCTGAGACACGAGAGGGGCTGTCTCAGCCTGCTTGGGAATTCGCAGGGCTGAGGGGAAGATGATGCTTTCTGGCTTCCTCAGCCCTGATGAGGCCTCAACCCCAGCCTGGTTGAGAGCCTCTTCCCAAGTCTGGGCGCAGTAGGCGCGGCAGACTGCAGGGACCTCGGCCCGGAGAGTGTCTTCAGTCTCAGCCACGCCGACGTCATATCCGTGCTGCTCAGCCTCGTCCCTCTCCTTCTCGGCCTTGAGCTTATCCTCCTCCGCTTGCGCTCTTGCCTTTTCGGCCAAGGCTTTAAGCTGGTTAGCCTCGTCCAGTTGTTGCCTTAGAGTTGCAATTTGCTCTTTGGCCGTGACCAACTGTCCTTTGACTTCAACCACCAGCTTCCTCTGGCTCTCGGCCTGAGTCTCAGTCCCCTTCAAGGCGGCCTCAGCACTTTTCCTTGACTGCTCCTCAGTCTTCACCCTCTCTTTAAGCTCAGCGTTGCTCTTCTCGGCAACTGACATCGTCTGCACTGCAGCGATCCTTCTTCTTCTTTCTTCCTCCAACTGTTGAGCAACGGAGTGATAAATTTCTTCCATCCTAAATGTGCTCTGGACAGCCTGTTTACCAAAAAGAAAGGGAAATTTAAAATAAGAATAAAATAAATGGTAAATAACACTAATGAAAAATAATAACATTATTAATGGCAAAGTAACGGTATATACCATCCCTAGAAACCTTTTGGCTTGGAGGAAGACCTCGTTCCTCCTCAATCCTCGCAGCTCCACCATATCCTTGGGGAGCAAAAGGGTCTCTTCCAAGGCCAAAGCTACATGGCAGCCAATGCCACCGTTGTAATCCCTGATCGACGCATCGTCGGTCAGGGGCTCACCCCCAAGCATGGGGGCTGGAAGCCATACTCGGGGCTCAGTTTGTTGAATCTCCCCCATTTCAGGTCCTCGGCTGGGGGCAGGGCCAAGTTTCAGTTGCTTCGTTGGCCTGTGGGCGTCCTCATCATGGGAAGATTGAGTCCTCCCGGCCTCCACAACTTCCTTGCCTTTGGGCTCCCTTCTCCTCTTAGGTTCAGACTGTTCGGCCCTGGAAGGAGGAGCTGGCTGAGGGGCAGGTAGGGGAGATTTAGGAGGAGGGGGAGGAAGTCTCTGTTGGGTTGACCTTCCAACCTCCCCCTTCCCAAGTTGGCTCTCTAGCAACTCCTGCAGACTCCTTTGAGGTTTCCTCTGGATGCCCATGTCTTCGGAGGCGTTGGGTGATGGGGTGAGCAAGTCAAAAACCTCGTAGTCGTTGGTGGCCGAGGGTAGATCTACAAAGCCTTCCTCCTCTTGTTCAGCCTCTTCCTCCTCTTTTATTTGAGGAACGTTGGGGGAAGGTAAACTAACTCCTGCGAGACTGGCAACGGGCAGTGCCTCAGTATGCTGGGTGTCTTCTGGAAGAGGACCACCTTGGGGGATTAGGAATCCTTCGTAAGCAACGCTAATCCGGCGAAGTCGAGGATCCTTTGCCTTTATCATGCATGAAGGAGCTTGGAACGCTCGAGAAATGGGAGTGTAGCCGAGGATGAGGTGGGCCGCCCTCAGTTGACCGTCTGAAGGATTAACGTAGATTTCTGCTCGGAGAACTTTGTCCAAGCTGGCCTTGTTAACTAAGCGCAATGATGGCGAAGTCACGCGTGGATCTGCATTGTCAATGGAAACGATAAAGAGTCGCTTTAGTGTAAGCCGACGACAGTAGGAAAACCAGAATCTGAACAGTTAAACGTAAAGATTAAATAAGTTGGACCCCCACCTGGCTCACCCTCTTTCACTGGGCATGGTAAGCCGTCATGCCACTGCCCAGAGAAGATTAAAAAATCTTCTTTTAACCCCTTATTGGATTGGGGGAGACACTGAATCAGCCTGACCTCTGCCTGCCTGGATTTCAGGTAGTACCCCTGATTTTTTAGGTGCTGAAGGTTGTAAACCCAGTTTATGTCATGGTGGGTCAGATTCAGATTCATTCTTTCGTTTAGGACTTCTATACTCCCTAGTACCCTAAACATATTCGGTGCACATTGGGTGGGGGATAGCCTAAAATACCTAAGATAGTTCCTAGTGAGGGTGCCCATGGGAATGGTCATTCCCCCTTCTATGAAAGCGATCATAGGAATGACAACCTCATTCGTTTTTCTTTCATCGTACCATTCACCCTGTGCCGCGTATCTAACGCCCACATGGGGAGGGATGTTATACTTAGTCCTAAAGTTTCTCATTCCCACCTCGGTATCTACTAACTCCTTAAATCTACCCATTTTTTAGGAGGTCCTAGAGGAGGGATTCTACAATAAAAGGAATAAAAGTTAAAGAAAGTTTAGGAGGACTTACAGGTGTAAGGAATGGTCCTCGGATAGGATTTATGTGTTTGTAGACGCACAAAGGAACAAGAGAAGGAAATAAAGTCTCAGGTTCTAGAATAACGCGATCATTCAAAAGTGACAAGAAATTGATTTGAAAGACTACTTATAATTGCGCAAAAATTAAAAGCGGGAGTTCACCCGCCCAAATTCCCAAAAGGTCCAACCACCGTTGGATTGGCATCTCACCGTTGAACGTGGGAGACAGAGGGGTTGCCAAAATTAAATGAAGGCGCTCCCTAGACACTGAAGAGTCAGAAACGGATCACGAGAAGAAAAACACGTGCAGCAATGATTTGACTCAATAGAATCAGATCATAAGGGGGATCCGAAGAGGGAATCAAAATCTTTCTTTTCTCCCGAGGAGCCGAAAAGCAAGATTTTGAGGGGCTATTGTGTGGGCCAATTTTGCCCTGTGTTCCAACTGTGCGAAAGGAAGGGTCCGGCCCAATATCCCGTGTGAGGGGAGACGAACATCCGAGGACATCCAGCCGAGGAATGGACAAAATTACCATCCGAGGAGATGTGGAGCGTGTCTGTAAGGAATTGGGCCGTGTCCGAGGACGATGGTCACCTCGGTACTTTTGTCCGAGGTGCCTGGCGAACTTGTTAATCACTCAGAACAATGCCTAAGACAAATCTTATAACGGAGCAAAGGGGAAAATATCAAACAAAAAGTAATGGTAGGAAATGACAAATATCTAGGGGTGATGTCACCTCCGCATTAAATGTCTCCCAGCTAACCTTCTGGCCGCATTAATGTGGAGGTGATACCTAAACAGTGAAGGAACAGCTTTCCAGCTAAGAATGGAAGATTCAAGAGAGGGCAAGGAGGATGACGAAAAAGGACATCGAATGCTAAATCCACACGTGGATGATAAAAAAGGAAAAAGCCATGGTATATAAGGGGAGAAAAGACAGAAGAAAAGGGAGGGAAAAAGAACAACAGAGAAAGAAAAGGAAAATCACATCTCTAGGGCATATCCGAAGAGACTTATTGCTATGTTCCATGTTCGTATCTTGAATCTTTTTACACTAAAATCCAACATTTTGGCCCAAGATCAGACTAGCTTTCTTTCCTGCACTCTATAAATTCATTGTTTGGGCTACGTGGGCCTGGATCCATTCCTGTTTTGGATTCAAGTCAAATCTGGTCCCTACATGTAATATGCTAAATTTATGGTAAATGATTCATGAATTGAGTAGATTTGGGTTTTCTATACCATATTGTGTTTACTTAACTATTGAGTTCTGTTGATCCTGAAACGAGTACTGCATGTGAACTTGTTTGATAAAGATCAAATTGGATGGAAGTTTTGATTGATTGCTAAAATAACCATGCGTTGGTACTGTAGAATGCTATTCCTTGCAATGCATAATGACTATCACGTTTGAAAAATAAAAGTATTTTTTGAGGAAGAGCATTAATTGGCTTCACTCTCATTTTAGAGAGTAAAATTAGCAAAAGTGATGGCCATTGTTGGATATAGGGGGTAAGGGAAATTTATGTAATAATATAATTATTTTGAAAAATTATTGATCTATCAATATAGTGGTGTTATTTTTTGCATTTTCTACTCTACTATAAATGAATTTTTTTAATTACAAGGGGGCTTTCATGATGATCATTGCCTCAGTGGAAGGGTGGAAAGGGCATCTTGTATTATAAGTCTAATATGTTAATGTCATTTTTTTTAGCATCTAATATATACGTATAAGGTGAAACCCACTGCTTTAACAAAATCGAATCACAGTAGTTGCTTTGACAAAAAGTTGATGATGTTGTCACTTTGGCTAAAAAGGTTGTTTTATATCACCATTGAATAGAATGTTATTTAGAGCCCATTTGGATTGAAGGGAGAAAGAAGGAGAGTGGAAGGGAGTAGAATATAGTTAGTTAAAAATATGCTAATTTTGGGCCGAGCCAAATCAACTCAACTCCCCCTCTTTCCCTCTTAATCCAAACAGACCAATAGTCATTTCAGTAGAAAAGGCTAGAGTCGGTGGTTGCATGCAATGTTATTAAATCCGGCCGATCGGACCGGTAACCCAGTGACCCAGCACATAGATTGGTTTGGGTCTTCAATTGGATTGGATGTGTATAAGACCCGATCAAAACTAATAAAACCCAGCAGGTTTTAAGCAAACCGTGTGACCTAGGTAGGTTTTAATAACCCAGTTGGGTTTGTGAATTGTGTATAATTACATTAATGGGCCCTCCCCATTAACTTCTTTACTGTTTAATGAATGATAATATGGTAATTTAAATAAGAGAAAACCTAAAGAAAAAATAAATGTATTGTTCTCTCACTTCTTTACTATGTAATGTATGATAATATGATAATTTAATAACATATCACTTTTTCAGTTTAACGTAACCAGTTAATACATAGGTATGAGTATATCAATATATGTCACATAGTTTATTTCTCAAACCTTCTTTTCTCTTCTTTTGTTTGCGTTTTTTGTGCTTTATTTGTTTATTGCTTTATATTTAAGTCTAACATTTTCTTTCTCACTTCTTTTGTTTACGTCATTTGAGATTTGCATTTTTTTCACCCCTAATATCCCAAATTTTAAGACATGAAACAAGATTTGATTTAGCAAAAACTTTATTGCAAAATGATGACATCCATTTATTTTGCTTGTGAATTTATAAAATTTCTAATGTCATTACTTGGGGAACCTTAATTTTTAATTATAATGGCGAGTTTATTTTAGGCATATGCCTCCTTTTTTTTTTTTTTTTTTAATTTACATATTAATGTTATGATTTTAAAAACATATATATATAAATATATATATATTTAAAAAAAATTTATTTGACCCGTGGTTCGACTAGTGACCCACTAGTTGAACTAGTGGCCCGACTCATAAACCGAGTCAATGTTCGGTCTGGATTTAATAACTATGGTTGCATGCCACTTTTTCAAAAGCATGGTTCTTTTAGTTGGTTGGTCTTTCAAAATCTTTGTAGTTTTGTTTTAGATATGCAAAGTGCAGACACCACTTGCTCGAAATCAGTAGTGAAAAAATCATTATTGAGTCCTACATCTATGGTAGTCACAAACATTCAACCACCACTCTTTGGCAAGTTAGAACGCCCTGAGATCATGAGCTTTCCTTTTCTTTTCTTTTTATAAATGGAATAAGATCATGAAATTTACTTTTTTGGAGTGGAATATTTATACAATCATGTGAGACACATAATGAAGCTATTATGTCTGCTTGATCCAAAAGAAGCATTAATTTTGTCTCTTATTTATTTTTATTTTTCTTGTGTTTTTCAAATCAATAAAGGTCTTGTCAATTACTTCTTTAGATAAATGTTTTTCTTTGAAGAAAAAACAAATCTTTGCAAAGAAAAGAAAGATCATTTTCTAAGTAATTTAACAGATCATAACTCTCATTTTTCTTATTCTTTAAGTAGTGATTGATG
This sequence comes from Quercus wislizeni, assembly GCA_023055345.1. NCBI lineage: Eukaryota > Viridiplantae > Streptophyta > Magnoliopsida > Fagales > Fagaceae > Quercus > Quercus wislizeni. The sequence goes on from JALGQJ010000063.1 coordinate 108,256, forward strand.
ATTTCTTATCAAGCTCATTTGAATTATTTGGATATTTATTTTTCTTTATATTGTTGTTTATAGGTTTTCAGCCAAATGGTCAAACCCCACTTTCTTCCTCTAACAGACCTTTGACCCCTCAAATTCAATCTAATGGATTTGGCGTTGTAGACTTCACTCCTCCGAGGTGGCCGAGGATAGAGGAAATTCCTCAAATTGTCAATGATTTTAGACTTACTGCAAGGAATGCTATTGAAGTTGGTAAGTTCTTTTTATGTATTTTTACAAGATAAATGATATTTGATTGGTCAAATGTACAAGGGAGTGAAGGAGTGTACTTTTTACTTTATGAAAGAAAAATGAAATGGTTACCTTTGTTATTACATAGCTCCTTCATTAAAATGTCATTATTTATCTTATACACAGGCTTTGATTTAGTGGAGATCCATGGGGCGCACGGTTACCTAATTGACCAGTTTATGAAGGATCAAGTGAATGATCGAACGGATCAATATGGTGGATCCCTCGAAAATCGTTGTCGGTTGCTCTGGAAATAGTTGAAGTTGTTACTAATGAGATAGGAGCAGACAGGGTTGGAATAAGGCTATCTCCTTTTGCAGACTACATGCAATCTGGAGACTCAAATCCAAAAGCTTTGGGCCTTTACATGGTTGAATCCTTAAACAAATACGAGATTCTTTATTGCCACATGGTTGAGTCGAGAATGAAGACAGTTGGAGAAAAGTGTGAAAGTCCCCATAGTCTTGTGCCAATGAGAAAGGCTTTTAAGGGTAACTTTTTTGTTGCTGGTGGTTATGACAGGGAAGATGGGAACAAAGCTATTGTTGAAAACCATGCAGATCTTGTTGCTTATGGTCGTCGTTTTCTAGCCAATCCAGATTTGCCTAAGAGATTTAAGCTCAATGCTCCTCTCAACAAGTATAACAGAGACACATTTTATATCTCTGACCCTGTCCTTGGATATGTTGATTATCCATTCCTTGAAGACATCGCTTTGGTTTTCAAGGAGGAGAGTGAAAAATAAATTGTCCAAAAACATTGTCCTATGTAATTCCTTACTTGTTTTTAGTGTTTTCATTGTACTGTACAAGTGCAACAAAAAGATTTGATATATCTAAATAATTTTGAAGTGGTTATTCTATTCTAGTGATAATATTATTGGTGCTAATCTGCTTCTGTGCCAGACTAATCATGATTTTGAAGCATAATTTGGCTATTACAAGTAATGATTCTTTACTTAAATTGACAACTATGTGTATAGGATTTTGCCTTTAGCTTTAGCTACAAAGGACCCAATCTCCTTTACTTTTTCGCATACATAAGGTTTGTGTTGAACCATTATAAGTGGCTATTCAATTACTTGTGATATTATCCATATTTAGGGCATGTAGGCTTATTTGCTCATAATAAAATGACTAAATTTCAAGCTAGCTGTCAACCTTATTTGTCTAAGCTCAAGACCGGTTGTGTACAAAATAATGAAATATGTTACATTAAGCACAAACACAAGTGGAGTTTACAAATGGAATTATACACATACACATGATTAGCAAATAGCATTTCCTCTGTTTCTTGGCAACTAAGACGGGTCTAAGAAAAGTTATTTATGATTGACAATTGGTATCATAAGGGTAGCTCCAATGTTTATAGTTGAAAAGCAAAGAAAGTCAGGAGGATTATCCGGATTTAAGATAAGATATATAGTTTCACTCCTTAATAAGTTTAGACTAAATAAAAATAATTTTGTTTTAAAAAAAATAATAATGATGAGTTTGAGTTTAAGTTGGACTTGTTAAAAAGATATAGATTCACTCCTTGTTATGTTTGGACTAAATAAAAATAATTTTATTTAAAAAAAATGATAATGATGTGGCAAGCTCTTGAGAGGTCAACAAAAAGTCAAGACTTGGGTTATATATATATATATATATATTTTTTTTTTTTTAAATTCTTTGACCATCCTTTTTTTTTTTTCTTGGTTAAGAACAAGAAGCTCTTTTCTATAGTATTTCCCGTCTAATCCGAATTTCGACAGCCATTCGTCTAAATTCATATCATAAGAAAACAGGTGATCCATCCACATCATTGGAGTCCACTGTATATACATAATAGTGAGGGTTTTTTTTTTGGGTGTGTGTGGTCGTTCTCATAAGTCATAATGCTTAATGAGTTTCAGTTCTTGACCAAAATTAAAAAGGTCGGCCAGGGACATACTGTCGTGTATATTCAGCTTCAGCCCCACCTGACCCACCATGACACAAATGAAAGAGAGTGCTTATGGACTTACTCGATAAAAATAAAAATCAGTTGCCTCAAGCAGGAGTAAAAATAAAATGTTTGGTTCTCAATTTGCCAATTGGTTTCGGGTCAATCGCGAGAGAAAATACATCATGTTTCAGATACATGAATATTCCCCTTCACATGAAGGTTGGTTTCACACTTATGTACAGGTCAATTGGGGGAGAAAGTACATAATGTTTTAGATACTCCCCATCACATGAGAGTGGACTCTCATATAAGTGGAAGGACTCATGTATTCGAAACGTGATATACCTCCTCTAGCCATTAGTAGTTGATGAAAAATATAATATATATATATATATATATTTATATTTATATATTTATGTACCACAAGATGACACTCTCAAGCATGTGAAATCAATCAAATGTGGATTTGAGTTTGTGCATAGGAAATTTCAAATTGAAAAGGCAAGTGTGGTCTTCTAAAACCACAATTACTCTATCCAATATGGAGAATCAGATGGAAAAAAAAAATGCCAAAACTAACAAATAACGATTCCAATAAATAGTGGACTGCCCAATAAACTAACAAATAATGTTTCAAATACTCCGCATCACATGAGAGTGGACCCTCATATGAGTGGGAGGACTCATGTATCCAAAATGTGATATACCCCCTCTAGCCGCTAGTAGTTGATGAAAAAAAAATATATTTATGTACCACAAGATGACACTCTCAAGCATGTGAAATCAATCAAATATGGATTTGAGTTTGTGCATAGAAATTTTCAAATTGAAAAGGCAAGTATGGTCTTCTAAAACCATAGTTACTCTATCCAATATGGAGAATCGGCCGGAAAAAAAAAATGCCAATACTAACAAATAATGATTCCAATAAATTGTGGATCGCCCAATAAATTAAAATAGATGATACAAAATAGATCAAATAAAATTAAGTATTAAGGTAGTAAGTTAAAAAATAATGATTCCAACCCATCCACTAACAATCACTAATTATAAATTTATAAGTTATCATTATGATACTAATTAGTTGTATCTGTGTATTAGTCATTTGACAATGTCTAGGAAATATTCACTCTTTATTCGATTGGTATTGTATAAATTTAGGATTTTTTATTTATAAAAAATAATTAATAGATCTAAGATTTATTGATCAGATATGATAAATAATGATTTTTAAAGTGATGTTTTGGTTGATTGGGCTAATTTTTGTTGTTGTATAGGCTAGATGTTTTGTTGTTATTTGAACTAATTATGTTGTTCTTATAGTCACTACCATCGTTTAGAATATTTTTCTTAGTATACTAGGGTGAAAAAAGTTATATTATAAGGGATAAAAATAATTTTCTTTGGCCCAAATTCTAAAAATCTCATAAAACATATATACTCGTAATTTTAAAAATAAAAATCTAGAGGGGCCATGGCCCCCTTGGGTGGCTCTGTCCCTACCTTCCAAAAATATTTTTTTTTTCCTCAAAAAAGTTGGCAAATTCCTATTTTCTTTCAAAATAAAAAAATATGTTGTTCATATTAAGAAAAATATTTATAATTTTTTTTGCTGCACATACTAATTTACCGCCTTAAGAAGCTATAAAAAAATATTGTGAATTGTTTTATGTGTCAAAGATTGCTCTTTTTTAAGTAGAACAACTAATGACATGACAAATTTAACAATATTTTCATAATTTTTGAGGTCGTTATGAATAAAATATAATAATTTTTTCTTTAAATAAAAAAGAAAATTAATAGGGATATGATCTATACTTTTAATAACATAATTTTTTGTTTGAGTTTCATCATTTTGCATACTAAAATATCCTTACACAAATTTTTAAATTCTCTAAAATACCTCTATTTTTTAGTTAAATAATTCTAAATTTAAAAATACAAACAAGTTAAAAGAGTAATTTACTATTTTTAAAAAGTTTTATAAATTTTAGGCATTCAAGTTTTTATTTATTTATTTTTATTTTTACTATAAGAGTAATTTACTATATGAGAATTAATAAAAGTTATAAAAAAAAAAAACTTTTATGATGAAAGATTCTAAAAGTTAGGACATTATTACTATCTCACTTTTAAACATTATTTTACTAAATAAAAAATAAAAACGAGCATAGCATAAAACTAGTATACTAAAATCTAAACACAGTCTATATTCTCAAAAATTTTATTTTAAAAAGATTATGAAATTGATTGTGGACGTGTCATTCATAGAACACCTTTTTGTGAAAAAGGTTATGAACACCTTTTTGTTTTTAAAGCAAACTTCGTTGTCTAGAGCATATTATATAGGATTTTACTAATGTGTGTCCGTTAATTTCCATTTTTGAAAAAAATTTTCTCGAGAATTAAAAAAGTAATGACAGTTTTTTTAATTCTCGAAAAAATATTTTTAAAAATAGAAAGTTTATTGGCACATTAACCGGACGCATGATATATGTTGACATATTTTACCATCACAACTTTAAAATGTTACTCCAACCCGACTTGCAAAATGTGTAAATTGTAAAAGGTTTTACAATATTGCTACAGTACCATCCTATTTTTAGGACGGTACTGTAACAAGATTGTATAATTAAAAATTAGTATTATATTATCTCTGATTCTGCTCTCTCTTCCTTTCTCATTCTCTCTCTCGTCTTCTACTCTCTTGTTTGTTCTTTTCTCTTCAGACCCAAAACCATGGTGGACATGAACGCCATCACCAAGCCACCATGGCCGGACCCACTGTCACGGCCCCACCGCAAGCCACCTGACCAAGCCTCTCTCTTCTCTCTCACTCTCACCATCGCTGCCAACGCCAAGCTTCTCGTCTTCTCCGTGAATCGTGGTGGATCGTCTTCTCTGAGTTCTGGGTTGGGGTTTTTTTTTTTTTTTTGCTGTGACCGGTGCTTAAAGGAATTGGGTATGGCATTTTGCTATTGGTTTGATTTGATTTTGGGATGGATTTTTTTTTTGTGGGTTCATGGTGGTGGAGTTGGGGGTTGCCTTGGTTTGGTTTGATTTTGATTTTGTGGGTTGCCGGAGTTTGTGGCTGGGGTTTCAAGAAAACAACAGTTTGGGTATGTTCTTCGTGGTGGCGGTGGCGGTGGGAGCATGTGGGTGATTTGGGTTTTTGCTTTTATTTGGGTTCTGAGATATATTATTTTATTGCGTAGAAATATTATTTTAATGTATTGTATTGTAAAATAAAAGTTGGAAGATTGGAGAATTATAAAATGGTATGATACAATTAAGTAACTTACTCTAAATAGAGTAGGATTTGAATAGAATAACATTTTGGGCGGTAGATTATTGGAAGACTTTTTTGACACAAATCTTTAATGCTTTTTCATTTCTATAAATACCCATTTGTGTAACAAGGATTTCATTTCCACTTTTGTCTGAAATCAGGAACAGAAGCAAGTTACTAGCATTCAACAGGAAAGAATAGAATAGAATCATTATATAAATGGCTGCTGAAGCTGCCACCATTCCTCTTCTTACTCCTTACAAACTGGGCAAGTTCAACCTTTCCCGTAGGTATACCAACACACCCTGCAAAGTACTTTTTTTGTTTAGTATGATCTGAATTGTTAATATGTGTGATGGGTTTTTATTTTTTTTTTTGGTTGGTCTTTTTTGGATGAAATTATGTTTTTGGTTTTCTTTTTTCTTTTTCTTTCTTTTTCTTTTTTTTTTCACTTTGATTTTGTAAAAAAAAAAGGGTGTTTGTGACATATCCCAGTTGTGATAATGAATTGTTTTATTTACAAAGGTTTCAACTTTCAAGAAATCGTAGTTTATGATAATATATGTCGGTTACATAACACTCTTGCCCTTTTGAGCATTTTCTTGTTGTGTTTAACCAAGAAATGACACTTTTTTCCAAGAATTCTCAATATTAATCTGCTACAAGTGTGAGACTTCTGCTAATTTTTATAATGATAACATTGATGAATTTTGTTGGAACTGCATTAGCTGTCTTGCTGAGCTCTACTCATTTCATGAGTTGTTAGTGATGATTCTTTGATCTCAAAAGGACAATAAATCTGTAATTTGGTTTATCTGGATTTTGTAAATCATATCTATTGTGTAAATTGGTTTTAGATTTGCAGATTAAGGTATCTGATCACCTTGGCTGTCAGGATTCTGTGTTTTCAGAACCTCTAAGTAATGTATTTGTAGCTTCATCATGAGATTGAGAGTGCTTACATCTATTTACAGTTGCTTTGATTATATAAGATATCAATCTATAGTTATAAATCATTTCTCAACAATTTTGTTCTGACTTTTTTGGGGCTGGGGAGGGGGGATGAGATCCATCTGTTTATCAGTGTTATGTTGATAAGTATGGCCGCAAATTCTGTATGGTGAAAAGTAATCCAATTTGGCTCCCTCCTCTATATCCTAGAACAGTTCCCAAGTCATTCTTGAAATGCTCTATATTATCATTTGATAATCTTGGACCTATAAGTAATTAACAGAACTAATCACCTTATTCTGTCCATAAAAATTCATCAAATTATTTGGTCCAAGTTTTTACTATTTCATCATTCATCTTTAATATCTCCTTCTCCATTTTCATGCTTCATTTTGTTTCTTACTTAACTTATTTTACACTAAGCCTAGGCTAGGTTTGGATACAATAAGGGTTGAAATGTCATGAAGCAGCCACTTTCGAAGTTCATACTACACAAAGATATACTTACGTTCTTTCCAAAATGCTCTCATTAGAGTTGTTAAGTTTTATGTTTGAAAACAGTCGTAAACTTAGTGCTCTTTGCTGCAGCTTTGTTGGTATTGGAAAAGCGTAAGCTTTTGATATAGACATAGGTTGAAAAGGGGCATACACAAATTAAAAACAACATAGGCCCTGAACTTGAAACTAAGTATTTTCAAATTTCAAGTGCCTAGCAAATTATCTATGAATGATAGATAATTTGTCATAGTTGAAGGACCTATAGAATCTTTGAGGTTCTCCTCCCCCACTCAAGTACCGCATTTTGTGAAATTTATCTTTAATACATGACAATATGGTTGTACACTTTAACGGAATATTTGGGATTTGATTCTAGGTTGTTTAATGTGGACTATTTGGACTGAACGGAAAAGGCGGTCTTTTGAGGATGAGGGAAAAACTGTTGTTCAGTTATTAGAGTTTTGCCAGTGGACCCTCTTTGATTGGTCTCGTTGTTGGGGTTATTCGGATAGTTCTACCCTTTTGGATTTTCTTTCATCTATTAGAATAGATTAGGGGATGCTTTTGTCTTTTTGTTTCTTCTTTTCCTTTGTTCACTACTGTGAACTCTTTGTGTTTCTCTTGCTACTCTTTTATCAATAATATTTCTTCTTACTTATCAAAAGAAAAAAACACTTTAACAATGAACAAACTCTAAAAAAAATATATATATATATTGTAGAACAAAATCAAACATTCTCTGTCTCTACCTCTGTCACTCCTTCTCATTTAGGTATTTATTTTTTTACTCACAAGGAGAAGCATTATATTATATGTAGAGTTTTGCTGATTTTGTGTTTTTCTTCAGCTTCTCAAACCTTATTTAATGGTTTGTATTTTTGCAATCCACATGTGAAGTTGTGAAGCTGTCCTTATCTCTGCCATAATCATTCAAAAATGAATTGTTTGATTTGGTTTCAGTTGTTACTTGCCTTTTTTTATTTATTAGTATCTGTTATAACATATAGAAAAGGGGCTTAATCACATTATTCTTCCAGCCTTTGCTACGGGCAGTATATATTCGATTCTTATAGGGTACTACTTTCTTCAGTTAGAAAGATCTCTTACTTGATTTACTCAATTTATCATTTAATTTGAATTTTCAGGGTTGTTTTGGCACCATTGACCAGACAGAGATCTTATGGCAATGTTCCTCAGCCACATGCTATCTTATATTATTCTCAGAGAACCTCCGAAGGTGGTCTACTAATAACTGAAGCCACTGGAGTTTCTGACACTGCTCAAGGGTAATCAATTTCTTACCATGTTTCACACTGATTGACAATCTCCATTTTGAGGGTTCCCTTTCTTGCCTTGAAAATTTTTATGACTTCTTAGGTTTCTTTGCTATTGTAAAGGTATCCAGACACACCTGGTATATGGACAAAAGAGCAAGTTGAAGCCTGGAAACCCATCGTAGATGCTGTTCATGCCAAAGGTGGAGTTTTCTTTTGTCAAATTTGGCATGTGGGGAGGGTTTCAAATCAAGGTTTGTCTTTGACTGACAAACCTTCTTAGGTTTCTTTTATTGCTTATTGACAATTGAACTTTTGTAATGGATGGAGAGAGTTGAATGTTTTGTAATATGCTAAATTACAAAGACTTTATGGTAAATGATTCATGAATTGAGTAGATTTGGGTTTTCTATACCACATTGTCACATTGTGCTACTCAACTATTGATTGCTGTTGATCCGAAAGGAAGTATTGCATATGAACCTATTTGGTAAAGATCAAATTAGATGGAAGTTTGGATTGACTGCTGAAATAACCATGCATTGTTGCTGTAAAATGCTATTCCCTACAAAACGAGTGTCACATTTGAAAAGAAGCTTACTTTTTGAGGAAGAGCATTAATTGGCTTAACTATCATTTTAGAGAGTAAAATAAGCAAAAGTGATGATCATTATTGGATTGACGGAGTAAAAGGAAAATTTATGCAACAATATAATTATTTTGAAAAACTATTGATCTATCATTGTAGTGGTGTTATTTTTTGCATTATCTTCTCTACTATAAATGGATTTTTTATTTCAGGGGGCCTTTTATGATGATAATTGCCTCGGTGGAAGGGACATCTTCCATTATAAGTCTGATATGTTAATGTCATTTTGTTCTTAGGATACGAATAAGGTGACACCCACTGCTTTAAAAAAATCGAATCACTGTAGGTGGTTGGACAAAAAGCTAATGATGTCGTCATTTCAGCTAAAAAGGCATTTTTGAATCACCATTGAATAGAATGTTATTTAGTCATTTCAGTAGAAAAGGTCAGAGTGGATGGTTGCATATCACTTTTCAAAAGCACGGTTCTTTTAGATGGTTGGTCTTTCAAAATCTTTGTATTTCTGTTTTAGATATGCAGACACCACTTGCTCTAAATCAATTGTCAAAATCATTATTAAAATCATTATTGAGTCCTATATCTATGGTAGTCACAGACAGCCAACCACCACTTTTTGGCATGTTAGACAGCCCTAAGATCATGAGCTTTCCTTTTGACATGGAATATGATCTTGAAATTTCCTTTTTTGGAGGGAAATATTTATGGAACCCTATCCTTGTACTGTACAATCATGTCAAATACATATGGAGCTATTATGCCTTCTTGATCCAAAAGAAGCATTAATTTTGCATCTTATTATTATTATTATTATTATTTTTTTGTTTTTGTGATTTTTCAAATAATAAAGGTCTTGTCAATTACTTTTCCAGATAACTGTTTTTTTTTTAAAAAGAAAAAAAAAATCTTTGCAAAGAAAAGAAAGATCATTTTCTAAGTAATTTAATAGATCATAACTCTCATTTTTTCTAATTCTTTAAGTGGTGATTGATGATGTCTTATCAAACTCATTTGAATTATTTGGATATTTATTTTTCTTTATTTTGATGTCTACAGGTTTTCAGCCAAATGGCCAAGCCCCAATTTCTTCCTCTGACAGGCTTTTGACCCCTCAAATTAAAGCTAATGGAATTGACGTTGCAGACTTCACCCCTCCAAGGCGGCTAAGGATAGAGGAAATTCCTCAAATTGTCAATGATTTTAGGCTTGCTGCAAGGAATGCTATTGAAGCTGGTAAGTTCTTTTCATGTGTTTATATAAGATAAAAGATATTTGATTAGTCAAATGTACAAGGGAGTGAAGGAATGTACTTTGTACTTGATGGAAAAAAACTGAAAGAACAATGGGGCTCACGGTTACCTTTGTTATTACATATTCCCTTCATTAAAATGTCATTATTTGTCTTATACACAGGCTTTGATGGAGTAGAGATCCATGGGGCTCATGGTTACCTAATTGACCAGTTTATGAAAGATCAAGTGAATGATAGAACAGATCATTATGGTGGATCCCTTGAAAATCGTTGCCGGTTTGCTTTGGAAATAGTTGAAGCTGTTTCTAATGAGATAGGAGCAGATAGGGTTGGAATAAGGCTATCTCCTTTTGCAAACTACGTGCAATGCGGAGACTCAAATCCAGAAGCTTTGGGCCTTTACATGGCTGAATCCTTAAACAAATATGAGATTCTTTATTGCCACATGGTTGAACCAAGAATGAACACAGCTAGAGAAAAGAGTGAAAGTCCCCATGGTCTTGTGCTAATGAGAGAGGCTTTTAAGGGTAACTTTATTGTTGCTGGGGGTTATGACAGGGAAGATGGGAACAAAGCTATTGCTGAAAACCATGCAGATCTTGTTGCTTATGGTCGTCATTTTCTAGCCAATCCAGATTTACCTAAGAGATTTAAGCTCAATGCTTCTCTCAACAAGTACAACAGAGACACATTCTACACCTCTGACCCTGTCCTTGGATACACTGATTATCCATTCCTTGAAGACATTGCTTAGGTTTTCAAGGAGCGTGAAAATAAATTGTCCAAAAACATTGCCCTATGTAATTCCTTTCTTGTTTTTAGTGTTTTCATTGTACTGTACAAGTGCAACAAAAAGATTTGATATATCTAAATAATTTTGAAGTGGTTATTCTCTACTAGTGATAATATTGTTGGTGCTGATCTGCTGCTGTGCCAGACTAATCATGATTTTGAAGCATAATATGGCTATTACAAGCAATTATTCTTTACTTAAATTGACAACTATGCGTATAGGATTTTGCCTTCAGCTTTAGCTACAAAGGACCTAGTCTCCTTTACTTTTTCGCATACATAAGGTCTATGTCGAACCATTATAAGTGGCTACTCAATTACTTGTGATATTATCCATATTTAGGGCATGTAGGCTTATTTGCTCATAATAAAGTGACTAAATTTCAAGCTAGCTGTCAACCTTATCCGTCTAAGCTTGAGACCGATTGTGTACAAAATAATGAAAAATGTTACATTAAGCACAAACACAAGTGGAGTTTACAAATGGAATTATACACATACACATGATTAGCAAATAGCATTTCCTCTGTTTCTTGGCAACCGAGAGGAGTCTAAGAAAAGTTATTTATGATTGACAATTGGTATCATAAGGCTAGCTCCAATGTTTATAGTTGAAAAGCGAAGAAAGTCAGGAGGATTATCTGGATTTAAGAGAACATATACACAACACTTATCATGTGTATGTGTGTTGAATCTATTGTTGATATGATGACTTGGTTTAAGTAGAAGTGTAATGGGTTCTACTTACTCTATTTACTTATTCTTACTAAATGAAAAGGTGAATATATTGTGCAAAGATCAGTCAAAGCTAACACTAGAGCTAGCAACATCTTCAGGAACCAGTATATCAAAATCACTGACAGACCATTCTGCAGTCATCCCTGTGCTGCTAACATATATCTCTGTACCAACATTAATTGAAGACCATACACGCCTTGCTGGTTCAGTTCCTGGATCCTGGGCAATAGTAATATGTTTCCCATTAGTGCCCTATAACTATATTGTCCATCTTGAAGCAGAGGGACAAACTCAACAGCACTAATCAAGTTAAAGTAGACTAAACTACAAAAGTTCACTAATGTGAATTAGGGAAGCAATGCTGTGAATTATAATCGGTTCAGGTCCTTCATGATGCTGGGAGCAAGTCTAGATAAATGATAAATCCAAAACAAACCTATGATATTTTTCAATTGTATCCAATCTGAAGATTGAAAGCTGCATAGAGTTAGGGTTAGAATTTTTGGACAAAGCTGTAGCACCACAAGGATGAATATGGGATAAAGGACAGATATGGATGACAAGTTTGCACAATAGTGCAGAAATTAAGAATAAGTAAGAGAAGATCAGACAGGAGATAGAGGAAAACCTGAAAATTCTTAAGTCTCATGAGGCCTCTGGGGAGTCTCACCTCAAAGATAACATATGGAAACTTACAGTTGGCAGTAAGGACTTATAATTAGTTGATTTTTCTATGCAAAGAAGTAGATGATAAAAATTTTGAATGCACCTAGATGCATAGCACACAAACATCCATTTACTATGAACGTGAACTTAGCAATTAGCCAAATTTTATGTGTCCACATTCGCATATCATTCCTTTGTGTGTGTGTGAGTGATTTCAACCAGGATTCCATAACAAATTTGATAATGGCTAAGTTACTAAAAATATCATAATTACCTGGTAGAAGTATAATCGACTAGAGAGAGCACCCACATCAAGCACCCAAGTCCTAGAGTCTCCAACCCATCCATCTCCTTGCCTTTCAGGATATCCATGCACAGCCCATTCAGGATGTGGCAGAATTTGCACCAGTTCTTGTGCCTGTGGATTGCTATATGGATCACAGATATCATATGGTTCCTCCAGATAATTGGCATTTCCTGGGCTGCAGTAGAGATGATAAGCAGAATATGGAAACCGAGATGTCTCATTTCTGTATATTTTCTCACCAGTACGACTAACATGGTAAGGCGGGCAGGAGACCAGGTTATCAGCACGGCACCAGCTTGTAGTAGCTGGATTTATTATCATTTCGCTGTATCTAGTCACATCTGTCAGAACATCACCATCACATGGATCTCCATTGTTCTTCCAACAGCTTCCTATATCAAGAAGATAAAATTGACTGTTGGGCCCTCCTCCTTGTTTGATATCAAGTGTCACCTTTACCTTGAAGTTTGGAGATTCTAGCAACTAAAAATAAAATCCCAAAAGACAAATTCATTAACCCTAGAATATAATGAACTAGTAAAAGTGTCAATTATAGCAGATCATAAAACCTTGATCAACAAAAAGTAGAGAGAGCATCTAGCCAACCCCAATTAGTTGGATTAAGGATTCATTGAGTTTAAGAGAGATCATCTAAATTTTATGAATTATTAATTTACTTGTTGTACATTGAGATACATAAATTTCAACTCAACTGACATTCTAATTTCTCTCAAGGGTAGTGTGATCAGTAAGAATTCATTTATAGAGACAACGTGTCTAGACAACAAATTTTTCCTGCTTGCAAGAAACAAGTGAAGACAAGGAATAAACCTTTCTTATGATTCCACGGCCACTGTAGTGATAACCTCCATTAAATCCTTCAGTTGCATCTGCACGTAGATACAACATAAGCCAAGGATACTTTGAAGATGTTGTTAATCTTTGTGAGAAAACCCAACTTCCTGTGCTCAAATTCTTCTGCCATGTGACTGAGAAGTATGATTTATTTCCTACACCTTTGCTTAAATCGGCATCAAGGTCATATGTTCCATAAAATCCTCCTGTTAAAGACTCTATTTGGTCCCCTGAAGAAACCAATCTTGTATAATTATGGTATACAAGTGGTTGATTCATACACCCCTCACCGAAGCATGGAAAATTTCTCTTTGTTATGATTTTACCGACATTCTTGCCATTCTCAGGACAAAGGGTAGTATTCTTGTCAAAGTTTCCATTCTTGAGCATAATCATCCAGAAGTACCACGGATCTGAGGAATCATGCACCTCACACAGAGAAGCAAGATACTTTTCCTTTTCCACAGCAAACAGGTCAGGGTCCGTGTATGGCTTGAATCTCGTTACAGGAAACTTATCACCAGCCCCTAAGCTGTTATCTGATTCATTCACTTTGTGATGAACTTCGCACTTTGTGGTGCGGCCCAAGGAATCTGATTACAGAAGCATAAAACTAACAATGGCCTCAAAGTAAAGAATCAATGTAGTAGATGATTACATTCAATTATATATTATATAATTCACTGTTATCTTAGCTAAATCAAGTATAGATTCTTCAAAAGAGTTGGTTGGATAAAAGTGCACATATAGCAAAACTGAATGGGGGAAAAACTGATGGTTTAAGGGGATTTTAAAATACAATAAGCATTACCAAAAGAAAGATGACAAGTGTGTCATATATCAATAGAAGCTAGGCCAGTTAATGGCTATGCAGATGTTTCAGAACAATTATCCATTTAACTGCCTTGAAACAGAATGGTGGAGTAATGAAAGATAAGGAAGTGGGAAATGATAGGTCTTTTATACGCTAAACTTTCAATAAGAATCATGGAAGAGGTCAATGGTTCAAATATCCCCTACCAACTCCCATTGGAGTCACTTATCTAAAAAGGGAAAATATATATATATTATAAGAAGTTATGCATCTCAATATTACTCTATGCAAATGGAAAACAACACCTTGGTCTAATGTTTTTTTAACAAGTCCCAGGAAATGCCCTCTTTGGCTTTCCAAAGGAGCAAAAAAACAAGCAAAGTACACAGTGGGGAATACCAAATATCAAGAACAAGTCTGTAAATATGAACACACGTTGTTATATGTAAAATAAATATCTAAAGTCACAATTTCATTTATCATCCAAGCTTAGATCAAAACAAGTAAAGTTTGCATTTATTCCATTGTCACTGTAGCGAATCAAACCATGGTGACAAATTTACGTATAGAGTGTCAATTAGCATCAAGATAATTTAGACCCCGGAAACCATCCCTGAATTACTGAAAATAATTAACAGAGAAAGATTAAGGATAAAATTGCAATCTGAAAGCTGATAGTTTTGGTTCTATCTTCTATGTATAGGACACATAGATTATATATCTGGATTTGCTTGAGGTAAAATATCAAAACCAATTCAAGAATTTCCATTTTCCAAGCAACATGATTAAGCAGCATGATTTCACATAAGA
Organism: Quercus wislizeni; assembly: GCA_023055345.1. Taxonomy (NCBI): domain Eukaryota; kingdom Viridiplantae; phylum Streptophyta; class Magnoliopsida; order Fagales; family Fagaceae; genus Quercus; species Quercus wislizeni. The sequence goes on from JALGQJ010000063.1 coordinate 123,317, forward strand.
AACTACAACTTATGTCTAGGTTCAAATCCTAACCTATCTATCAAAAATAAATAAAATAAAACCTATGTCCTAATTAGAGAGAAGAAAAAAAAGCGAGAGAGAGAAAGGAATCATTTTTAGCGCATTCTTGCAATCAGCATGATTTCACATAAGACAATTTGCCACATTTATTAATTTGCAAACTAAAACCTATGTCCTAGATTCAAATCCTAACCTTTATCTATCAAAAAAATAAAATCTATGTCCTAATTTAGAAAAAAATATATATAGAAAGGAAACAATTTTTATTACATTCTTGTAATCAGCATAATTCACATAAGACAATTTGCCACGTTTAATTCAGAAAGTAGAACCCATGTCCACTGATCAATGATCATACTACTTTATTAGCTACCCCCCCCCCCCCCCCCAACACACACACACATCCATGATCATAAATACATACTCCAACATGAAATTAGCATTAATTGTTAACAATGTAGATAAATTAGCTAACTTTGTAATCAAATATCTATAACTGGAATGAGTAAAGTAGCATGCATATATTTATACCAATGATCAAAGGGCAGCACAAGTCAGCACAATCAGCCAGCCTGGGGCTACCCAGGTTGGGTGCTTCCATTCCAACCTCATTGCAAAAGTTCCAAGCTTCTAATCCAACTCTCACATCTGGGCTCTTCATACCTGGGTCTCCTATGGCTGATATGTACTGGTCTGATGAGGCATGAGCTAAATGATAAGCAGCCAAATTCAAAAGAAACAGTGTTTGACAAAGAAGTGACCAAGAGGAAAAACAACAACAACAACCCATGTTTGTGAAATGAAGAGGAATTGGGTTGTATCAGAGTGTCCAGTCACTCAGTTTGAGTTCGAGGTGCTACAGTTAGTCATGTGGTGCACGCGCCGTGGATGCGCGTGAAGATGTGGGACTTGGGGGTGGGGAGGTGGGTTTTGTTTGGTTTTTGTGAAATCCGTAGTAAAATTTAGCAGATAATTAGAGATACAGATGGAGATTAGAGAGAGACAGTGAGAGAGAGTTTTGCTTTGAAGCAAAGTTGACGTGGAGAAATGGAAAATACCAAAAGATTTGAGGAAACAGAAATCCCACGTCTAAAAATAGAATAAAAGCTACTATTTTACACTCTGTTAATATGCACTGTTTTAACTGAAATGATGAGTTGAAGACACTATAAATAATTGATATTTTCATTTTATCTCTATTATCTAAACCTCTCACGTGTGAGTTGACATGACTTTTTTTTTTTTTTGGTTATAAAGATAAGAATAAATAGGGATGGCAATCTATCATTGTCCCTAAGAAAAATTTTCTATCCAAATCCCTGTCCACATCCCCCATCTAACACAAATGTTTTTAAATCAAAATTTTTAATAATTGGTCTTCAATAATCTATAATTTGCTTGCTTTTTAAGGCATAAAACATAATACTAGTATATAATATTCAATAATAAATAGATAAGAGACTTTAATTTAATAGATTTTGACGGTTGTGTTTTTAGTTGGTGTCATAGGAAGTCTAAGTCTAGCGTGTGACTAATATAAAACAATATATTTCTACTATAAATAAAAAAAAATGTATTAACAAATAACATTTGATAATCTTTTAAGAGATTTATGAAATATTTATAGGTAAGGTTGTTCATGAGTTGGGTTTAGAAGGGTACTATTCCACCTATCACCTCAACCCAACTCTTTTGGGTTGAAAATGTAAGAATCCATTGTTAATCATTGAGGCTCAAGTATTGGGCCAGCTAATGGCCCATTGATGATCAATTGATTTTGAGATTATGACATGTTGATGATAAAGAGAAGAGACTAACATCAATGAAGGGATGGAGGTGATGATCTTCACTTGTAGATCGAGGCCTCCCCATAACTAGGTTTAGAGTTTTTGGTGAAAATTCAACCTCCAACTAACCAAGTTTGGGCTCAAGAACTTCGAAATAGCCTTCCAATATGACAATGGAGAGTTTCTCTTTGTGTAATATTGAGAGTTACCCATGAATGCTAGAATAGTTTTCAATCAATTAATATAATAGTTGATTAAATTCTCTCTCCCTAGTTGATATATGCTTGACAAGGGTCGAGTTTCATGCTGTTAAACCCGATGCTAACCCAAAGCAACAGACAATATCAACTCTAAAGCCCCAATTTGTGCTAAGTCCAACTATCAAATTAGTGTCATGGGTTTGATACTCTCCCCCTTATTATTTGGGCTTGCATTTAAAATTCATCTCTCTCTAGACCCAAACTCAAAGTTACAGTTTTTTTTAATGGTGTTGTGACACCATATTGTTACACATTTTTGTCAACACATAAGTTTTTTATTCATCCAAAAAGGAGGAAGGGGAGGGAGATATGTTATAGATAATTGTTCAATATTACTAATTTATGTGCTATTTTAAAAGTACATAATAGCATTGTCATCAAATATTAGAGTTGGGTATATCAATTATTTATTCTACAAGGGGATTGTAAAATTAAAGAATCAAATCAAATCAAATCAAAAAAAGTATTGTCTTCCACTTCCCCCCCTTTTCCAATGCAACTTTTCCCTCCTTGCAAATTTGCAATCAATTGGAAACCCCATCCATGTTCTTTGTGACTACCCTTAGGCCTCACAAATTTGGCCGTCATCATGATCACCATCCCACACTTCTATACTATGGACATCAAACACTGGTGCTATTCAAACCTGGTCAATAACACACATCTTCACAATACTACATGGCCAACTATATTTGCTTTCACTACCTGTACCATTTGGTTGGCTCGAAATAATCTCATCTTTAAAACTGTTTCCACATCTCTTGCTTCCATTGACCACATTATTATCAGCCATGCAATTGACTTCACCTATATTAGTGGCCAGGCTCTAGTCAAAGCTCATCTGAGAGCTATTAGGCTGATCTCATGGACTCCTCTGACTAATGAATTTATTAAACATAATACATGATAGTAGGTGCTAGAGGAGTTTTTCTAAATAATATATCCCTGTTTATGAAAAAAGAAAAAGAAAAACACAAAAACAAATAGGTAACCTTTGTGTCATGCATGAGGCGTTATTCCAATTGAATATACTAGTATTCAGGTTGATTATTACTGTTTTTTATAAATTATGCAATAAAGGTATCTCATTCCAATTGGCTACGAAGGAGAGTTACTAACATTCAAGGTGTTACATATCATGGAAACATAAACAACTCCGGGCTTTTAGAAGAAGTGTAGATCATCTATGCTCCCAATATCATTCACCAATCAATGCATACAAAGGCTGGCCCATTAACATGCGAATAAGTTTTGCTCGGACGAATAAACAACATGCATAGCCCAAAAGGACTACAGGTTGACCCAAAAGATATACTTATTGCTCAAAGAATTTGATCTATATCTACTTTATTTGCTTTTAAAATATGGAATAAAAATTTGATGTTTTAGGAATCTCAAGGTGGTGTTATATAATCTAAAATAAGTTATCATTCCTTATTTCATGAATTATGATCATAATTAAAGGACTATAGAAAACTAAATATTCACCATTTAAAAGGACATTCTTTACATCAAATCAAATAGTTGGGAAATTGATGATATTCCAAACTACATGCATGCCTTTAGGCTAATTGCACGCTGATTCTCAACAATGTATGGGTGGGTTCCGGTTTGTATTTTGTGGTCAAGTAAGGAACTTGATTCAAATTCTACCTGCACCAAATACTGATCGGTAAAATAATAAATAACAATTATCATAGAATGAATGTCGTAAATTAAAATTCTATTGTAACTAAAAAGAAAAATTATTAGAGCGGGAATCACAATCACTTCCTTTCCTTTGACATTAACACAAATCACAAAAACAAAATGCTTTTTCGTTGGTTGTGGGAAACAATTAGAGCATAAGGCATACATAGAGATACGCATAAGAACAAGGAAGCCTTCTTTTTTTATTTATTTTTACATGCCACTCTTCTGTTGGAGTGTGATGCTGATAAGTTAATGTATTACTCCTGCTGCCTAAAGCATGCTCAGAGAATCTCTGCGACTTGATTGGCTAAAATTGTTCTTGCATAGTCTAAGTTTTATATTGTTTAATCAGATGGCTTGAGAATCTGAATTGTTTGAAAAATGAATTGCTTTAAGCTAACTTGATACCGATTATTTTATATACTATATATAACTACTTAATTACCCAAAAGAGAGAGATAAAAATAACAGTAATTAGAGTTTTAGACTCTTTTTTTTTTTTTTTTTTGTTGAGATAAAGATAGATAAGTAATCTCAAATAGTAATTTAGATTATACCATGCACTACACCATAATACCATATGAATTATTCTTACCAGGATCATAGACAGTGACTTGTCTTACACCACACTAATTATGTGCTTTGCATGGATGACGGATCTAAAGGAAAAACACGTTTATTTGGAGGGTTTTTATATTTTTTCCAAAAAAAATCTAAGGTCCTTAATGTTTCCTAGCATCTAACTGAAACAGTTGAAAATAAATATACGCTTGAATGGAAAACTCACAAGAACAAAAATTGAGAAATTATAAATTTAATATAATATAATTGAACCCAATTTATTTATTTTTTTTATAATTTGATAGTTAAGGAATGAAGAATTTCCATTAAAAATACCAATTAAACTTAAATTCATAAATTAACTTAAGCTTTTAAATTATGGAGTTTTTTTTATATATTATATTAAAATTTCCATCAAAGTTTCTTTGATAGGCAATTCTTACATATTCTCAAAGTAGTTCTTTAAGCTCTCACAAAAGGGGTGGACCCTAGAGTGGATCCCACGTGTAAAGCCTACTTCCTTTATTAGAGTTTAGTTCCGAGAGAATGTAAGTTTTTTTCCTCTCCAATAAGTAATTGACACTAACCAAAGAAAAAGATGATTTAGACAGGTGATATTGTGGTTTATTTCCATCATCTTTACACGAGTTATATATATATATATAGTCAATCACCCTGCTGTGATACCCTTCACCTTTTTCTCTATTATTCTTTATATTTTGGAATAATGTTTCTGTAGATCCTTCTTGTCTTTAGACCAGATGTCATCTCTCTCGTTAGAAACACGACATATGTCACGTATCCATATATCCTGCCATTTAAATTCTGACCACTTCCATGGAGAGCGCAGAAAATGTGATATTAGGCGAGAAGCCATTGGCCTTTTATATGATGCTTCAATAAAGTAGATAGATTGACCAGATAAGTATAAAGGAAGAGGTTGAACACCTATGAGCTATGAGCATTGAGCATTGGAAAGTCAGTCGCTAAGAGAAAGAGACGTTCAAAGCAACCTGTAAGATGCATGTTGTTCCTGCCTTTATGACTATAAAATGATGGTAATGATATAATAAATTTTGCTATATATATAAATATTATTGAAATGGCATTGATCATATTTATTTATTTTATATAGTTTGCAAAACTTTTATTGTAAAATTAGTAATACTCACCTTAGAAGATTCAAGTTTTTGTTATGAGGCTCAGCAAAAAAAAAATAAAAAATAAAAAAGTTTTTGTTATGAGGTTTTTGTTTATGACTTGCTGACTTTTTATGTTAAGATGTTAATGCTTGAAACAACCCTTTTTGAGGGAAGCAGCCTGAGCTTGGTTCCTTTTTTTCTTGGTTATGTATTATAGTACCAGTCAATTTAATTAGATGACACTAGCTAGATGTTTTCCAAAAATAAAAATAAAAACAAGGAAAAAATTGGCTTTTGCCCTTTTAAAAAAAACAATCCAGCATTTTACCCTATTTCCTAAACTAATTAGAAAATGTCGCTCTTGTGAAACTTGATTTTCTCAAAATCGAGTTAAGCCCTATAGTGGTGTTTTTAAGGAGCCTATAGTGACGTTTTTTAACTCAATTTCCATAAAGTCGAGTTATAGGAAAAAAAAAAATTTGCATGTAACTCGACTTTAGGGAGATCGAGTTAAAAAAATGCCACCATAGGCTCCTTAAAACGCCACTAGAGGACTCCATAATTTTTTTTTTTAATAACTCGATTTTGAAAAAATCGAGTTTCAAAAGAAAGGCATTTCCCTAATTAGTTTGAAAAATTGAGCAAAATGTTGAATTTTTTTTTTTGAAAGGGGGGCATTTGCCATTGTCTCCATAAAAACAATTGGTCACCCGTGGCCGATTTTCTTTTTGGTCATTTAATAAAAACAGTTTAATTAATTTCTTTCTCCCTCACTTAAAACAGTTTTTTTTTTTTCAATTAAACATCTCTTTCGATTTTCTAAAAAAAAAAATTTCTCACTCCCATGGGAGTACTCAAGTAGTGGACTCATTAGTTTGAAGTATGATGGAAGTCAAAAGACTTAGACTCAATTTATCACACTATTGATCCATAGAGTTTTTGAGCATCCATCTAACGATCGATGCATCTCTTATTAACAAGCCATCATCCAATGTATGTGATTTTGAAACCTTCCCCTCCCACTATTAAGTATTTACCAATCTAACTCAAAAAACAAAATGTGCCAAACTGAAGGTGACAAAGAAATTGGAATTCAACCGCAAAAGGCCTTGAAAACCAAATGAGAAAATTTAAAGCGTCCGTAATTCTCTCTTGTACCCAGTGGAAAGCATGTAGTACGTTGCATACTCTTATTTTATAGTGGCTAGTTGCATTTGTTTATATATGCTTAAAGTTTAAACAGGACAGTTTCTTCCACATCTTTCATGGAAGAATAAATTTTGTTGTAAGTGGAATGCATGTTGTATTTCACAGTAGCTAGTTGAATCCATCCGTTTAATTATGCTTAATACAAGTACACAACAGTGTCTTACTCGAGAAAACAGGAAAGTGACCAGTGCCTTGCACTTTAAATTCTACGCAAGAATATGTAGGAACACTTGTTAAGGGTGACTCTCTTATACTCTTACATTACACATAGAATTATTATAAATTATAGTACTTTGCACATTATTTCGATTATTATAAATTATAGAGTAAGATTCTATAAAATTCTTAAGGCCAGTACCATAGAATTTGTAAAACTTTAAATTTATTCATTTATTTTGAAATGAGTAAATATTAAATTAATTTTATGACGTCATAAACATTAAATGAAAAACTCTGAAGGATCCCAATTTAAGTGCATAAAGCACAAAGATGGACAAACTATGTTGAAGAACTGTTTTTTTTATATATAGTTCTATTTTTGTAATAACTAGCAAATCCTACACCCAATTATCTCACAAATTAGGGTTCACCATTAGATAAAATAAAATCGAAAAATAGACACATGAAAAATTAATGTCTAAAAGAGAAGTGATCTTGGGGTACGACTTAAGTATCATATTTTTCTTGATTCATATATATCTAGTAGTCACTAAGGATGATAGCTTTAAGAAAATTGTTCATGTTAGAATTACTAAATGAATGTATTGTATTTCTTAAGTAATAAAATATACATGAGTATCTTTATATAGGAGGCATAGTATGAAGTACAAGTATGTGTGTTATACAAATAAAAAAAGTGGGCCTAAGACCCACACCCTATTACACGTTAACAGCATTCTTCAAACTCAAGGTGAGTGTGAGACCAACTTGATGTTGTCAACTAAAGCATGAAGCGTCCTTTAGGATGTGACTTGGTAAAGATATTTGCAAGTTGATCTTTAGAGGAGACCAAGAATAGCTTGTGAGCACCATGGACAAAATGATAATGGATAAAATGACAATTGATTTTAATGTGTTTAGTTCATTCATGGAAGACATCATTTTAAGCAATATGAATAACACTCTGGTTGTCACAATAAATAGGAATAGCAAAAGATGTAGACATGCTTAAATTCTTAAGAAGCCATCGAAGCTAAAAAAGCTCAGATGTGGTATTAGCAAGGGCATGATATTCTACTTTAGTACTGGAGCGGGTCACAATGATTTGTTTCTTGCTTCGTCTAGAAATCAAAGAAGAACCAAGAAGAAAGCAATAACCAATGGTGGACCTGCGATTAGTGAGATCTTCCGCTCAATCAGTATCAGAGAATACACGGAGAACAAGAAGAAACTAAGCAGAGTAGAAAAGGTCATGGAAGAGAGTTCCCTTTAGATATCGAAGAATGCGCAGAACAGTAGCATAGTGAGTCGATCGAGGAGCAGACAGATACTGGCTCACCTGGTGAATAACATAGGAAATGTCTAGATGAGTGACAGTGAGATAAACTAGGTTGCTAACCAAGCATCTGTAAAGAGAGGAATTAGACAATAGTTTCCCCCTTGAGGGAGTCAGATGCGCATTAGGTTCAATTGGAGTGTCAACAATCTTACTATCAATGAGTCCAGCTCAAGACAAAACTTCAAAAGCATGTTAGCTTGAGTAATATGAAGTCCATCTATAGAATGAGTGATTTTAAGACCCCAGAAGTAGCTGAGATGTCCAAGATCTTTCATCTCAAATTGCTGACTAAGAAAACCCTTGAGCTCTTGAATGCCACTAAGGTCATCACCAGTTATGATTATATCATCCACATATATGAGAAGTAAAATAGTATCTTTGTCAATACTATGAAGAAATAAGGTACAATCATAATGATTGGCAAAGTAACCTAAGTGAGAGATGGTAGAACTTAACTTGGCAAACCAAGCTCATGGTGCTTGTTTAAGGCTATAAAGAGCACGTTGAAGGTGACAAACTTTGTTTGGTTCAATAGAGAGACCAGGAAGAGGTTGCATATGGCGCGTGATTGAGGTGTAGAATGTTTGGGCGGTGCGTGAAGGCTTCAATAAGGGCGAGGTTTCCATGGGATAGCAGATTAGCAGAGGACAATCTAAGTGGTACCTGCAAAAATACAATCGAGGCAAGGTTCATAACAGCAACAATATGGTAGTGGTCTTTGCAGTGTGAGACTCTTGAACGGCGGTGACTGCAGGTTCGGAACTAGAGACGATCACTGAGAGACGTCGGAGATTCAACGACGAATGGTTGCAATGGCAACTGTGACGGCGAAAGCGATTGTAAATTTAGAGTAACACCAAAGAGAGACAAGATTGCAAAGAAAAATATCAAAACAATGGCTCTAATACCATGTTAAAAATACTGTATAAATATATTGTATTTCTCAAATAATAAAATATACATGAGTGCTTTTACATAGGAGACAGAGTGTGAAATACAAGTATGTGTGATATACAAGTAAACAAGATGAGCCTAAGGCCCACATCCTATTACATATTAAGAGTACATGTCCATCATTTCATTGTTTCATATATACGGTACAAATACTCTTTCCAACATTAGTTGAGTGCATGTAAACGTTGATAAACAAGTTATAAATGGATGATTGGATCACTCTGCTTACAAATTGTGACCATTATAAATTCACTATCAAGTTTGACATTAAAAGTTTGATTCAAAGGGAAATAAGAATATGAAACCAGAAATCAAATTCTTTTGCCTTCTATAGGCTCTTCACAAATGTGCACTTTTCATCCATCAACATTCTGATTTTAAGAATCAACTTCGCATTCCTTTACGTTTGCCACGGCCACGTAAGTGCCCTCATCCCCATGCTTTTGACCAAATAGTCCACAAGACAAAAAGAAAAGCAAGATTTGCTTATTTATCTTGGTCAAGGTCATTAAAGGTGTGGCTTAATTTTGTGGGTCTGGTGCTACTAAAAATTTCTAATAATTGATTCTTCACATATTAGTAATTGGGTCATCAACAAGGAATCAAGTCCTAATAACCATTAAAAGCATGCTTAATTGGTACTTTTGGCTTGTGGCTAGGGTCACCAAACTCTTGTATTCTCCAAACACTACTAGCTACCCTATAACTATAAGAGTAGGCAAGTTTCTGTGATTGACTGTTCCATTGTTCTAATGGAAGCCAGATCATGAGAGAAGGAAGAGGAATATGGTCAAAGGAATCAAAGAGAATAACGAAAATCAAAGTCCATTCTGTTAAATATTGAAGTTATACTAAACTGGAAAACATTGGACTAAAGACCAATGTTAGAGATATTAAAAAAAATCATAATTTATGAGTTATGTAATTTCACTTTTATAAGAACCTACCATTGACATAATTTTTTTAATTTTTTAATTTTTATAGTATATCAATGATAACATGCTACTTTAATAATAGTGAAAATTTGTGTCACCATACTTAGTAATGTATACTAAAATAGTACTGTATCAAAAAATTGGAATTGACTATGTACTCAAATATGTATGTTCTACTAAAATATGCCGTGTTAGGTTAGTGCTAATTGTTCTCTAAAAAAAAAAAAAAAAAAAAAAGTTGGTGCGAATTGGAATTAAAATTTGTGTTGATATCTTATGCGAATGAAGTCCGTGGCATATTGTACATGTGATGTACTGGCAACCCTCTCTCTCATAAAGAACCTATATATGTGCATTGATTTATGAGATTAATAAATCTATACCTATGACTTTGTGAATTGACTGTGAGCTTTTATATATATATAAATGAATTTTCCTTTCAACCAAAAAAAAAAAAAAAAATTTCCTTCCTTTTCTTTTCCATTTATATATTAATAACAAAGGGATCCTTTTCCTTTTTTCTAATTAACAAGAAGGATCCTGAAAGTAATTGGCTCTGACACAGCCTCACCTTGAATTTGATCCATAAAAATCCCCAAATATTTTCTCTCTTAATTTTTGAGAAAGTGAGATTATTGAATTGACGAAATCTTGTAAATACTAAATCTCTTGTATTATTTTCACTAAGAAAATATGCAAACCTCTTAGCAACAGTAATGTCAAGACCCTTATAACTCAATTGATATTCTTTAGAATTTTTAATGGAAACATTCAAAAGTTCAAATCCCCCTCCTCTAACTATCAAATTATATATATAAAATAGCATCATAACAATATTAAACATTTAGGATATATATGTGAATGGAAGTTTTGCATGGAGCAAAATTAAATAAATTGGTAAACTCATATAACCTAATTAGGCCTAAACTCACAAGGTTTAACTTTTAAATTAAGCGGTGTTCTATATGTTATATCAAGACCTATATTAGAGTCTAATCAAGATGTTATCTCCACAACAAAACAAGTTTTCACTCTTATAATTACTAGAAAATTTTGTTTTAGATGGTACTAAGTTGCCCCGCTAGCAAAAACACAAAGGGACAATGAACTAGTTCATTCTAATTTTGCCTAACACACAAATGCTGTCACATGCTTACCAAGCCCAAACATATGATTATAATGTGCTGACAAGGAAGTTACTTTGCCCAGTAACCGCCCCTTGTTGCCACAACATATATAGGAAACTACCTTTAGAAAACTGTCTTGATGTCTTGTAGCCTTTGCTTTACTGCTTGCCCATCACATGCCTCTGGCAACCCATGCACACTATCTAGCACATCTAGCCTAGCTTAATTTGTCTATTCACCAATATGTTGAGAGCTTGGCCTGTGCTAATGCCAGCTTCAAGTTTGGGCAGCATAGTCCACATAGTACACACAACACAGTAACACAGTTAGCACATTACCACCCATATGCAAAATTAGTTCCACTTGTCCATGAACATCACAGCCTAACTTCACATTTTCCACTCTAAAATAGCATGCTACATGTCCAAACCCTTCTTTCACAATTCACACTCACACAGAGTACCAGTAAATGCTAATCTGCACAGAGTACCTCACTGCACTTTCTACTCACAAATATGCATGATGACTTGCAGCCTGCCAAGCTATCACCACGACCCAACACCTTAGGAAAGCCACTATCATGTTGTTATCAAAGTCACTTGTGTAGTCATGCATGCACTACCATGAGGTAGCATTAGCATAGCCTATATTGAAACCTCAAATTAACTATCCTGCACCTGCGTGTCAAGATTCAAAGATCTAATAATAGCTTACAAACTAATATGTCATTAATCAAAAGAATCGTAATTAAGATATTTATTTACTATATGTTGAAGTGGCATCCGTCACATTCTTTAGCACTGTGAGTTTAATTGGTAAAATTTTTGAAAGTGATTATCCTATGCAGGTTTATAAATTACAAAATTTTCGAAAGTGATTATCTTATGCAGGTTTATAAATTACTAGAGTTGTCTTGTCAACTTGCTTTCCTCTAGAAGATTATATATGAAATCCATGGATATGTAGCAATATTAATATATGTCTTATCTATCAATCTCCACAAGCCAATTTTCAGGAATCATTGTCTAGTGCCGAAGTATTTAATTTTCACAATAAATCATGATTCTTCACGCTATAACTTTTTCTATCTCGCTCTTTCCCATGACATTTGCTAAATAGTATCATGCATAAGAGATTGTAAGCATCCTCATTATATTATTGTTGTCCTTGAGATCCAACATATTATGTTCATGCAACTTCTGAGCTATTGCATATTACTAATTAGGTACATTTTGTTAGGTTCTAAGAAATTAGGAACTAATGTATTAGAATTTCAATATATATATGTTGGCAAACCATGATCAAACTGTTTAGTCTAGATTTAGGCTGCTCAAAGTATGTATTTGTGTAAAGTTGAAATCGAGTAACTACAGGAAATTACTATTCAATTTCTGTAAGGCTCAATCGATCGAAAATTAAATTCGATCGATCGAAACTCGTGCAGATTGTTTTTCTGTAGAATTTTCTAACTCAACCCAAACTCATATGACGTGTAGGGTTTTATATTTTGCTTTAAGTATAAAAAGAAAAACCTTAGCTACGTTTTAGAAGTTGTTGATATGCTGTGTGTGTGAATCTCTTGTGAGATCTAGAGGTGTTTGCCTTCATACACATTTAGGGTTATCAAGATCAAGATTGATGTCGAGAGTTTGGTGATTTCTTCAGTTGCTGTTTTAAGAGCTTAAAGAAAAACACAAGTTGGAGTACTTGTGGTTGTTGTGGATCAAGGAAAGAAGTAGTCCATGGACTCAGAGCTATCACGTGGTTGTGGTAGTAAGTTTTCTATTCGAGATAACAGTAGGATGTTAGTAGTTTAAGTCGCTATTGTAAAATTTCAATTCTTTCATAGTGGATTTGTTTTACCTTGAGAATAGATAGGTTAAATCCTCTCCAAGTTTTTTACCTGTTTGGTTTTCTTAAGTTATCATATCATTGTATTCTTTATTTTTCGCATTATTTACTTGATATGATTTACTTGTGATAATTTAGATTTGAATAATTTATCTAAGTAATCACTTGGCTAAATAACTAGGTTAAACAACTTATGTTTTAAAAGGTCTAAAAATGTACACATTTGCTTGTATTTTTCAACTGCTTATGAACGAAACCACTAATGATAGTAGCGTCCACCACTTCAAGGTCTAGCAGCACTAATAAAAAAAATTAAACAAACTCTAGCCTCTTAATTATTCCAAGAACCAACTTAACTTTAATCCCCATGAATTCAATTATATTTTAGCCAAAGATTTATGCAAATCTTTAAAGCTTTATATATACCTCAATGGAAAACAAAATAAAACGAATTCATCCACGTGGCATTCTCTCCAAGGAGAATATCCACGTGGCAACTGTTTAAGCCTCTCCATGCAGCCTACAATCTTAACATGTTAATTAAAGAGAAGATATCTTTTAGGATTTCATATTGAATATTGATATGTGATCGATTTGACAAGATTCTTGCCTTCAAAGTTAAAGAGGAGAGAAGATGAAGAAGAGAAAAATAATAAAAAGCACTAGAGGTTGAAATGAGATAGTGGTGGCGACTTGTTTGTACTGTCCTGACCTTTCGGGGTTTGTTTTATAAAGCTTAGAAAAGAAAACTGCTTTTATAAAGCTCATAAAAGCAAGCTGTTACTAAGCTTCTTCATTATTATTTTTGTTGCAGTAGCTAACTTGAAAAGGTGAAAAAAAAAAAAAAAAACGAGGTTTGCTACTTTGTCACAGAACAAAACAATTGGCAACGCGTGAAGGCCAAGGAATGAGGAAAAAGTACAGGTACCAAAAGCTAAGCAACCTAGCATGAGCAGCTCATTGGCTTAAGAAGAGAATGTAGATGGGGATGGGCTGCACATTGAGATGCAAATTGCATGCTGACTAGACTGCAGTTTATTTTTATTTTGTCACTGCTGAACTGCTCCCACAAAACTATGTATCTTTTTCTTTCTTCTTTTTCTAGTGATGGGTGGCATCTAACATTAATCATGTAGACCCACTTAAGTGATGATAAAGAGGAATATGTTGAAAGGGGTTGTAATCCTCTACATTTTCCACATTTCCCTCTTCTCACTAACCACATATGCCAATAAGATCCAGCTAAAGGTTGCTGTCATTATTCTAATATATGGCCACTTTGGTAGTTCATATGATTTGTTTTTTCAGGGTTTGACTCACCCCATTACTCATAAAAGTGATAAAATATCAGTTTTGTTAGCCCCCACAATTTTCACAACTTTGTTTTACAAAGGTTGACATGGTTTGTTGTGATTTTGAGCAACATTACCTTTATTTGGATCCATTAATGATACAATTTTTATAATTTGGATCCATTAATGATACTATTTTTATTATGTACTAATCACAACGTGTCAATAATCCTAATAAAATTTGTAAGAAATTTTAACCCCAAGCAATAATGACATCAGTTATAGTTATTCCATAGATCCTTGGTCTTATACATAGTTTAAGATCTCTAAAAAATTTTAGGCTTGACAAAAGAAAATTAATAATTATTCTTATATTTGTTGAAAGTTGGTTAAAATATAATTGTATCTTGAATGGTGAGAGGTATTCCTTGGAGGGTGCTATTTCCTATGGGTCTATGGTTCTTATGGACTCACAGAAACACTTTCCTGTTCAGATCCGGTTCTGTGGATACCCAAAATTGGAGGAAATGCATTCAGGGCAGTGTTGAATTCTACTCTATTGGGCTTTCATCGAAGGCCAAGCAGCTAAAAAATGTAGTTTCGGTGGGTTGGGAAAAGCCACCTAGGGGCTGGGTGAAGCTCAACACCGACGGGTCTGCTATGAAGAACCCGGATAGAGCAGGGAGTGGGGGTTTATTCAGAGATCATGATGAGGTCTGGCTGAAAGGGTTTGCAAGAGGGTTGGGATTCACTAATAGCATCTTGGCTGAGCTTTGGGCGCTGAGAGACGGGTTGCTGCTTGCCAAGGAGTTGGGACTTCAACAACTAATCATTGAATTAGATGCTTTAAGTGTTGTTATCCTTATGAATAATGAAACCGAAAACTTATTAATGGAACCCCTCCTAACTGATTGCAGGAACCTTTTGAAGGAAATTCCAAACAAGCGCGTGATCCATGCCTTTTGTGAAGCTAATCAGTGCGCTGATGTCTTAGCCAAACTTGGATCATAATCTTTGTATAGTTTTGCTGTTTTTTGTAACCCATCGCCTGTGGTGGAGTCTATTTTGGCTTTTGATAAGGCCAATATGCGCTATAATAGACTGTTGAATCCTTAATTTTATGCTAGTTCATGGTTTATCAAAAAAAAAAAAGAATAGTGAAAAATGAAATTTTAAAAAGATGCACATAGACAAATAAACAAATTAGTGAAAAAGTTTTAAAAAAGTGTTTATGCTAAATAGATTCTTAATTAATAACATTTTATGGGAAAAGATGTGGCATGATGTGATTAGTTAAGAATGCAATTGTATGTGAGAGAGAGAGTACACAATACTCAAGAGTGGGTGATGTGAGTGATGAACAATACTTAGTGATACGTAAAGTAGTGAGTGATGTGAGAGATTAAACAAAAGTTGTTAGTGATGTGTAAAAAATTTATAATAACCGACCAAATATTATTCTTTTCGGCTGGGAAGAAGGAACCAGGAAGAGAATGGTGGTGTATATATATATAAAAGGGTTTTTAACTCCATACACTGAGAAGCCATCATTAGACACGTTTAAGGTTTGATCTCATTTCTGAGGAGAGATCAGCAACAACCTCGAAGCTAGTTCACACTAGTGGGAGGTTGTCTGCAGAAAAAAGCAAACAAAAAAGGTTACCAAGTTGTTGAAAGATATCTAAAAATATATATCTATTTCTATGGCTCGTGGAAAGGTTCAGCTGAAGCGGATTGAGAACCCTGTGCACAGGCAGGTTACCTTTTGTAAGCGCCGAGCAGGGCTTCTTAAGAAGGCTAAGGAGCTCTCTGTGCTATGTGATGCTGAAATTGGCCTATTCATTTTCTCTGCCCATGGAAAGCTTTATGAACTAGCTACCAAAGGGTATGTCTCTTATATCTCTCTCAGATTTTATTTATATTTCAAAAATTATTGGTTTTTCTAAAACTTTAAGCTTTACTACCTATTATGATATCATGATAAGTTCTTAGATGTGTTAAAAGTTTAATCCGTTAAAAATGGATGAAATTTAACCATTTAACTATTATTCTAACAATATTATTTATGTTTATTTTCTTTTTTGCTGAATTGTTGTTATTTCTTTTCAAGTTTGAATTTAGGAGGAAATATACAAAATTCTTTGTGATTTTCCCATAAAACATGATAACCCACTTGATGTTTTGAATGTAACCTTTAACACTTAACTTTTAGGTTTTTTTTTTTTTTTAGTGTATCACAAGACCATATGTAGTATTGTTTTATGTGAAAATGTAACTCTAAATATGGACATACATCATCACATGAGCCACTATCGTTGATTTTAATGGATATTTAACTATTTACATGTAAACAATTAATATCACATGAAAGTTAATTAAGTGCTACATTTAAAACTGCAGGGAATATTTCGTGATTTTGGGAAGAATCTTAATTGTGTTTTGTGTACTTTTCCTTAGATTTTATATGATATAAATGATGAAATGTTCACTTGTTATCGACTTAAACTTTTGTGACAAATTCTTTATCCTTGAGATTTTGGTTATCATATTAGCATATCACAGCTATTGGTTCATTGTTAAACTTTATTCAGTACCATAATAAAATACCAATTTCAAAAAGAAAGAGAGAGATGACAATTTTCTTTTTATTATGCAAGAACCATGCAAGGGCTTATTGAGAGGTACATGGAGTCTAATAGAGGGGCTCAACCTGAACCAGACATTGAAACACAGCCTCTGGTATGTTCTCTCTGTCTCTCTCAAACACTTTGTTGTTGTTGTTATTTTTTTAAATTTTTTTTTTTTGAGTTGTATATTCTATTTTTAAGCATAAAAACGAATATTATCTCAATTACTAAAAGCTAGCTTGAGAAGCATCAGATACTGCTCCTGATAATTTTCCACAGAATAATAATAGTTTATTCAACCACCATTGTAACAGAGTGTCGCACTTTTTATATCGACCTTTTTGTACGCGAAACTTTATGACTTGCATCCAATGCATGCAGTCTCTATTGGCTAAGATTATTCTGGATTGGCGTAACAATGCCTTGTTAATTAATTGTTAACTATAATATATAAACAGTGTTTCTATCAAGCATACAATAACACTTTCTCCTGTAAGACATATCAATGTGGAAATATGGAAACACGGGTAAGTTCAATGAATGATGGAGGAACATAATGAGAATATAGATGTCTCCTTATTGTGTGTAAAATAGAATAAACCATTGTGTTGCATATATATCCTTCTATAGCAATTAGTGAGATTCTTTTCTCATTTATCTCATCTTGTATTGTGCACATGGTAAATGCTTTACAAATTTATCGCTAGCGTAAGATACAAATTATAAGGAGTGACCCATTGTAAAATAAGCTTCAAGGAATTTTCCAAATAGTATAACTTGTTGAAATTAAACATGGACTTAAACAGGTATACAGTGTCTTTTCTTTGAGCAAAAACTCCAATGGTAACCGTTTGTGAGGTCTTCTTAAAAATGAATCTTAATTAGCTATACTAACAGAGCTGGTTTAAAGAAAAAAGAGGACTACTTTAGCCTAATTCAAACATCATGATATATGTACAATAAGCTTTGCAATCCAGTTAAGAAGATACTTATTTTTTATTTTTTATTTTTTTTTTCACAATTTGTTGAGATAGTAAGTTGTGATTGCTAGGCAATAAGTCTTAACACCACTGATTGTGCTTAAGTTAGTTCCTTCCGCTGTTTTTTTTTTTTTTTTTTTTTTTTTTTTTTTTTTCTACTGATATGTGAATTTATATCTTTGCTAGGATGCTAAAGAGGAAATTAAGCAGCTGAAACAAGAGGTTGAAATACTACAGAAAGGTCTCAGGTATTAAAAACCTCCGTTTTTATTTATAGTTATCTAATGTCAAAATAGTTCATTTTTTCTAGAAAATAAGAATTTATTTGGATATCACTTATTATTGAAAACTGAAAATTGAAAATTAAAAACTGAAAACACTGTAACAAAATAATTTTTTAAATGTGTAACTAGTACTGTGGGACCCAATTTTAAAGTTGATTTGCTGAAAAAAGTACTTGCCGATCCGTGAACAATACACGAAACCTACTAAAAAACACATGAACGCAAATGTTTTATCCAAACTCACACCAAGTGTTTTTTACTTTTTTTAGTAGAGTTTTCTTTGCAAATATTTCAATAATCTCATTGTTTTCTTTTGGCCAAGTTTTATCAAACAATAAGAAGATGTAAAGCGTCTTTATCATTTATTAGCTTTGCTAGTTCTAGGGAACACAGTTCAAAATCTGTCAAAAATAAAATGGGAAATTGATTTGTAAAAATCTCATTTGGAAAAAAAAAAAAAGACAACAGTCGGTCAATATAATGCTAGTTGACGATTGATCAGCTGTTGGTTAAAGTTGGTCTGTGAAGAGAAAGAGAGGATGAAATTGATAGGGAGAAGTTACTATTGGAAGAATTTTTTGTAGTGTAGAGTATATTTTGTGATGGACTATTGACTATGTAAAATTTTGGAAAATGCACTTTCTCTATTTGCCTTGCTTTTTATTGATTACAATATATTTTTAATTATTTAGGTTTTTTGTCCTACCAAACATTAGAAAGTATAAGAAACGTTTTTTTTTTTTTTTTTTAAATGTTTTCCACCAAAAAAAACATAGTGTCATAATGCTCCCCAAAGCCTAATAATATTTGTCTTGTCTCTTAAAGCCAAGGGAAACGAAATATGATTTTAGTTTATGTGCATGTTATTCGTGACCTTTGCTTTTAGCATATTCAAATGTATTTTTGCTTTAAAGAATTTCTTGTAATAAAATCTATATTGATACCATTCCATTGTATTACATGATATTTTAAAAAAATTAAAGGAATAATTAAGTAACTTCACACCAAACATATACATAATCTATTCATATTAATCATGGTTATCAAATTGTTAAGGAAAGAGAGAGAGAATCTTTTAAGCAAAATGGTGAAATCCAAATAATTTAGGGTTGAGATGAATTGAAGTGTCACAATGATTGTGATCATATATGCAAGAATGGATTTTTGAGAGTAATAGTTGATAAACTACTATTTGTCTAAAAAGTAAAAGAAGATAAATTAGCATTTGCCTAAAAAAAACCATAAATTGAAAAGAAATAATGATTTTAAATATTTAACTATTATTTTAACAATGATTATTTTTTTTATATTATTTTTTTAAGAGTTGGCAATCATGATTAATGGTTTTTTTTTTTTTTTTTGAGAGTTTCAAAGTATGGTGTCTACTTCTAAAGATAGTTTTTTATCATTAGACCAAGACACTAATCAATTTTTGGTATAGGCGGGGATTGAATTCCAGATTTCTTATACAACTATCAAAGATTTTACCAGTTGAGCTAACTGGAACCCACGTGATTAATGGTTTGGTTGTATTCAATGTATAACAACCTATTTGTTGATTTTTAAACATATGATGAGACAAAAAATGTTTTATGCATCTCATGGTCTATATGTTTCAATGGAAAATGTTTTAAGCATTAATAGAACATATAAATGTTTTCAGCTTTATGTTGCCTCAATGCTTAAGTAGGCATGACAAAGATCAAAAAAGGAATATAATTTGTATTTGAAAAATAAAAGAAGTCAATTAGTGTTAATTAAGAGTTATTATTATTACTATTTTTTGAATAAATAAGGATAAACTTATTGAAGAACAAGAGGACATAGGGGAACCAACCCATCAGCATTTACAAGAGCTCAAATAGGGATAGATTTGATAGAAATGGATCCCAAATCTTACAAAAAGAGACTCAATGAGCAAAATTATGAGACAAGATTATGTAAATTAAACATGAAAGATATAGCATGCATGCTTGCAGGTATATGTTTGGAGGTGGAGTTGGGACAATGACCTTGGATGAATTAGATGTCCTTGAAAAGCACCTCGAGATTTGGATTTGTAACATACGGTCAACAAAGGTATCCATATCTTCTACACTAATATTGTTTAAGTACAGCTGTTGTGCCAGTTCTTTATATTCTTTCTTAGTTTGAAGTGTTGAACTAATGAGTTCATATATTACAGATGAACATTATGTATGAAGAAATTCAACTCTTGAGGAATAAGGTTAGTTGGAACAAAAAATTCTTTCTCTTTTGATAAAATTTAGGTACAGATTCTTAAGATTCACATGAATGGTAGGATACATTGTTACGCAAAATCAAATTACTTGATATAATTGTAAAACCTAAGTGGCATCTCCCTATGTACAAAGTGCTTGAGAGTCTAGGGGAAAAAGATTTGAGTTGCAGAGTTAGTAGTATGTTGTAATTATTTTTCAAAAAAAAAAAAAAAAAAAACATTCGTTAATGACTTCTTACTTAAACAACTAGAAGGTGCACCATTATTCTATGTTTACTGAAGGAACTTAATTTCTCTGGTTATTGAAGGAGGGAATACTGAAAGCTGCGAATAAGTGCCTCCAAGATAAGGTAATGAAAGATTGATGCCAATTGTATGCCATTATTTTTGTGAAAGAAATTGTGTGGAAAAAAAAAATTAAAAAAAAAAAAAAAATTCTTCGACCAACTGACATGGAGATTGTTCTTTTTGCAGATAGAAGAGAATACTGGAATGACTGACTTTGCACCAAATACCACTAATTTTGCGTACCCACTAACAATACAGAATGAAATATTTCAGTTATAGGATTGCTCTATATGGTATACTGATCAGTAATCATCGAGCAGTCTTGTTGTATGTTTTTAATTTAAGGTGTGTCGTTTATCTACCAACTTCATCAACGCGTGTAATCATAAGTACCTAGATTCCTTGCAGTATTGTACGTATTATATATGTCAATGTAGAATCTTTATGTTCTCAGTAGACAGAATTATCGACAATGGGTTGACATTAATTCTAGTACTATATAACTTGATGCATGGTATGTACGTAGGATATTGTAATTTAATAAATCTATATATATGATTGCATGCCATTAACCACCTTGGAGGTTTTATATCGAGTCGTTGACTACTTATACTTTTTTCGAGTTTTTAAGGTATCACAACCTAGGGCTTGTATTGAGTGAAGTAGAGCAAAAGGCCACCAACAACGCCAATTTTCGTTTGTGATGCTATACATATATAATGAGTTTCTTATATATTTAAAGAAAGTATTAGATTGCCATGAGGTCATATTATGTAAAATGTGGATGGTACAATTGTATATATCTCCAAGTCACCTCTCTTAAAATCTCAACTAGATGTGGTCAATATTAGGTGCCTAGGTGGTGTACATAATGACTCAACTTTGTCTTTTTTTTCTTTTTTCTTTAAAATTTTTTTTTTTAAAGATTCAATCTTATGTAATTATATAGCTGCTTGAGAAATCTACATATAATTAAATTACTTTAAGTTACTTTAATATTAAAGAAATTATTTGCTAAATGAAGAATAATTAAGGTTTCAACACAGTAGTTTTAGAATCTAATTAAGCTTTTGTAAACACGTCTAGAGGTCAAATTATCAAAAATTATGATTGATGTGTACCCATTATAGTATTATTGAATCTTATAGTTCAAATGGCGTGTCCGTGTCTTCTCAATAGGAGAATGCGGGGTCGAACCACCAAGAATGTAGTTCTCTTAATCTTTGTCTTTTAACACATATTCCTTAGTGAATCACTTTTCATGCTATCCCCAAAGTGCATGTTATCACTCTTAGAATTCCTTAGCATGCACCCTCATACATTCAATATCCCCCACTTTGTGGATGATAGTGTTTCACAAACGTAACATTGTCTTTGGTTGGGACCGGTAATTTCCTTAGTCAATCCCTAGATAAAGAGAAAGCTATGCTTTATGCCATTTGCTTGGGAAGCCATTTACACACCAAAAAAAGAAAAAAAAAAGAAGAAGAAGAAATTAAAGAAAAATAAGATGGTTTCTGTGACAAATCTCTCAAAACCAGATCAGCCTGAAAAGCTAGGGAACTAGCAAAGAAATTAGTTGCTAAAGATTAGTTAAATCTTGCATAAAAATTTTCTCCTTGGTTTCATTCCTTCAAAGGCATGCATCTAGCCCTTAATTCCAAGGCATTTTCTCAATTAGCATAAAAAAAATTTGACCACGCCTCGTAGCATTGTCTTGGTTGTCCAAAAAAAGGATAGTAAAATGTGATATACAACCTAGATCAAGAGCCATCACTGCCAATTCTGCAAAGCCCAAATTTAATCCTTTTTTAGTGCCATCCGTCATTAATTACCACTTCGTGACTCGGGGAATTAATGGCACCAATTTTGATTTTTGATAATCTCAATCTCCTTTTTCCTGGGAAAACTTTAGCGTTAGAACATTTCTCAAGGGCTAAAACGCTACAAGGGATTGAAATTTTAAAGTGATGCGCACAAAAATAAAACAATAATAATGAATAATAATGATAAGGATCATACTTTATAAAGGTAAGGAAGCGAGGTACCATGCCATTAGTTATAGTTGGTGGGAAATAAAATTTACTTCCATGTAGTCAAATCATTATGGCTATTTTAGATTTTTTAAAACGTTTATATTCTCAAAATGTCCTAAACATGGGTAAGACTAGCATTTTAGTATTGGATAGACCAAAATTAGAATGAGACTATATATGTAATTAAGATTTCGTTGGATTGTATCAAAATTAGATAAACCTTTGGAAGACCACTTATTACTTATAATGGAAAGTATTTGATGTGTGTTGTTGACTTTTTTCTAATATTGCTATTTCTCACATCACCATTCTCATATATATATATATATATATATATTATTTTTAATTTAGTTTTCAAAGTTACAAATAGTATCCAATCAAAAAAAAGAAGAAGTTACAAATAGTTTCAAATTTTTTTAATTTAAAATTAAACTAATAAGAACTCTCCAAGGATTCTTGTGAAGAAATTTGTACCTAAATTGGCAACTCTTGATATTTCCATGAAAATGTTTGGGGTTCAAATTTTCTCTACCCAAGTCTCAATTTATATATATAAAACTCATAGAGATCAATTTTCTTTTCAATTTATATCAAAATTATATAAATTCTAATTAAATTTATGTTCAATAAAAAAATCCCAATTAATTTAGGTAGTTTTTTTTCTTCTACAAATTCTCTAATTTGAAATTTTCTTGAATAATATTCATTAATTAATTATTAAGTATATGTAGAAGATTACTGACTTTTTTTTTTGGGTAAAAACTAAAAAGAAGGTTACCGACTAATAATTAATAGTCTAATAATATAACCTTAAAATAGAAATTCCACAAACGGCATGTCGTTTTCTCGTTTATAATTATTAAACCGACATATCGTGGATACAAGCCGGGCCAAAATTTGGGCCCCAAGTCACTTCAGGTCACCTATATATAATCTTCCACCCTCCACTCCGATAGTCACTCTACTAAAATCAAACATTCAAACCCTAAACTCTCTCTCTCTCTCTCTCTCTCTCTCTAACTTCGAATTTTCGGTCTTCAACACTCGCAGAGAACAATGTCGTTCCTCGAAATCGAAGCACGAGAGTAAGTTTTTTCTACTTTTGATTTTCCTTCTTGCTTCTATTAGCAACCAAACAGGTTTTTAGGAGAAGTTGATTTCGGTCTCTGTTTGGTTCCGCAGAAAATAATTCCTCAGAGCTTTTTTCTTCGTAGAAACAGATTTTTTCGCATTATTCACTAACTTAAGTTCTTTCCCACTGTGTAGTCTACTATTTAAGCTAAGTATGTGTAATTATAGAACCTAATAGCCTTATTGCTCAATTTGTGTGTATATATATGTATGTATGTAACATTGATTTGATTCACATATAGAGGAAAAGAAGTGAATTTGTGATATGTATTAGTTTATTACAATTTGTAGGACCCCATACTCAAGTTGAGACCAATCAATCTGTCTGTATTCTCAAACATATGTAATGGGGATGGAGGAAACTAGATATGGGTGTGTGAGATGTTATTAGTGTTTTAGCTACACGAGATGTTGATGTGGTGTTGTAATTTTTTTTTGTTGTTTTCTTTACAGTGTGATCAAGATTGTGCTCCAATTTTGCAAAGAGAATTCTTTGCACCAAACGTTCCAGACGTTACAGGGCGAGTGCCAGGTTTCTTTGAATACTGTGGACAGCGTGGAGACTTTTATTGCTGATATCAATAGCGGGAGGTGGGATGCGATACTGCCTCAAGTGTCTCAGCTCAAGCTTCCCAGGAATAAATTGGAGGATTTGTATGAGCAGGTAAATAGAACACCACTCACTGATGCGATCTTTATTGTTTCATTATTATTTGACATTGTGGTTTGTTGATTTTTATGTCATGTTAATGCCTTTTTTGTTAGGTTTTTTGAATTTTACAATGGTGATGTAATTTTACTCCAATAGAATTTATGATTAGAGAATGACTAATTAGTGTGCCATCCGAATAATCATTGTTAACATGGTTAGATTATTATTGGGTTTGATTTATCCAACAATAAAGCAAGTTCTAATAAGAATATGTTGTTTTGAATAAGAATCTTTTGTTTTGAGATTTTTTTGGGATAAGTAATGGTATTTTATTAAGTAAATAGACTGCTTCATGCACACAATAATGAACACAAAGTAGCCTAAATTATGCACAACTTTCTTGGGCAAAAATGGAAAGACTCAGCCCAACTTCCATCCTCCCCCAAATTCATGCATCATTGCTTTTGATTCTTTGATCATTTTTATTAGTAGATATTTATCTGGTGGGCGAGGATATGACTTGTTAATTACCAAGCTGAAGCCAGAAGTTTGAGGTTGTCTTATTGGGTTCCAAGGGAACTTAGTGGTTTTCTTTACCTTGGCCTTTTCATGTTTACTTGGGGTTGCATCTTTTGGTTGAAGTTTAACTGTGTCCTGTGGAGAATTCTTTGAACATCTGTCAGAGGGGTCATTCATCGCTGGTAGTGTTGTATTTATAAAACAGTTGGAGAGGCTGTGGACAGTGGATCATTTTCTATTACATTCCTTGGTTGCTAAAGTTGTGGAATTCTTCTCTACAGGAATATCTTGAGTGATGCAAGATTAGTCTTTGTTTTTATAGGTTATTGTCAAAATAGGTTTGGAAGATGCAGGTGCAGTGTAGATTGTAAGGCAGATTTACCATATGATCTGGTTTATAGAGAGGGAGAGAAGAAAGTAGTATATTAGGGGATGGAACTTGTTTTCATAAACACAAGTTGCTGTTTCTGTGATTTTCGTTTCCATGGATGCCGTTCTCTCAGATTTGGCTCTTCTCTATCCTTGTAGGAGTTTCTGGATGCACTTAAAATATGATTTATCAAGTTGGGTTGGCTTTGGGTCGAAAGAGTTACATCTGTGTTTGGACCTGTATGTTAGACTGATCCCAAAATTATCTCTTCCAGGTTAATTTTATGCTCTTGTTGCAGATTAGTATGAAATATATAGACTGTTTAGCTTTGAGGTAATTTTAGTAGACACATTGTGATTTTACTATTCTTGTGAATTTTGCAGATTGTATTAGAAATGATTGAACTTCGAGAATTGGATACTGCACGTGCTATTTTAAGGCAAACTCAGGCAATGGGTGTCATGAAGCAAGAGCAGCCTGAAAGATATTTGCGACTTGAGCATCTCCTAGTCAGAACTTACTTTGATGCGAATGAGGTTAGTAGCTAGTACTAATGTGGTTGTTTGATGTGCTGTTTAGTTGCATCTTTCATGTCATAAAAGTCTTTTATGTTATTGTTAATATGGTTGTGTTGGTTTTGAATATCTTCCTTTGGAGAACTCATTGAATTTCATTACTATCTTCTGTTCTAATGTTATTACATTTCCCATAAAATGGGAGAAAAAAGAATTAGATGACTAGGAGTCCATTGGAAAGCAACATCAAGAATGTCACAAATCAATAGAATATCTAGTGAATAGTGAGACTCTTATATTCAAAGAGTGTTACATTTAACAGGAAGTAGATCTTTAGCTGTGAAAGTTATATTTAGACATGAAATTTATGTATCTTATATAGTAGTATTTGATGTAGT
Source organism: Quercus wislizeni (assembly GCA_023055345.1). Classification (NCBI taxonomy): domain Eukaryota; kingdom Viridiplantae; phylum Streptophyta; class Magnoliopsida; order Fagales; family Fagaceae; genus Quercus; species Quercus wislizeni. The sequence continues at coordinate 149,688 of JALGQJ010000063.1, forward strand.
TATTTAGCAGAACCCTTATATGCTTTTCATCAGATGATTTACCTTATAAGCTTTATATAATTTCAACACTTGTTTAACAAAATTTCTTTGGTACCAAAAAAAAAAAAAAAAAAAAAAACATTTTGTATCCCGTATCTATATATATATATAATTTTTTTTTTCATCATGATGGCAAATAAAATTTCAATTTGTTTTGATTGTTCACCTCACTTACATTATGCGGCTATTTAGGAAATGGAGAAAAAAAGTTACTTTTATATTTATTCCTTATGATTCTATACACATGCTTCTTCATCATCCCATCAAAGTATGTTGGAGGTGAAATATTGGTGTACCACATTATGCTGCTTGGACCAAGAAATCTGTGCCTTATATGTACTCTTCTCATTTGTTGTCTTGATGGCCTGCATTGGCTTTTATCATGTTCTATGTGGGACTGCCTAGAAAGAGAATGCCAATCTTTGAATTGAGAAAAAGTTTTTCATTGTTATCTTTGATTAGTTATTGACAGGACTTTGGGGTGATTTAAGTTCTATGGATGTGTTTTTGTATTGCACATCTTATAATGTATTATCTGGCAGGCTTACCAAGATTCAACAAAAGAAAAACGGCGTGCACAAATTGCTCAAGGTACTCCTCTATTTCTTTGGTGGTCGTTAGATATGATTGTGAAGATTTCCAATCATGTAGAAGTTGTGAACAGTACTTTCAGTTTAATTTTTGTCTTAATTGAAAATGAACTGATATTTCCTTGATAATTAAAAATAGGTGCAACCTTAGTACAGTGGATGTATATTAATTAATGTTACAATTATTGTGGAAGGGAATATTAATTGCAAAACATATATAAAATGTTTATTAAGAAAAAAAATTAACATTCAATTTGGTATGGAGTTCAATCAATCTTATGTATGAATGAGAAATATTCTTCTCTTGAACATTATTTTTACAATTAAAATTTTAGTAGTTACAAAGTTTATAATATGACTAGGCACAATAATGACCCTTATAATCTCCATTACCCTGATTATATAGTGATCATTGATATAAACCGAAATACGCGGATTTAGGCATTGCATGTTTATGAACTTTAAATCCCTGTTTCTCTGTTTATTTTATTTTTTTTGGATATCAATGAATGTTCTTCTCTTTTGTGTTTTCAGCTCTTGCTGCTGAAGTTACTGTTGTCCCACCTTCACGATTAATGGTTCTAATTGGCCAGGCTCTGAAGTGGCAGCAGAACCAAGGTTAAGCTTTGCATAAAATGTCATGATATATTTAAGGTTTTTATATTTATTTTTTTAATTGGGTAAAAAAATTGGAGGAAACTTTGATTAGTTGGGTTCTTGTGAATGTGATATTGGAATTTCTACATCTCTCTCTCTCTCTCTCTCGTTTTGATATAAACTTTATATCTTGTTACCGCTTATAAAAAAAACTCCATATCTTGTTATCCATTTGTTGGGCACAAGAACTGGATGATTATTTGCACCCTACAATTCAAGTTGCAATAAAAGCATATAATTCTTGCTTCATTTTATGTAATTATGTGTAGTGCAGTTTTTATTTCTTAGATAATTGGATCCGAGGTGGTCAAAGATGAATGGTGACCTTAAGGCGCCAATGCCTTGTATTGCCTAAGGCATGAGGCAACAAAAAGGTGCTAGCCCTAGCAAAGTGAGGTGCCAAATTCTTTACATATTTATTATACATATAGAACTTAAATCATATGTACCTAGTGTATTAAAATATTATAATGAAGTGTTATTCAATGTGTTGCATGAAGAAATTAGGTCTATCAAATTATTTCAAATAGGATTAACATGGTTTAGGCTCAAATTAATTATTCTAACAATAGATTTTGCAACAGGCATCTACATAACAATAAGTTTTACAACAAATTTTTGTAAATTAAGTTAAATATCAATATGTTTAATATTATGCCTTTTTAAATTAATAATCTAATAGTAGGTTTCACAACAAACTTATATAAAAAAATAAAAAATTACAATTTAAAAAAAAAAAAAACTTTTGAGTCTTGCCTCAGTGCCTTTTTCATGACCTAAAGCCGTCGCCTTGCTTGCCTGGCTCTAAAGGTGCCTTGCTTTAGAGCCTTTAAGGCGCCTTATTTTTGCCTACCTATGTCTGGGGACCACAAGTGCATTGTTTTTATTGAAACACGCATGCCTAGAAGCTAGATCTTAGCAAAGCATCTTCATCTCTCTCTTTCAGGATTACTTCCTCCAGGAACACAGTTCGACTTATTTCGAGGAACCGCTGCTATGAAACAAGATGTGGATGACATGTATCCAACTACTCTTGCACACACAATGAAGGTGAGGTGTATATGTCTTTGTTCGACACAATTTTAGGTGCTCTTTTATTTTATTTTATTTTATATGTAATTTAGGTGAACTTTTATCGGTTTACAAATGTTTAAATTGTATGTTATTTTTTTTATTTTTTTCGTTGATGGTGTTTTATTAGGTTTCTAATTTATAATATGCAATGTTAATTTTTGTTATATTCTTGCTTGTGGGGAATGAAAGCTTCACTGAATGGATCTTGCAAATGGATTTTATTTGATTGTTTGTTGTATTTTCTGGTTGATACTTTAGAGAGTGCAATCTTCGTTGTTATTGTATCATAATTTTTGAGTGGACTATATCATAATTTTAGTAGAAAAATGTTTTATTTGGCTTTTCTCCTTTATGATGGTAAGTTCCAAATTTTGTTACTCTGAATTGTCGTAAATGGCTCATTTTGCCCTTTTTACAACAATTTTTTTTTTTTTTTTTTGAGTCTGGTAATCTTCTTTTTTACTCTAGTTATTATTGAGATTGTATTTTATTTTTTAACTCCTCTTTTTCTTTGATAAAAATAGTACTATTGAAACACACAAAGATTGACAAGACTACATTTGTCGTGTGCTAAAAGAGGTTGACAGCTGTACCAAATGTGTGTGGCAGTATTAAATTCCTAATTTTGTTCAAGATTGAATCAAAATCCCAGTCTTCACTTGAACACCCAGAGGATGATAAATTAATGATATGTATCTTCACCAGTTAAACAAAGAGTAATGCTATAGATCCTGCAACTTTTACTACATAGACCTTATAAGTTGATTTGTTAACTTTTAAAGTACAAAACAAAAAAGTAATTAAGAAATTTATTTATTTTGTGGCTGATGCAGTACAAATCAAATTCACTGCATGTTAGTTTGTAAGCCTTTTGTTGCAAAATTGGTAGTAGCTTTAGCTTTTCCCTTAAACAAACTGTGAAAGACCAAGAGGTGGCATATAATAGATATTATGATAAGGTGTGCCTTGCTTTATAATTTAAGCATCATCTCATATAGAGCATGTCAGTTAGGGATTTTAGTCTCTTGAGATTTAATGGTTAATTGTGAGCATCTGCTTCCTCACTCCCTTCGCTTTATTTTTGGACAATTGTTATCTTGGGAGCCGACTTCTTTCTTGTTGTTATTACTATTTGTTTTTCCTTTTTTCTTGGAGAACTTCCAGGGTTGTGGCATTTTCTGCTTATTCAATTATTTTTATAACATATTTGTGGTCTTGTACTGTGCTTTTTACATAATTTATTAGAAAATAGTTCTATGTCTATATTTGTTTTGCATTTTATTTCAAGTCTAGCCAACCCCAAACTTTTGGAACCAGTGCTTGGTTTTTATTGTTGTATTTTGTTTCTAGTCTATATAATTTTGAGTTGGTAGTCTTAAACTTATGATCTGATGCGTTTGGTGGTGTGTTTTGCAGTTTGGGACAAAAAATTACCCAGAATCTGCCCAATTCTCGCCAGATGGACAGTTTCTTGTCTCTTGCTCTGTTGATGGCTTTGTTGAGGTCTATATAATCATGATACTTCTCATTTTGTCAAAAGTTTGGGAAATTTGAATGTTCTGACATCTGATCACTTTCAGGTCTGGGATTACATCAGTGGGAAGCTCAAGAAGGATCTTCAGTACCAGGCTGATGTGAGTAGACATATATATAATTTTGCTAAATTCTAGGAACCAGTGCATGATTTTCATTTTAGAGCTGTTAGAAAACCATTCATTGATTTTGTGTAGAAGATAAATGTGGCTGGTAGTTGTTTGATCCAAGCATTTTGGGGTTGGCTATCATAATGGGCTACTTGCTGAAAAGAAAAAAAGAAGCATAAAAATAAGAAGCATATTTTTCAAAGCTCTTACAGTTAATTTTTATGTTTCCCTTTGTAATAACTGTTCATTCTATCATATTACATTGGTCATCAGAACATGGTAGCTTTGTTAAATTTCCCTTCCAAACCATGGGCGTTCCAAATTAAAATTTTAGGGACAAAATTGGAAATATTAGAATATTGGGATTGAATTGGAACCTACCCTATATTTTATGGACCACAGATGTAGTTTAGCCATGGTTATTTTTATTTTATTTTTCTCATCTTCATATGGTAGTTATGAATGTTATTTCCTGTGCTTGAATGTAACATATATACATTATATTATGTTTAGGCTGCTTGGCTGTTGTTTTTCTTTTTCTTTTGATCAATAAAATCATTTGTTGAAACAAAGGATACTGTTTGTTCTACAAGTGAGGCAGCAACAATATTGTGTGAACAGTAACCAGCAACCCTTTAATTAATTAATTAATGTACTTTTTTTTTTTATAAATTTTGTGCTGCATCAAGTATGTAGAATATTTATCCTTTGACAATGCTATGCTAACATGTAAAGATGACTGATCATTATGACGGTAAATACTATGTTTTGATATGTAGATTTTGGTAATTTCCTTGTAGTTTCCCTGTATCGTTTCTACTGACACCTATAATCTTCTGCAGGAAAGGTTCATGATGCATGAGGATCCAGTGTTTTGTGCAGATTTTAGCAGAGATTCTGAGATGCTTGCAACTGGGTCAAAAGAGGGAAAGATAAAAGTAAGTTTGATTTGTGTTTCCTTAAGTTAAGGGTGAATCTTTCTTGTACTTATCTCCTTAAATGTAAGATGCATGATATGTTAATCTTTATCTTAGTGGGTGTGCATGGTTGATGTACAAATTGATTTCTTTCAAGCGGACCTTATTACTTGTGTACTCTGGTTTATGATTTGTTATAGTTCTCTAAATGTTATCCAGCAACACTTTACAAGTATTTATTAGTACTTTCTTAAATGGTGAATTCATGACATTGACTTGTGAGCAACATATATATTTTGTATGGACTAACCTGAATATTAAGCTTCCAGTGTCTCCATATATCATATAAAAAATCTATATGGCTAGCAAGATGTCTTTAAAAACAATTTCTTTTACTTATCCAAAAAAAAAGTTGCCTTTAAAAACAAAAATCCTTTTTTTAATAGCCTTTTATAAACCTATTCATGATTCAGGCTGTCAATGAAAATTATGAAAATAATTTGAACTATACTGAACTAGCAAGTTTATCATTCAAAAGTAAAAAGCTTAAAAAGTGAGCCGTTAACCATTCAGATTGTAAATATGGTCCAGCCTGGTTTATATTTATAAATTTTCCCATGTACTTGTTCAAATCTAGAAATTTAATGAACTTCTTAACTCCATTTAATTTGTTGGGTTTTCTTTGGGTGTAGGTTTGGCGTATAAGGACTGGCCAATGCTTGCGTCGTCTTGAACATGCACATTCTGGATGTGTCACAAGTATTGTCTTCTCTCGAGATGGAAGCCAGTTACTAAGTACATCATTTGACAACACTGCAAGGTTCATGGTTTTTTTTTTTTTTTTTGCTCATGTTTTCTATTGTGGCACATTTAGGGTATGTTTGGTAATTGTTTTTTCTCTTATTCTTTGTTTAAAATTTTTTTTTTCTATTTTTGAGACTAAAAAACTTGTTTGGTAACCCAAAATGGATAGAAAACAAAAATTGTTCTCAAAACTCAATATGTGAAAAAAACTGAAAACATGCAAAATATTGTTTTCAGTTTCTAATTTTTAAAAGTCAATAAAAACATGTATTTAATTTAATGAATTTGTCTCATTTAATGAGTTAGTATTAGAGTTTAAATCCTAGTAACAACATATTTTAGTATTTTTTATTTTTATTTTTCAAAAAAATATTTTTTTAATTTCAACTAATCAAACATGTTTTTGATTTCAAAAATACAGGAAAATTGTTTTTTCTTTATATTCCCAAAAACAAGTTTTTGAAAATAGAAAACAAACATAAACTTATAGTTTTGCTTCTCATGTTTTCTATTGTGGCACATTTATAGTTTTGCATGTTAACTTGTAGTATGTGATACTATCTTTATGTGTTATCTCTGTTATTTTATGTCTCTTTTCAATTGATTTTCATTTTTGGCAGTTGCCCCACAGCTGTGTTACTGTGTGTTTATGAACTGTTTTATGAAGTGCAATATGGTTTTTGGATGAACTTTAATAGGAGAGAAGCATTCCTAGAAGGGAGTTTATAGAGGACTGAGGGAGCTTGGGAGGTTTTTTTTGGGCTGCAAGTAGGGTTCCACATACTTGTGTCCTCTCTTAAGACTCAAGTGAGAGTTAATGCAATTATTTAGAGGATTGGTAGGGCCAATGAGCTGGCACTTTATTCTCCCATAATGATGGATGTAGGGTGAGATCTTGGGTTCAATATTCACTAAGTGCGTGTACAACTTACCAATGAGAAAAAATAAAATTAAAAAGAAAGGACTTCTAGGAGCTGGGTACATAAATTTATTTGTCCATTGGGCAGCAAATTACTCTTGTATGTCTACTTTCTATATTTGTGGACTGGTTTTTGGAAGTGTTCAAATATCATATGGCATAAGCTCATAAGTTTTCTCCCTGTAATACTTGGGTGACTCTACTTTTTGATATCAATAAAATTATACGTCACTTATAAAAAAAATTCTCTCTACACATTTTTCTTTACCTTCTCTATATATCTAATTTCTTTCATAAGATTTTAGCCAAACTTCCCTCAGATTATTCAATTATTATTAACAGAGTATTTTGGGATCACCGATTTTGACAAATTGGAATGTGGAAGTACCATGAATTGGGATGCATGATCTGGTTTGTAGTATGTAGGGTGTGTAGGAAAATCCAGTGACTTGGGTTCGGTTCTATCTAATCTCACAGAATTAACTAAAACTTATCTCATAATGCTTTTTGATATGGTAACTGCTTTGGATGGTATGCCCTTTACTTTTAGGATTTTTTGAACTAATTTTTGTATTGTAACTTGTCAGCATAACTTTTTGTATTTTTATACTTAAGTTGTATCTTCTTTTCTTATAATAAATCTTATTCAAACATTAAATTGAAATTGAGGTATTGTTTATATAGAATCCATGGCTTGAAATCTGGAAAGATGTTGAAAGAATTCCGTGGCCATTCATCTTGCGTCAATGATGCTATTTTTACAACTGATGGAAATCGTGTTATCACTGCATCTAGTGATTGCACAGTAAAGGTAAGTTGCTTGGTAATGTTTTATGGCTGAACAAATCTTTCCCTTGTAAGGTATTTCTGTTTGCCTGAGTGCATAGTAGATTAAGTTTTATTTTGTGTAGGTCTGGGATATGAAGACTACGGACTGTCTGCAAACATTTAAGCCACCGCCTCCCTTACGGGTACTAAAATATGTCTTTCTCATGGTTTAAAGCAATTTTACTATGTCAATTTGCTTTAAAAGTTCAATCGCTTTACTATTCTTGTGCCTAACTGCTGCCTTTTGGTTTTGCTGTTAGGGAGGTGATGCTTCTGTGAATTCTGTTCATCTTTTCCCCAAAAACACTGATCACATCATCGTATGTAATGAGACATCGTCTATATATATTATGACACTTCAAGGGCAGGTACTTATTCTTAATAGAAGCATAGAACGGTTTTCCCCAATGTATTCTAATACTGGAAATTGCACTGATTTTTTTTATTTTAAATAATACATATTTATTATAATTCTTCTGCATGATTTTGTTGTAGGTTGTAAAGAGCTTCTCATCTGGTAAAAGAGAAGGTGGAGACTTTGTTGCGTCCTGTGTGTCACCAAAAGGGGACTGGATTTACTGTGTTGGTGAAGACAGGTATTTTGATGACTTTTTAAGCATAAACTATAAAAACTTTTTCCTGCTTTTGTAAGGATTAAGCTTTATGTGCTATGAGTTTTTGCAGAAGTCAAAGTGGAAACATTATGTTAACTGTTCTTGTTCCTGTTTTTGTTTCTTTAGCTCGAGCATTTTTTATGATTTTATTCTCAGCTATGTAATCCATGAATTATATGCAGGAATATGTACTGTTTCAGCTATCAATCTGGTAAACTGGACCATCTGATGAAGGTATGCTTTCAGTATCACATTTACTTGGGTGCATATATGGGGTGACAAGTTCAAAAGCTTGTATATAATATGTTACTGTATTGCTGTAGGGTGCACAATGATTCATCTACCATAAAGTTTGAGAATCATAACTAGTTATTTACAACAATCAATCCTTAGTCCCAAAATTTTTGGGTTGGCTAAGGAAGCTTAACAGACTAGTTAGGATTGGCCACATGTATTCTTTTCCGTCATTCTCTTCTATATGAATTCATACTTTCTGTTATAATCCGTAATTGACTTGTGTTCACCAAGTGAATACTTTACAACTAGCACCTGAAGTCCTTTTACCCCAAATGTGACTTGAATCACAATCCATTAGTTTTGAAGCTATGCATGCAGGCTTGGATTCATGTTTTTGTCATTGTATTGTATGGGCTGAAACCTTTGGGGTTCTATGTGCATGTATTTATTTGTTTGTTTGTATAAGCGTACAATCATATGAAAGGTCTACCGAATAATATGATTTTTTTTTTGGGGGCACTTTGCAGGTCCATGAAAAGGGTGTAACTTGCGTCACTCATCATCCACACAGGAATCTTGTTGCTACATGCAGTCAAGACTGCACTATGAAATTGTGGAAGCCTTGAATCTCCTATATCGTGGTTGCTCTAGTGTGCTCTATTGTAAATTATCTTTTTGAGTTTCGTGTGATTTATATATATTATTTATTTGCGATTCATGTGATGCTACTGCCAAAGACCACCTGTAATTGGCAACGTAACTATAGGGGAGGTTGAAGAGTAGTTTCGCAGATGTAATACTTCGAAATAATGACTTATTTTATGTACTCCCCATTTGAGCTATTACAACTCTGTTGCATCATGTCTCAGCAGCTTTTAATCTTTCGATATATGCCTGAGAAATCGGATCGTTTTGTCAATGGTCAAGTGCCCGTAAAGAACAAAGTGTGATCTCTGCGAGATGCATAAATACGTTGGAAGAGAGAATTAAAGAAGATAAAACATTGTGTTTACAAGATATTTAGATGTTATAAGATAACTAGTTCCTCAAGTTTGTGCATTAGAAAGTGGATTTGCCTTGATAAATGCATAGATATTGTTAGAATTGATTGTCAGAAGTTGAAAAATGAGAAATGTTATAGCTTGGCTTCTTAGCTTTGTCATGATACACGTTTGGAGCAATGCAATCAAGACATGATATCCTCCAAAAGAAAGCTTGGAACATGATGTCGGTAAACAAAAACTTTTTAGTAATAATGAAGAAACATGAACTTATCCTTTAAAAAATTGTATTCTCCACTATAAAAATTTATCTGTTTCTGTTCTTTTATATTTAACTTTTCGAGTCGAAGAGGCAAAGCCACGATCAACGCTAAGTAGTAGTAATAGTAACCCTCTTCAGTCTTCACCTACACCTGTCATACATGTTGATACCTATCCCGATTGAATACCACGTAACTGACCATTTTCTGTAGTAGCCTTCCACGAACACACAAGCCTGAAGCCACGAATTTTTCCATTAAATAGAGTCAGTAACTTGTTCACCACACAGAGTTCAACTAATTTTATGGGGAACATCAAATTTGACAGTAGGATATTCAACTTGCGTGAAAGAAATTAATGAGTTATCTCTCACATCTGCCTCACGGGTAAATAGTATTCTATAGAAACCAATCAGCTTCTTTCTTTTGCACCCTTCGTCTTGGCCTAAAAACCCCAACTTTCATTTTTAGGCCCGAGACTCTTACAGATTCAGCTATTCTTCATTAAGTTTTTTGGCGTGTTGACTTTCTTACTCAAACTAATATTTACACCCCAAGAGATAGATTTCCAAGGTTTTGGCGGTTGGCGGCTATCAATTTAAAACGTAGTTTTCAAAGGGTCTTAAAAAGAATTTTCTCCAATTTCAATGATTTTGGTTTTTTCTGACTTTGTATTCATCATCTATGGTAGATCTTGGTTCAGTAAATACCGTATGTGGCAGCTGTAGGATCTTGAACACGAAGATATGTCCCTTTTGTATTAATCTTAATTTTATTGAATTCAATAACTATCACTGAGTTACTGAAGATTTTGCGTAGGCCAATACATTATTTGGTTAATACTTATTTCAACAAGGAGAACTTAAGATTCAAATCACTCTTCCCATTTGTTGTAAGGTAAAAAAGAAAAAGAAAAAAGGTAAGCCTTTTGAATAGGGAAATATTGCATATATGATGCATCCAATAAAAGTTGGAAGTCTTTTTTTTTTTACTAGTACTTGGAATTTAGGAAGTTATTAATTCTAGCCGTACTGAAACTATTGTAACTTACTGCCTGTTGCACCCAATTGTACACACACAACTTTATTGTTTCTGATTGTAATAAAGTAATCAACGCTTCAGTTAGATAACAAACTGAACCTGTATTTATATAGCAAAATTTGGAAGCATGATAAACAAAGCTCTATTATTACATTAAAGTTTGACATTGAACTCTCGACCAAGTATTTTGAATACAGAGACGCATTTACTGCAATATCTCTACTCATGAAATTTACATGGTGATTCTGACCCTACCAAAGCACAGAGAGTAAAAGAGAGGAAAACATACATGACAGTTGAGGCTTTAAGTTGTCCATGGTAGGTGACGCCAAATGATCAATATGAAACTTATAATAGTATATATGATTAAAATTTAATAATTCTTAATTTTTTAATTTATTAAAATGAATTGATTCTTATATGCTAATGCAAGTCTGCGCTAAAAAAGCCACTGATCATTGCAATGAGAACATTTCATTTGTTTCCGGCCTTGTTATCCTACTAGTATAAGATGTGGCTTCTGTCCAATACTCTAATACATTGGATGTGATATAGGATTGTCATATGATCAATTTTAGCTACGTATTGTGTACGTTTCATATCCTATATATTGTAACATTGGAGAAAAGCAAAACCGACCAAGACATTAACAACCGTACATGAAATTATTTTTGAAGACGTATCATGGATCTGATGCATTGAAATACTAAACAAGAGCAAAACCCTGAACCCAACAACGGCATTAAGTGCCTTATTGGTCTTAATGAGTTAGATCTTAGCTGGTTTGCCCAAAACTAAAAGAAGAAAAGACGTTAAATATGAAGTCTATGCTATCCATAGGACTTGAATTGATTAGGTTTTTAAAACTCGTTACATTTTTAGACCTATCCCTCCCTCTCAAAAATTTAAATCTCATTGCAAAAGGAAAAATATAAAAACTTTACGCAAATAAAAAGAGTAAGTTTAAAAGGGAAAGAGGTAAATAATGAAGCAAGTTGGTTGCTTCTGAGTGTGTAGTAATTGCTTCAGTGAAGAGAACGGATGAATGCATTTATTACCTTTTCAACTACCACCTTACCATGTCTATTAAATCTTCCCATTCAGTCATAAACTTATCAACTTTCACAAACTCTCTCTCTCTCTCTCTCTCAAAGAGTTTTAGTTATACACAGATACATAGACAAAAACTATATTCATGGCTAAGTTTAGGTTGTTATTGTGTTCATTGCTTGTTTTTTTCATGGTGTTGAGTTCAGTTTCAGGCCAAGGCAGTGCAAAGGTTCCTGCCATGTTCATATTTGGAGACTCTCTCATTGACAATGGCAATAACAACAATCTTCCATCTTTTGCTAAGGCCAACTATTTCCCTTATGGCATTGATTTTGACGGTGGCCCTACTGGTCGTTTCTCCAATGGATATACCATGGTTGATGAAATAGGTTCTCCCTCTCTCTCTCTCTCTCTCTCTCTCTCTCTCTCTCTATGTGTGTGTGTCCTTTGAATTTGTGTTTAAATACTAACTGAAATCTTGTCATTCATTTAGCTGACTTTGAACCTTAGCTCACCTTTGAATGTGTTTCAATACTAGGTAAAATATTGTCATGAATTTAGATAATGTTGAACCAGAGCTTTCTTCACTTCTTTTGGGTGTCCAAGAGCACTTAACTATTCTGAGTGAGTGTGGTCTTCCTGTTCCAGTCCACACACACTGAATAGTTACTAATTACCGAGGAATCTTATGTTGACCCTAAGATACTGGTTAAGAGACTTCAACTTAGGATGCCATGGATCACATGAAGCCTAAGAAGCAATGTCATGGAATCTATCAATGTTTGTTAGTTCAATTTAATAAGGTTTATTGTTCTTAAATTTTTCTTTGGATCTTTCTCTCTCTCTTTAGACCAGTAGAAAATACAAAATTGTTTTTTTCCCTTACAACAAGTAGGAGTGAGGAATTCAAATTTCAAACCCAAAATTTTCTAATGGATGAGACCTCTAATAGACTATTTGAAGTTGAACTATAAATCTTTTGGTCGAGCAATAGATAGTTGATAGCCAAAGAAGATTCCACGAAGAAGAAATTTATGCCAATTAAACAAATTTTATAAAGGAAAGCATTTAGAAGAATTAATGTCACATGGTTCTTTTTATGTTCTTAACTTTTAAAGGCTCTCTTAGTTAATGTCTCCTTTGCACCTACCAAACCTATCCCTTTTATAAATGTGATTATTTTCACCTACAAATTATTTACTTAATTTATTTTTTTACTTGTTGCTATTGTGTACAGCTCTACTCTGTGTGTCATGCACTAAAGGGTCAATTTTGGCTTTTGGAATGAATAATATTCCATAGAGGGGGGAAAAAGACAGTATATCCCTCAATTTTTTGACTTATGTGAATAATAAAAAATAAAATAAAAAATAAAAAAACTTTTGTGAAACCAATTACATTTTCCCTTTACTTTGGAAAAGATAATAAACTAATTATATTGATTTGCTCCTCTTTGTGAGTTTTATAGTTAACTGTATTTTCTTTAAATGCATATTACTAAATGTTTTTCCTTTTCATTTCCTCCTATATTGACCACAAATGTTGGTGTATTGTACATGTTTGCAGCCGAGCTTCTTGGCCTTCCTTTGATTCCTTCATTCTCTCAAGCTTCAGGAGAACAAATGCTTCATGGAGTCAACTATGCCTCTGCAGCAGCTGGAATCCTTGATGCCACTGGCGGAAACTTTGTATGCACCATGTTTTTCTGTATTCAATGTGGCACTATGTTTTGCATGCATACTTTAATTAATTGATTTATTTTTGGACATGTTACTACTGGATTTGATGTGTTTGTCAATTATACTACCATCTTTTTTTTTTTTTTTGGAGAAAGAATTATACTACCATCTTGAACCTCTATCTTATACTTTTCACAATTCTTGAACCATATAATAATGTCAACCTACATGTGATATTGCCATTGCACTAATAAATGCATTAATTTTAGAAGTCATGGCAAACTCACAGTGCCTTATTATGTATATGGTAGCCATTAAATAGCAACAAGCAATATGAAAAAATCAAAACGGTCCCTCATTTCCATTGAAAGAAATGGTCTTTGCATTTTAATTTTTGCATTTATTTCATCAGATGAGTCGCATACCGTTCGATCAACAGATCAGCAACTTCCAGACCACCCTTGATCAAATAACAACCAATCTTGGGGCTGATGATGTGGCTCGGGCAATCGGACAGTGCATATTTTTTGTTGGGATGGGCAGCAATGACTACCTAAATAATTACCTTATGCCTAATTTCCCAACCCGGAATCAGTACAATGGACAGCAATTTGCTGATCTCTTGGTCACACAATATAGCCAGCAACTCACAGTAAGATTACTTAAATTGTTTGCAATTATTTTCTTATACAAAAACACCGCAAGCTTGTAATCAATAGTTGTAATCCTCCATAGTTCACATTTACATATAGATATTGTAAAAGAGTTGGAACTTGAAATCTTTGGAAATATGAGTTAATTAACAAATATATGTTCCATCCATAATTCTTTAACAACACAATTGTGATCTTTTTTAAGCCATTGGAGCCTCAACAAACATTTGTACTTCTATTTGACACATCCTTACCATTTGATGCTCAAAATAAAAAGAGAAATAAAATAAAAAATAAGATGGGTTAGAATAGTGTCATAATTGGTCTAGCTTTACATGGCTTGCCAAACTAGGTCACCCATAAGCTTGGTGATTCCTATTAGTTTTTATAGGTAGATAGTGAGTGAGATATGAGATTGGGACCACAATAAAACACTACAAAAAATATCATTACTATTAGATTATCAACAGAAATCTGATCTCTATATATTATTTGTTTACTTATGCATAAATTTCAAAGTCTCGCCTTTATTTTAGGTATAATTGTAATTTTTTTTTTTCATTTTTAGCAAGTAGGCCTAAGAGAGTATCTTGATTGATAGTGGTATTAATCTAAATCAATTTGTGAATGTGACTTATTACTTACACAGAAAATATACAATCTGGGAGCCCGGAAATTTGTAATAGCAGGGCTTGGGTTGATGGGCTGCATTCCAAGCATCTTGGCCCAAAACCCAGCTGGACGTTGCTCAGACGAAGTCAACCAGCTTGTTGCACCATTCAATGCAAATGTGAAGACAATGATCAATCAGCTCAGTACCAATCTACCAGGATCCAAATTCACTTACGTTGACATTGCTAGTATGTTTGAAGATGTCCTCACCAATTCTGGAACTTATGGTACGTACTTTCTACTACCATTGTTTACATCTATATAAAAATTGTGACTTTATGGGTGTTAATTATCCTAGAAAATAAAAGGGGTTGACATCAATATGTTGTGGACTACTTATAAACAAATCCAAACATGAAGGACCTGCATTTGATTTGATACCCAAACGATCTTTGATGCATGATTTTATCATATTTTTCCTATCCTATTTTACTATTTTCTCTGTATGTATTTTCAATGGATATATTTGAATAATAAAAATGTAAAAACAAGTCGTTCAAGCCAAATTGGTATTTACCTTAATCCCTAGAGTTATTTCTCTCTCATCTTTTATTTATTTATTCCTTTTAACATTTTTGTATTTTAACAACCAATTCATAATTACTTTTGGAAACTTTTTTCTTTCTAGGAGTCACTTAGTGAAAGTGCTATCAACTAATGATATCGAGATACATTATGTGATGCCGGATTATATGAATCGAATTGGATAAGTTTGTATTGTGGGGGATGTATTAAGTCACACATCGGGTATTTTCTAGGTGAAACTTAGCTATTCCAAAATCATTTTAACTTATTTGTATTACTTGTACTCTTTAGGATTAACAGTTACAAATCGTGGATGCTGTGGCATTGGGAGAAACAGAGGGCAGATAACATGTCTACCATACCAAACACCATGTCCAAACCGCGAGCAATATGTGTTCTGGGACGCATTCCACCCAACAGAAAAAGTGAACGTGATTATGGCAAGGAAGGCTTTCAGTGGAGACCAAAGCCAGATTTATCCATTGAACATAGAGCAGCTTGCAAGTCTTGATAATGATGCTAATTAGTTTTTAGTTAGTTTATAGTCATGCAATATAGTATCCTTAATCTATAATGCTTCTATATTCAGAATTTTCCTATGTCCACTTGAGCATTGGAAGTAGTAACTAAAAAGAATCAGAGAACGGTTGTGGGTGTACTGCTACTATGATTACAAGTTTGATTGTTTGGTTTTGACGGTATTTTTGCTGTGTTTACAACTGCTTAATTAGTTTGGTTATTTCCTCTTAATCAATTGAATCTAAATATCAATAAGGTTTTCAGCTTGACACAAACTTTTATTTTACGGTTAAAATTTTAGTTCTTGTATACTACATTCTTGTGTCATTTAAACTTTACATAATGTGATACTAGATACATCTTTAGATTTTAATGTGGAATCTAAATCATGAAATAGAAATGATGGATCCTAGCTTGTTTAGGACAAGGATAGCATTCAATCCTATAAGTTAACATTACATTTCCTAATTAAACGAACTCCATTTCCAAATGTATGTTCTAATAGGAGTATCTCACTTGTGCCGGTATGTTGAACACATATTCCAATGGTATGTGCATTAAAGAAAATTTTGGCATTGTCTAGGTTCTGCATTGATCTCTTTTTTATTTTATTTTATTTTTTTTTTTTGAGGGGAGGTTCTGCATTGATCTCTAACTGTGAAATTTGTAGACAACATGGTCCAAACATCTATAAGATGGGCATTACTTGACTTTATTTCATAAGGAGATCAGAAAAATTCAGCTGATGATTTAATAAGCAAGTACATTCTTGAGTTTACTACAAAAGCAAGAATTTGCAGAAAGTGACAAGGCATAAAGAACATCAGTACTAGCAAATACCAATTCAGAGGAGACACAGAGTGAGTTCCAAATCGATTAGAGCATTGCTAATTGTTGGATATTAATTGGATATGCGTACGAATTTGTTTGTGAACTGTATGTAGTTTTGGCGAAATTGATGTTTGCCACCTCGGTTGGATGGAAGGCATCCCAGAACAAGTGCTTTTGACGATCCTGACATGGTTGTTGAAGAGGAAGACAAGTAATTTGCCCATTGTTCCTGCCCACTCCACAGCATCCCTTGTCTATCACTTCAAATCCTGTACCATTTCCAAAATTTTGAAAGCATAGTTAAATAAGTTAGTGCATGAAAACATTATGGGTTACTATACTGTTAGAAGCACATTTTAACTGACTAATAAAGGTTGGAAGTCATACATTCTAAAATAAGTTTGTGAATCATTATTACATTTGGAATATGAATGCTTAGCTTAATTACTTCTATATTTGTACTTATCAAGATGTAGAATATATCACCAACAACTTTTTGCCCTGTACTACACCGCAAAAATTAAAATCATTCATATGTGAAGATTCCACATTATATCCACATGGAATTATACCAATACCATATAATGGACAGTTTAAATACTTCCATTGTGGGTACCGCATGTAGGCAATATATAGCACAGACTCTGGAATATATTCATATAGAACCTAGCCTAACCCTATTATGATCCTATTAGGACTAGGTTACTTATCCTGCAAGTATGAGCTTACAAAAATTACGAGCTTAGGAGCACATTTGGGAGCAATGGGCCCTGGTACATCTAACAGGGGATATGATCAAAGAATATTAATATAATAGCTATAAAAAAAATCGTGTTTTAGGCACCAACAACAGACCTGATAAGTCCAAATTTTGACATATATCATTGAATGTACAATTAGTAAATTGATAATTGCTGCTCCATGTTTATGGTTGGATATGTGTGCAAAGTAGATTACCATAATTGGATGCATTCAGATATAAATCGCTTGTGCTCTGATATGAGTCTAGGTACACAAACTTTGCTCCAGGTAACTGGCCTCCGTTGAAAAGATCAACAAGTTTCCGGAGCCCTGTGTTGAAAAGAGAGACTGCAGTATTGATTTTTTCATTGCAGCGGCTGCTATTACCATGATATCTTGCAAGTTGATATGGTATGCAACCAATTTGGCCAACTGCAGTTACAATCACCTTCCGTGCTCCCAAACTATACAATTGCTGAACAATAAAGAACAAATGTTTAAATTCCTCTAAACAAGTGAGAGATAGGAAATTCATTTCAAATAATGTAAAAAAAGTTACATAATTGCCAGTATTAATGTGTTTGCTATGCGCTTTTTTATGTGTACTTCAAGCTGTAATCTTAAGTTATAATTAACAAATCACAAGAACTTCAATTTGGAACCCAACGATTTGGTGTTTCACTCGCTATCTGCAAATTTGATTTTCCAAAAATAGGATCATGTTATTGGTCAACATTGAACTCCTTTTCTAAGCTGCCTTCTGGGTTGGGAACATAATTTTGCTACCTTCTCATTTTATGCTGGTAATTAGAATTCAAAGGTAACCTTAAATATAAAGGTTGCACATGTATAGTCTACTTGAAAGTAGAGAAGCTCTCTGAACCTTTGGCTTTAAATATAGATGGTCATTATGAATGTCATAAACATAATAAATAAGTAACAAATATAATGACAACCACACTTTGGACCCAAAATTTTGGAGTCAATTATGGATACTCAACAGACTAATCAGGATTGGCCATATATTACTTGTTATGATCCTAAAGTTGACAAATTCATGGGGTGATTAGAGTTTGGAGTCACCAACTTACAGTGAGCTGGCGCGAGTAGTCCTGAAGAAGTACAGCAGCATAAGCTTGTACTGTGAAATCTGAACTACTTGTATAGAAGTCAGGCATAAAATAGTTGTTAAGATAATCATTACTTCCCATTCCAGAATAGAAGATGCACTTGCTTAGATGGCTATTGAGGGAATTGTTGTCTCCTCTGAAGAACCTCCTCATCTCTTGTACTGTACTTGCAAAGTTGGCTAACTGTCGGTTCATCGACGTGTGATCTCCCTATCAAACACATACATAAACACATAAAAATCATTCACTTTCCATTATAAATGATTGTATAATACGCATACACATATATCTTATTCCTGGAGGCATTAGGACCTCCTACAGTAGCTCAGGTTGAGCCAAAATTCCTAGGTGAAATGGTTCTGGCTAGAACCACTTGTACCTTTTTGCTTTTAAACTGCTTGCCCGAAATTGTTAAAGCTAATAGGAAGGTGTGGATTTCATTTAATTATTTAATCATTATTTCGATATTTCTTGTCACATGCGTAGACCTAGACTACTCTTTAATTTTAAAATGTGATGCAGAGTAGAAATATGGTTCTAACCTAGGATCATCTACTCTAGTGATATGTTAAATTGTCACTTGTCTAAAAAATTTAAACTAATAGAAATAGGTGAATATAATTATTTAATTGTTAGAATTCTAATGTTAACTCATGTCAACTTGAACCTAAATGTAACACATATATAAGCCACCCTAACCCCCACCACCTTACCACTTACAACAATTATATATAATTGATTCTATATATACCAGATTAGTTCCTGTTTCGTCTCGGATGCCAGCAGCTCCTGATGCATAATTCACTCCCCTAATCAGTGCAGGGCCCCTAGTCCTTTCATAGGGTGGGATGTAATTTGGAAACCCTAGAAGTTGAGCTGCAAATATTTTCAAAAAAAAAAAAAAAAAAAAAACGAATTAGTTCCATACCTTAGCATAAAACCGTATTATAGAAATTTTAGTTGGGAAAATGTTCATGACAATGTATCTTAAGCCAATTTTCTTTAAATTCCATGACTAGCACCAAGTTACTAGGGAAATGGACAGGTGAAGCCTTCCCACTCAATATATATTGACACATACCATTTCTAGCTACCCTTTTTTTTTCTTTTTCATAATTTCAAGGTAAATGCTAAAATTATTATTAAATTTACTACAAAAAACTTACCATTTAACTAATACTACCATAATATGATTGGTACTACATTAGCAACATAATAATAATAATTATTATTATTATTATTTTTTTGTGTGTGTATAAAAATGACACATTGGTTTATAAAGCTAATACAGTAAAATTTATATAACTTATATAGTAAAATTTATAATATTCCTAATATCACCTTAGCCTCAATGTTCTTACCTAGTGCATCAACGTAAGTTCGACCATTAGTAAACCGGCCAGTGGCACCCTGTGGAAAGTCAATGCCATAAGGCCTGTAATTGGCTCTAGCAAGCGTAAGAATCCTATTGTTGTTTCCATTATCCACCAATGAGTCACCAAATATGAAGAAACAAGGCACTTGGAGTTGCTGTGGCTGTGAGCAAGCCTTAGCACATAACCACAGAAAGACCAAGACAACTGACAAAAAGGAAAACTCACTGAAACCCTTCATTTTTCAGTGCAACCTTAACCCTAGCTAGAGTTTGATTTACAAGTTGAAAGCACCATGCATGGATACACATCCATATATAGTCCATCTTTGGCGGCGTTTGTTTTGCTATTATGGGATTCATGTGCTTTGGATTATCTCCAAGCTTTGAACAAAAATGAAGTAGTAAGGGCCCGTGAGAGTTAAAGTGGGAAACTTTTGGTTATGGTTCATGTGTCAACTTATTGTAAACCGTAGCAGCGGTGAAGCAAGGAAATTTCTCGTGATCTACAAGGCTGGAACCTCCTTTCAATAGCATATTCTGGGCACCTTTACAACTGCTATTACCTGAATATGCATGAAATCACGTAAAAATAATTAGATCAACGTAGAAAAGTAACTTGCAATAATTTGTATGGAAGCAACTCTCCAAGACGATAGGGTATAATATTTGAGACTACATGTTTTTTTCAGCATGCAACCTTCATTTTCTTTGAGTTTTTCTCTGAATCGATTGATCGCTGACCCTTTGCATTTGCAGAATTTATTATATTGTTAGTTGAGTAACCTTTACTGCTCGAGTCGCATGCATTGAGTTATCCTCCAGCATTAGGTGCATGCTAAGGCTGAGAGTGATGCATGATATACTTTACAATTATAATTAAATCATCATATTTTCAACTTCTCAAGTATGTAATATATTATGAGAATTTATCGTGTTAAAGATATTAAGACCAAATCCTAATCAATGTTCAAGCTAGCTTTTTATATAACTCTAGTCTAGGTTTATTGTATCTAAATCTATACTTGGATTGCAATGTAAAGTAATCATGCTCCTTTGTAGTATAAATATTATAATCTTTAATTGAGTTGCCATTGCCAATCGAGATTTAGCCAAATATGAATATATTTCAATGGGGTTCATTAAATATATATGTAATAGTAAAAATTAGTCATCAAAGGTTTTTTTTTTTTTTGTCGTGTACGTAGACCTTTAAGGTCACGTTAATTTTCTTCTCTATATTCTTTATCATATATCATTACTGATTTGCCTTTGCTAATATAGTATCAAGGTTATGTTTTATATATCTATTCTAATCAATATAATACTAAAAGCTGAGACGTAGCATTTAATGTTGCTACCTTCTCATTAAGCCACATCAACAGCCATATCATTACCGACATTTTTTCTGAATTTTTCTTATAATTTAAAATGCATTTTCTAAATTTTAAAATACTAATAAAAGAAAAATGATTCCGAACCCTATCTCCATCATAAGGCCCAATCTTTATAGCTTTAATTATAGACATGTATTTCACATTAATGATGACTAGCATGAAGCCCAAACCTATATGTTGTCCAACATAAAGCCCAAACCCAGCCAAATAGTCTTTAATTTTTAACTGAAAAACCCTTTCTATCTCCCCACCTTTTACTTTACCCTTGTTTCATGGTTTCATGCTTGCCTCTCTCTCTTCCAAAGGCAGTTTCAAATCTTCAGATTTCAGAGTTCAGATTAATAATGCCAGGGCTCTCACAGCTCTTCCTTCCTCCAGATGTTCAAGTCCTTTCAATAGCTACCGTTTCAGAAAAACCTATCCTCCAAATGTTCAAGTCCTTTCAGTTGCTGCCGTTTCAGAAAAACGAAAGGCAGGGTATTTAACACAAGGTGAACTTTTTACGGTCTCCATGTATCTTTTAGTTTTGTTTTTAATTTTTCCATTCTACTTATCTTTCAACCTTGCAATGCCACGATTACACGATTGAAGAGCTCATCACCAAGAGCTTCAACAACGTCATTAGGCAATCAAATTGGCTAGATGAATATGGAGAAAGGTACATCATGACAACAATACCTAATCTTTCTCCCTCTCTCTCTTTGGTATTGGAACATCCACGTTTCATTTTTTAATCCTTTTGGGTTTTCAATTCTGGCATATTTTCATTTTATTTAGATTCTCAATTTTTGGAATTCTATTTTTTTTTTTTTTTTTGTTTGGTTTCACAAGTGTTTGAAGAAATGCTTAAATTGAACTTTGGATTGGGTGTGTGGAACCCAATTGCTTATGCACGTGCAATGCTATTTACATATTTCTTTTAAATTTTGTTGTCAATTGTGATATCAATATTAGTTCTTTGGAAATTTAGTTTTCTTTTTAATGTTGTGGTTTTATTCAAGTACATGTATGTGAGATTGACCTTTGTAAGCTCTACATATATATTCATGTTGCTATATTCAATTTGTGTTTGCCAATTGGGTTTGTGTGTGGCCTTGGGTCCTTACTATCTAATTGTTACTTTCTCTCCCTCGAAAGGTTGAAAACTTTGTTATGTTGAGTTATTTAGGTTTCATTTGAATGGTTTTCGCTGTTTTTTACAGGTAAACTTTGGCTTTGGGATTTTTTTTTTTTTTTTTAATTTTCTGTTAATAAAGCATATTTACACTCAAAAGTTGTTGGGTTAGTAAGTGAAGGGTTCCAGTGTTGATTAACTTCTTATTTCTGGTTTTTAGGGTGCATATACTTTAAAGGAATTTGTAAATGTTTTGGTGTTTTGGCTGCTTTTTGTTCAGGTGAATTTCATGTAAGATGTGGTTGAGATTTGTAATAGAAATTGGATGTGAAGTTGACCACAAAGCACTTGCATGCCTTAAAATCAAATCCACCATTTGGTATGGTTGTGCATATTCTACCTCCAATTCTTAGAGTATAGGTAATGTTCTCTTCAGAGTTATCAATCTTTGAAGCCTATTAAGTTACATGATAAATCATTTCATCTTGGGTCTTTCACATCTTAATTCCCTAGAACCATTATTTTCCATAAATTCAACCATTAGTGCAAATTGTTCAATGTTGATTGGCAGCAAGCAAATTATAAGTTTGAGTTTCTCGGTTGCAGTTAATCATTTTTTTTGCGGTGGAAGGGGGGGGGGGGTGTTATGCACAATGGCAAAAATTAGGAACTTTTCTATGCAAGTTGGATTTTTTATATGAAAATTTCAATCTAGGACCATTAGCTATTTAGGTTTTGCAATGTTAGCCCATAACTACAACTCTTAAAACATGGCAATGGTAGCCACCTATTTCTCCTCATCTCAAAATGAATATAGCGCTAACCTTTTTCGAAAAGCCACCAATTATGCAGGTTTGGGCATTATTGTTAAAGATAGTTACGGTTCACTTATTATAGTCCATACTGAATTAATTCCTTGCCAAAGATTGTGGATGGTTGCCACAGCTATGTTGAGAGCATCACACACATTAATTTAATATTTTCATTTGAATATAGCAAATTGATTTACAAAACAAGTAGTGTTATGGTCAAGGGTGAAAGTTTTTAATTTGAGTACTTTCTCTTGGCTTTTAGATCCTTTGTGCATATTTTGATATGATTAGGCAAGGTCACTGTGCAAAATCCATTGTACCATTTAAAGTACTTAATATTTTGCATTTCTTACTCTATGCAAATTGAGTGCATTTGATTTTATTTGTAGGAACAGAGGGCAACAATGCCAAATCACAAGAAAAGGTGGTGGCATTGATGAATAACTACCA
Source organism: Quercus wislizeni (assembly GCA_023055345.1). Classification (NCBI taxonomy): domain Eukaryota; kingdom Viridiplantae; phylum Streptophyta; class Magnoliopsida; order Fagales; family Fagaceae; genus Quercus; species Quercus wislizeni. The sequence goes on from JALGQJ010000063.1 coordinate 173,257, forward strand.
AATTTGAAAGCCATTGAAGGTACTCCCTTTCTCTATCTCTCTTGCCTTTATTTTTTTCCTTTGAACTGTATATGGAGGTTGCATTGGACTTGGCCAATACACCACTCAAAAATTATGACAAATTGTCTGAAAAATGGGGGGGGGGGGGGAAACCTCTTCCTTTTTTTATGGACCATACAATAAGGTTAAGTTTGTATCTTTAAGATTTTTCCTTAATGTTCCATTTTTTAGGTTTTAAGTAGTTATTGAAGAGAGACACAACTTGATTATTTACTATTTAATGGTTCTGTCTTCTTTTTATTATTTGGTTCTGTTGTGTGGATTGCAAATTGTCAAAGTTGAACTTTAATCTGAAGGAAAATTATTGGCTAGGGTGCCTCAACATTATTTTGGAGCATGGGATGCTTTTTTCACTATAGTGAGGAAGGTTAATTTACTTTCTATAATATTGTGCCTTTTTTTTTTCCATGTCTCAATGTATTATTTCTAATACCTTTCAAAAATTAGGATCTCTATGGACTGATCTTAGAACCTCCAGCTTTATTAGGTAAATCAATTAATCTATGAGAGGTTTATGTGTAGATTACTGTGTAGAAGTCAGATTAAATCTCTTGAGATGTTTATGCTTTAAGGGATCAAAACGGTCGACTCTTGAGATTAAATCTCTCCTCCTCCACTCTTTGTTTGCTTGGTGTTCTACTTTCTCTTCTTTTTCTTGCTCTAATCTTTTTGTTATGCTTGATCATTGTAATTTTTGATCATTGGCAGAGCTAGTGCAAATGGGGTTGTTTTGCCTATTTAGCTAAATCATGTGTTGGCAGATAATTTTTCAGGCTGTTCCAGAAATGCTATATGCAAAAGAGTGGAAGCTTTACTGTTTTAGAAGCACTTTTTCCTAGCTTGTTTTGGTTGGTGGAAGATTGGAGGACCTGTGTTTGGAAAAGAAGAAGGTTCCTTGGCAACTTGCTACGCTGATTGAAGAACACAAGTGCAAGGAAGTTGGAGAACGCCAGTGGTGTACATTTGCTGTGCATGGGAGTCACTGATGAGGCTAGAGCCCTGGTTACTCTTGCATCTAACTCTTTTATGAACATTTTTTGGGCTTGTAACTCTATTACAAGATAGTTAACTTTAGCAGTGTGGATAATATATAGCCAATTTGTTTCAATAGTGAGACTTTAGAGTTACTTTCTCCAAAAACTGTTCATGTTTGGTTGATATTCCCCACATGTTAATAGATAGTCAAAATTGCCAATGAGCTGGGTAGCTCAAATGGTATTTTCTACCCTCCAAATTTTATATCAGCAAGTAATCACAAGGCTCATGAGCCTTTGAGAGTTGGCTTGGAACGTCAATCAACATGGCTGGCCAAATTTGGATTTACATTAGTAAATTACCGATTATCCCAAAAGTTTAAGCTGTTAAGAAATTGTGAATCTAATTATTTAACCATAATTTTAACACTTCCTCTCACATATAGGCCTAAACCCTTCCTTAAAATACCATGATAAATTACATATTCTCCCAAAATCTTAATATTCGGTAATTTATCAAACATATACAGGAGAAAAATGTTAGTATAGTTGCAAGTTGCAACTTGGGAGATATCTATAGTAAAGTAGAAAATTACTAGATTATAAACAGATCTTGCTAAGGCAGAAGCATTGCCTTGCAGGCTTGCACTTAAAGCAGATAAAAATAAACTCACAGTTTCTCTCAGCATCTTCATCATACGTTGTCATGGTGAAAGGTCTGAACTTTGTACAAAAGGGCAAAGATTAATGGCAACATCACTCACAAAGAACAAAATTGACAAACAATGCAGTTATATATGTACTCTGTAGTTTGCAAAGAATTATAGAGAGGGAGAGATATTTGAGAACGAGGTCTTGCAGAGTTCCCTCTCCTTTGCTCGACAAAGTGCCCTCAGTAACACTGCCACGTCCTCTCCTTTCTAAACTCTTTGTCGCTATTCTTGACTAGGGCCCATACTTCGGGTGGCAATATCAAAATCGTAGATTTGTGGATATAATGTCCAGAATTTGGACTCTTGCTATGCCATTTCCAATCTCATACCCCTATGCACATTGAGGATCTATTGCTTCATCAAATGTCTTCCCCTCTACATTGACACTTGGTCTGCGCCACCATTCCACATGTTTTGCAAAAGCTAGATCTAACCATTACTAAACCATTGGTGGGGCTGCCTTTCGTATCTTCTCTACAGCGTTAGTGTCTCTGAGTTTGATAGGAAATATTTTTCTCAATCGTCCTGCTTCTAGGTTCCCAAATCTAAGGATTCTAGTACTTAGATTAGCAGAGTTTGCAAACTCTGAATCTCTCCCCACCCTCCTCACTGCCCTACCTGTCTTCATTTTAGAAATTCACAAGCACAACCTCATTTTGTTGGCATGACAGGTTTTTCAAAATGAATAAAGTAGAATTCCATGAATTTATGATTTCGATTGAAGAAAAAGTTCAAAAATGTAGTAATGTCACTACTGAAAATCTATATCTTTTACCCTAAAAATAAAAAATAAAAAAATAATGAAAATCAACAAATACTGTGAATAATAGACTGTATTGAACACTAAGTACAAAATGGCCTTAGTCATGTGCTTCCATTGATTTGCAATGTCAGGAAAACATCTTACACCTCATCATCCCACGTGATGCTTTTGCAGAGGCATGGTTGGCACCTTAAAAGATTTTCATTTTTTTTTTTTTTCATGGATTTTATTTTCACACATTCAAGAGTTTAATACATATAATGAAATTTGAATGGAAAGTGTGGTATCAGCCTATCACTTGCATTACCTTCTTGATCTATGTTATTAATTGTTTACTCATTTTATACATAACATTGCTTGTTAATTATGGAATTTTTTACGATATGACTTTTGTGCTTTGGGCTCCAGATATTCTTGAAATTTTCAAGACTTATTTCAAATCATAACCAAGGGAAACCATCCATGCTTGTTTCACATGTTCGTCTTTATAGTAATTAGACTTGTGCAAGGAAACATCTATGTAAACAAGGTTGAAAATTTGAAAAGGTAGTCTGCTTAGATTTGAAAGCCTGCTCTACTTTTTATCATTGTTTTGATGCATTTTTTCTAGAATTTAAGTTTTGTCACATTTTCATTACTGTTTTGTCATTTTAGCCTAATGTATTACATTTCCTAGTGAATTCATATTACACCTTTATAGACATCAAAGTGTGTGTGTGTCTATATATATATATATATATAAGGTTCCTATTTTATTGGAAGTCCCCAAAGGCAAAGGGATGTCCAATGAAATCGCTTAGGTTCTCTAAATGTTGTGGCATATGTGCTAGTCAAAGATACTTTTAGGTAGAATTCTGAATTAGTTTGAAAACTCTATAGCCAATGATGCTGAGAGAATTTTACAAATTCATGTTTGTGTTACTGATGAGCTCATTAGGCCTCGTTCTAAATCTGGAGCTTATTTGGTTGAAAAAGAATAATGGCTATTGCATATTAGGAATTGTAGAAACCATGCTGACAGGTCCTTTATTAATCTTAATGGCACAACCATAAGTGAAGACCATGAGCTTTGGAGCTAGTTATGTAGGTTACAATTACCTTCTAAAATGATTGTTGTTCTCTAGAGAATTTTATTGACTTTTCTTCTTGTGAGAGCAGAATTGATAAGGAAACTGAGGACTTAGTCCTTTTTGTCAAAGATATTGAAATGTTAGACCATATATTTTCTTTCCTTTTCATCTAGAGAAATTTGGTTTGCTTTGTCTGTACATTAGAACTGACTTCATTCAACCTTACTTGATTCAGGCATGCATGAAGCATTGGATGAAGGGAGGGGGTTGTAGGGATGTTAAAGTACTTCGCATTGTCTTTTTTGTGCATTTTATGGTCTATTTGGACTTATAAGAACAAGACAACCATGAAGAAAGATCATTTCTCTGCCATTAATGAGGTTTTGTATTGTAAAATTTTGATTTCTATGTGCAGGGTAACTAACAGTTCAAAAAACAAAGAAAGGCCATGATAGCAGTAGGATAAGCAAATGTAGACCTTTAGAGAGTGTCCCAACTAGCAACCAATCCTGGTGGAGATGAGCTGCAAGGGTAGGAGAAGGAAATGCAGGGATCCAAGCTTCTTTTGAAAAAATAAAGAAGGTGCATGTCCATGGCTGGTTGTTTCAGCTGAGCTTTTTCTTCCTTTTTAATCTTTTTGTGGACATTCACAAAATAAACATGACACTACCACTGGTAGATGTTGCCACAGATTTTCAAGAATAAATTCCATTAATTGTATGTGCATGCACGCAAGCCAAACACATATTATACATGAACAAAAGCACTATGTAGATATTACATTCTCCTTAGAATTAACAAACAGGTGGCAGAGTTAGCCAATAGAGAGGCTGTGGTGACGGACATTCAAATGTTTACATATGTTGGGGTTTGACAGGCGAATAGATGTCCTGGCGGAGCCTTGATCCCTAGCAACCCTTGCCCCTAAGTTCTTTATGAACACTAACTTGGTTAGCAAGCATGCTTTTCTTCATGTGCTGGTAAGCAAGTAAACATCGACACTAGAAGCTCTCACTGCCAAAGGTATATTAATTTATGGTTCTATCCCCCGTGTTTTTTTCTTCCATTCAAAATTAGGCTTCTAGGTTGTCCTTATTTAGAAGTCCATAAGCATAAGCTCATTAGTAAAGGCATGACACATTGACAACAAGTAGTTCAAAATGCATAAACTAGAATTATAATTCTTATATATTTCCTTTTTTTCCTTTTCATATATTATGGTTTGCTTTATGTTAAAGTTTGCAAAGGGGTTTTACTTGTTTGGAACTTTTAAAAGGCTTTTTCTTTTTTTGTTCGGTTTAGTCTGTCCCTTAGAAGTGGTTTCATTCAACCTTACTCTTTTCAGGCATGGATTTAGAGCAGGCTGAAGGATATCAGGGACACTTTAAAGAACTTAAAGTACTTCTCGGACTCATTTGTCTTTTTTGTTTTTGTGGTCTATTTGGACTTAAAGGAACAAGGCAAGGGAAATCCTTACCCTGCCACTAATGTGGTCATGCATAGTAAAAGTTTGATGTCTATGTGCAAGGTAGCTAACAGTTAAGAACTAAGGGAAGGCGTCAACAGCAACAAAATAAGCAAGTCCAGACCTTTATAGAGTCTTTCAACTGGCAACCAATCCTGCTGGAGGAGAGCTGCAAGGGTAGCAGAACGAAATGGAGGGGATTCATTCAGTCTCTTTTGTAACAAAGAGGTGGTGGCAGAGCTGATGAAGGACATTCAGATGTTTAGGAAATAGCTAACAGATGTTTGGGTTTGGATAGACAGGTGGATAGACGTCTTTTGAAAGAGCCTCAATCTCTAGCAACCATTGCTCCTAACTTGTTTATGAACATTAGCTTCGATAGCACACACTGGATTCTCTTAATCTTGTATATTTTTATTCTAGTGTTGTTTTTTTTCCTTTGTTAAATTTTGAGGTTATTAAAAATTATTTTAGAACATAATAGGAAATCCACAGAATATTAAGATTACATTTTTCTGTTTAGAGAGAAATTCCTAATTATATATGTTGATGATGTCAAACTTTGCCCCCAGCTGTCATTTTAGTCTCTCATAAATATAATTATCTTCCTTCCTTTTTTTTCTTTTTCTTTTTTTATGAATAATTTTTAAACAATTGAGTTATTAACCTCACTGCAAAACCGAGGATGTGCATGCTTGCACTTCACTATGTCTCTTTGATTCCAAAACCCAATGCCCATTCTTAAATTTAACAAGAAATTAGTCGAGCACTACAAGTTGTTGTTTATGATTCTTCTTTCTTTAAAACATGAAATGCCCACCACGGAAGTTCCTGTTTTGAATTTAACGGCTCTTTAAGTTAAATGGCACCGCTTTTCAAATTTAATGGCACGACGGCGTTTTGTTTTCAGTTACTACTTTTATTTTACGAAACGACATCGTTTTGTCATTCAAGAAGAGCGACGCCATTACATTGATTGGAACTCTTCACTTAAGTAGTCGTTGGTCCTTGCCAGATGTCAATGCCTCATTGGCTCCACGTTATTTGCAAATTCTGTTAGTTCTGTTAAGAGTTACAATGGCTAGTTTGTTAGTTATATAAACATATCTCTGGTTGTCATCGTCATCGAGTGAATTTCATTTTTACTCAAATCAAATTTCTGTTGCTTTCTCTCTCTGTTTTCCACCTTTTTTTTGGTTTTACTTTGTTTATTGTGAAATTCAATAAGTGAGAACACTGAGAAGGGGGAGAAGAAGAAGAAGAAGAAAAAAAAAATTTGCACGGTGAGTTTCAATTCAAGGTTTGGAAACATAGCGAATGGTAGAGGATCATAATTTTACTAAGATAGTAGTTGTATATGTGTAGTTATTCTTTGTGATTATGAAAACTCAATGCGATAACAATTTCGAGTTATCTTATTGAAATGCAACAGTTTATGTTGCAACAATGTAATTTTGAGATACTGTTTGCCCATACACCCCATAAACTTTTAACTACTGGCCAAAAGACCCCCTTAACTTTTTTATTGGCCAATTTACTCCTTAAACTATTCACAACTGCCAAATTAATACTTCAGTTAGTCACACGTTAAAACACTAACGGAATAAACACATGTCACTCACGTGGCTTTTAAATACAAACTGAAAAAACCCAAACATCCAAACCCAACGGAAGAGAAGAGAACCAGGTCCAGGTCCGGCAGAGAGAGAGAGAGAGAGAGACTGCACGCCGTTCATAGCCACTGCCAAGCTTCTCTCCGCCGTCTCGCCGCCCTTGTCCCGGCGGCTCCTTGGTGGTTCCGCCTCACTGTTCAATCTGGGTATGTTTTTTTTTTTTTTTTTTTTCTTCTTCTTACGTCTTGCTATTTAAATCTTCTAAGAACTTTTATTTTTTTTTAATCTCCATGTGCGAATTTTTATTGTAGAAATTCTTGTTTTGGTTTAATTTCTGGGTTGGGTCTCTCTGAAATTCTTGGTTTTTTACTTTCTCCATGTGCCTTTCACCAACTGTTGCATTTGAGTATGCCATAGAGCTGTTTGATTAAATGCCTGAGAGAGATATGGCTACTGCTAAGGGGGTTTGGTTGCTTGGTTATCCAATTTTCCAAATATGCTGGCCTTCCAAGTTTCCCTTGCAACCCATTTGCTACAAAAAAATATCAAACACGATAATTGGTTCTGTAATGATCTAGAACCAATTATTGTATTTATTTTTCCCTAAGTGCACCCCTTGTGTACTGGGTGATTTCTTTATTCTCAATAAAACTTTCTATCTAAAGAAAAAAACTAGCAGATGAAGATTTTATTACCATCTAAGATGATTCATATAATTTCCAGTCAGAACTGTCACATTATTGGTACTTTTCTTCAAGAATCCTTGGCTTTTTCTTGTGTCTTGGTTGCTCCACATCACTGAGTAAGCAAATTGAATTGGTCACCATGTTAACCTATACTGTACATGCAGGTGGGAGCTGCTCTAGATACTGTAGAGCAAGTTGTGGAAGAACAAGGCCTGGACCCTTTGTTTTCAGATAGGTGGGTATCATTTAATTTTTGATGGTGTGTTAGCTCAAATTTATTGATTGGTTGGCCGGCTGCTAAAATTGTTGTCATTGTTGTTATTATTATTAGTATTGGTCGTTATTTGATTTATTATTTTATAATTGGTTCTGTAATGATCCAGAACCAATTATTGTATTTGGAATCAAGCACCTCCTTACTTGTCTGCTATTACTTAAGCAAATCATGTTGATAATGGTGCTAGACATTTTAACCTTTTAATCTATAACCGTATCTATAATACTATCTAGTTGATTCTAGATACCTATGATAAAAGGCTATTTACAGCCATACAAGGGAGCTAACACACCATCTTGCAGATATTTGACGAAGAAGCAGAGGACTAGAGGATCAAGAGGCATACAAGAAAATTTTATCAAACTACATCACAAGGGTTCAAGCGATAGCCTAGTCATATTGGCATCTTTTGTGGTGTCCCACGTTTGTGGTTTGAATCTCCTCTCTCACTACTCTACTTAGAGCTTTGCTCTTTGCCATTGTGGTTCCCATCTCTTCCTCTCAGGACGTCTGGCTTGGAAAGCAATTGGTCATTTGTTGATGTTATTAAGATTGTAATGTAGTTTGACTAGATTTTTTATTGTAATTTTCTCTGAGGCACTATGTTCTCCCTAGTATATACTCTCTTTTGTAAATATTTTATTATCAATAATATCTACCGATATGTTACAAGAAAAAGGTAGTGATGAGCAAAAAAGATGAGATCTTTCTCTAGATGATTGTTTTTCGTGAAAACATCTCTGAATTCATTTTTGGGTTGTAATTTTTAGCACTTGTCTTTTTATAGATATATTTTTTAATATCGTGTAGTAATTTAAACATGGAATCAAGCACCTCCTTACTTTGGGAAGATAACACTACCAGATCTTTAGGAACCTTGTGACTGCAAGAAATATGAAATCTGTTTCTATTCTTTAGATGGAAGAAATGTATAGTTACATTTTTTTTGCGTACTTCTTCTCTTTATGCAATAACCACCAAAAATGAATGTGTCCCAATCTACCATGAATTGAACTTTATACAATAACTCTAAGAAAATAAATCAATAATTACACTTTTCCAGCAATATTGAAAAACAAAAGTATACTGGCTCTATCAGTATTCTTAAAAGGATCTCAATATGCCATGAATTGAAATATCAAATAAGTGTTTACAAATGGTATATTGTTTGCCAAAAAAATAACACTCAATGAATCAATAATTACACTTTCCAAGCAATATTGAAAAACAAAAGTATACTGGCTCCATCAGTATTCTTAAAAGGATCTCAATATGCCATGAATTGAAATATCAAATAAGTGTTTACAAATGGTATATTGTTTGCCAAAAAAATAACACTCAATGAATCAATAATTACACTTTCCAAGCAATATTGAAAAACAAAAGTATACTGGCTCCATCAGTATGTTTAGAAGGCTGTGTATCACTAAACAAATTATTGAACTAAAAAATTATTTATCTTCTTGCTGCCACTAAACCTTAGCCTTTCCCTTATCCTTCTTGCTTCCACTAGTGTTGTCCTTTGTACGACTTTGACTTGACTGTTGAGGACCTATATTTGATTGCTGAGTACCCTATAAAAAGCCAAAAAAGTTGGAAAAGTTTAACAAAGTAGTACTTGAAATTTGGATGAAAAGTTCAACAAAGTAGTACTTGAAATTTACCAATAATTTTTTACTCCCTTTAGCTCCAGATGTAGATGATTGTCCTAATTGCCCTTTCTTTTTCTTTTTATAAGCCTTCTTGTTGGGGTTATCAGGAGCTTTACAAGTTCTTTGATTATGGCCCCACTGGAAACAATTCCCACATTTCATCCATGGCTACAATACAAAATTAACAAGAACATTAATAGAAGAGCTGGAGAAAACATAATTAAAAAAAAAAAAAAAACAATATAGAGAATAGTGAGAAAAAAAATATGACAATTTGCTCATGCACATGTGCATGATTGCTGCTAGTTCAATTCATATGACAAATTACATAAGGGAATGAAGATTAACTTCAGCAAAGAAATATCCCCTAAGAATATAATATTCTAAAATTGATTATGATACCAAGATAGAGGATGTTGAATAAATCTGACTAACCCTGAATTTGTTAATGTCTTTGAATTCCAGTATGAGCGTTTCAATAAGCTGTAAAAGTTTAGAATCAATGGTTCTACTAGATTCTTAAAAGTCTTCAACATCGAAACAATCCTATAAATATATGACATCCCATTTACTAGAAATAATATAATAATAATTGAATTGTAAACTTTGGAAGATTCGGGTTAGATGAGAAGAGGGCATAATTTGAAAGAGGAGAAAATTAGATATTAACAAGCCGAAAATTAGATATTAACAAGCCAATTATAAAATTACCTTAAGCTGATACAAGAATAACAAGCCAATTATAAAATAATAAATCAAATAACGACCAATACTAATAATAATAACAACAATGACAACAATTTTAGCAGCCGGCCAACCAATCAATAAATTTGAGCTAACACACCATCAAAAATTAAATGATACCCACCTATCTGAAAACAAAGGGTCCAGGCCTTGTTCTTCCACAACTTGCTCTACAGTATCTAGAGCAGCTCCCACCTGCATGTACAGTATAGGTTAACATGGTGACCAATTCAATTTGCTTACTCAGTGATGTGGAGCAACCAAGACACAAGAAAAAGCCAAGGATTCTTGAAGAAAAGTACCAATATTGTGACAGTTCTGACTGGAAATTATATGAATCATCTTAGATGGTAATAAAATCTTCATCTGCTAGTTTTTTTCTTTAGATAGAAAGTTTTATTGAGAATAAAGAAATCACCCAGTACACAAGGGGTGCACTTAGGGAAAAATAAATACAATAATTGGTTCTAGATCATTACAGAACCAATTATCGTGTTTGATATTTTTTTGTAGCAAATGGGTTGCAAGGGAAACTTGGAAGGCCAGCATATTTGGAAAATTGGATAACCAAGCAACCAAACCCCCTTAGCAGTAGCCATATCTCTCTCAGGCATTTAATCAAACAGCTCTATGGCATACTCAAATGCAACAGTTGGTGAAAGGCACATGGAGAAAGTAAAAAACCAAGAATTTCATAGAGACCCAACCCAGAAATTAAACCAAAACAAGAATTTCTACAATAAAAATTCGCACATGGAGATTAAAAAAAAATAAAAGTTCTTAGAAGATTTAAATAGCAAGACGTAAGAAGAAGAAAAAAAAAAAAAAAAAAAAACATACCCAGATTGAACAGTGAGGCGGAACCACCAAGGAGCCGCCGGGACAAGGGCGGCGAGACGGCGGAGAGAAGCTTGGCAGTGGCTATGAACGGCGTGCAGTCTCTCTCTCTCTCTCTCTCTCTCTGCCGGACCTGGACCTGGTTCTCTTCTCTTCCGTTGGGTTTGGATGTTTGGGTTTTTTCAGTTTGTATTTAAAAGCCACGTGAGTGGCATGTGTTTATTCCGTTAGTGTTTTAACGTGTGACTAACTGAAGTATTAATTTGACAGTTGTGAATAGTTTAAGGAGTAAATTGGCCAATAAAAAAGTTAAGGGGGTCTTTTGACCGGTAGTTAAAAGTTTAAGGGGTGTATGAGCATTTTTCCCTAAATGTCACATAAAGAAATAGTATTAATTATAAATATATTAAAACTATGAGATAGTATATGTGCACAACAATATCTATATTTCAATTCTTATTACTAGCTTTTGATATCATAAATGTTGATTATCCATCATAATTAATACATCACGGGCGCACACACACACAACAATATTTATATTTCTATTCTTATCATTAGCTTTCAATATCATAAATGTTGATTATCTATCATAATTAATATCACTCTCTCTCATATGTTTTGTGGCTTTAGCATTACTCTTTTTTATATATATAATCATAAAAGTTGGATTCTAAAATTTGCAATGAAATGATGTGTGTCCCTTTATTAAAGAATACAACAATGACGAAAGCCATTTTTTAAAATGATACAAACTTACAACTTTATATGGCAAACAACAATTTATACATATCATACACGTTTGACACATTTTACATTTATTACTTATTTATCATTTCATTATAGAGTAATGAGCCTCCTTAATTACTCCTAAATAAATGAGTTTGTTTAAATGTATACCATCCCATTTTAAAATTACTCTTCAAAAGCTTGTCAAAACTCATTTATTCCTTCCCATTGTTATTTGAATTAGGCAAAATTACAATGTTGATCCTTCAAGTTTACCTTGTTACAATGTTGGTCCTTTAAGTTTGCCTTGTGTGCGCAATTGGTCTCTCAAGTTTGAAGCAAACACTATTAGTCTCTCAAGTTTTAAAACTGAGTTGTACAAGTATTTTTACTAACTATCATTAGTGGTATTACTTACGTGACTAATGGAACAATGACTTGACAAATTTTTTTAATGATGTGGCATTTTTTATTAATAAAAATTACAAAATAAATTTACACGTAACAAATTCACAAACCGGTACCAATTTAAAACCAGAATTTGAAAATGATTCACAAACCCATCCACGAGAGAGAAGGGGAGAGAGTGAAGAAACCCAACACTGACCCGCCACCAATGGAAACCCAAGTTTTAGCCGCCATGGGCGACAGCCCAAGCCCTAGTTGCTGCCAGTGACAGCCCAAGCCTTAGCTGCCACCGACGACAGCCACTAACCCACGTCCCTGCTTCTCTTGCACAACCACTAACCCCCTCCCTCCTTCTCTCGCACAACCATTAACCTCCTCCCCTTCTCTCTCTCGTGGGTGGGTTTGTGAATCAGTTTCAAATTCTAGTTTTAATTACTGGTTTGTGAATTTGTTAGGTGTAAATTTATTTGGTAATTTTTATTAAAAAAATGCCACATCATTATGCCAAGTCATTATTCCGTTAGCTACGTAAGTAACATCATTAACAGTAATTAGTAAAAGGATTAATACAACTTAGTTTTAAAACTTGAGGGACTAATGATGCTCGTTTCAAATTTAAGGGACCAATTGTGCACATAGGATAAACTTAAGAGACCAATATTGTATTTTTTCCTTTGAATTATTACCTATTAAAGACAATTAATTTCTCCCCTTAAATATTTTTACAATGCAAGTAAAAAAATGAAAAAAAAAAAAAAAATCACCTACTTTGGTAATCATTTGAGGTCCCATAAACGTTTTATATCCTTCAGATAAAATGATAATGAAAAATATAAAATAACATATCAGTTTATTTTTTGTTATCATTTCAAGTCAACATTCTTTTATTTAAAAAAAAAAAAAAATCAAGTCAACATAACGGTTTTGTAAAATTCTTAAGCTGATAGATGTTTTATAGTTATATATTAAAATTATATAATTGTTTTTTAATAGCTAAATAACCTAAATTATATAATTAGAATAATTTAGCTAAATTATATAAGTTTGCCATATGGAGTTGTAATTAATATCAATTTTATTGTGAACTTTGTTGTTGCAATACCTAAATTACTGATTGTCATATAATTTTACAATTTACATATAGTGTACATCTTAAAGCTTTACATTGTCTAAAGTGATTCATTGAGGGCGTCAAACTGAAACAATTTAAAATTTCATGCGTTTAATTAAAACTTTTAAAATTTAGAGACTAATTGGAACCCACCCCAACTTATATATAAGGATTGCGTGAATTACCAATCCTTAACAAAGAGTAGCCATTTAGTGCAAAGCATGTGTAGTCACTTGGCACAACTAAAGCTTCTACTTCTAGAATCCAACCTTTAATTATTACATAGAAAATGATATAATATTTTCTGGACATGAATTTATATAATATTAATTGTATTGTGAGTGTTTTGATGATAACAACTTAATAACTGATTATTAATATTTATATAATTTTATAATTCTCATATAATGTACTAGAGCTCTTATAATTTAGTATTGGAGGTTTTTATTTTTTATTTTTTGTATTTAGATAAGTTTTAGTAAAGATTAAAAAAAGAAAAAGAAAGGATTTAGTCACATTTTATGTGAATTTTCTGGTACTTTTTTTCGGTTAATAGTGACTCATTGAGGATGTGAATTGAAACAATTTAAAAGTTCATGCATTTTATTAAAACTTTGTTCAATTTGAAACCACTCCAAACTGTAGGAAAATTATGTTAGTTGCAAAATTCTTTACTGAATGGGTAGCCATTTGGATGTAAGGAAAGTTTAGTTACGATGTGTAGAGTGAAGATAGCCATGCGAAAGCATGATCTAGAACCCATCTTTTTTTAAATAGTATACAATAAATTAGACCAAATGGACCAAATTAGACCGAATTGGGCTGAAGTGAACCAAGGTGGACCCAATGGACTGAAGTGGACCGACATGACTGAGGTGGACTGAAATGGACCGAAGTAGACCAGATGGACCAAATTATTAGATGAATTGGACCGAATGGATTGAATAGACCGAAGTGGACCGAACAAGAACGAATGGACCGAATTGGACCAAAATAGACCGAAGTAGACAGAATGGACCGAATTGAACAGAATTGACCGAATGGACCTAATTGGACCGAATAGACTGAAATGGACCGAAATAGACCGAATTGGACTGACCTTAACTGAACTAGATTGAATAGACTGAATGCTGATTTGTAATTATCATAGCCAAGATTGTGTTTTGATATAAATTCAAATTCTTACTTCCAAAATAACAAGTATTAATTCAAACAAAAATCAAACCAAAGAGAGAGAGAGAGAGAGAGAGAAAGAGAGAGAGACCACTTTTTCAAGAGAGAATGTGAGAGAGAATAATAAGAAATTTATAATAAAAAAAAAAGAGTTAAAAAAAAGTAATAAATGCTAATGTACTAAATTATCCTTACACAAATTCTTAAAGTCTCTAAAATACCCTTATCTTTTAGTTAAATAATTTTAAATTAAAAAAAAAAAAAGGTTAAAAGAGTAATTTATTGTTCCTAAGTTTTAGGCTTTTTCCTTTTCTCTTCTCCATTTTGCCTAAAAATTAGAACAAAATTTTTATCTCACTTCTAAACATTATTCCACATTACTTTACCTATTTCTTAAAAAAAAAAAATGGTTATTTATATATATATATATATATATATATATATATATATGTTTTTTGCTTTCTCAATATATATATATTATAGAATGATTGCTTTTCTTATTTGAATTCCAATGACTCTATTTAACAAATTACAAATTAAACCTAAAATAATGAAAATTACAAATTAAATACCAAAAGTAATAAATTACAATAATTAAATAGTAAATTGTGTCCTAAATCATCCTCACTTTCTCCATTCTTGTATGTAAGAAGATCACACTTTGAAGTGGAAGAATGAATAAAGGATTTGGATTGAAGAAAGACATGTTTTAGGAATTTCGTTTGAGTGAAATGCAGTTCTGCTCAAGCAGATGACAGTTGGACTAAAAGCAAACTTTCCTTTTGATTTTTTGAAGGTAGTTCGCTTGAGCAAACAAATTAACTATTCCTATATAATTTTACTGAAAAACGAGCTAAAAGTGATTATTCTGTGTTAATAATGGCTAGTAACTTTCATAATATAATTTAAAGGCTATCTCTTTACTATATCCACACACCCAAAAAAAAAAAAAAAAAAACCTCTTTTTACAAGTGACCATTTATTGGTGATTCAAAAGCCATTGCGTAATGGTAATGTTAAGAGCAAGATGCCTCCTTTTCGTTATATTTTAAACTCATTTTTTTTTTTGTCAGTTTAGGAATTAGAAAGGCTCCTGGTTTTTAAGGTGCAGAATAAAGTTAATGGATTTCCCATCGTATGTTTGATTAGAACTGCCAATGAGACTACAAATTACAAACAGTCTGACTTGAAAGAACAAAGAATGGCAAGAAAAGCTTTTTGTTGGTGTTTTAAAGGCAGAATAAATCATGTGCTACTGCTGGAAAGTAGGTAACCATCAAAACTGGAAATCTTTTATAAATTCTCAGTTGATACCAAGAGACTAGTAAAAATCATTTGATATTAATAACTGAGTTATACATTCTCATTAGATACCAATGGACTAATACTAGTATGAATGAATTCACATTTAAAGAACAAAAGGGTGTTCGAAGAATGATCCCTTTATGTTTGATCTGATTCCTACAGTTAAATAGGCCCAGACGTTAGTTTGAATTGGTAAGCATTGTATATAGTTGATGTCACAGTAGCTCTCCCATCTTATGAATGTTCTTTTCTCCCAACTCTCATTTTCAATTGTTTTTCCTAGAAGATGCCTCTAAATTGAGATAAGCATTGCTTGGGTTATTTATTGCCTTAATACTAACATACCTTGTGGGTTAAACAATGCTCACCTACTCTATTTAAAAAAAAAAAGAGTAGGTGTGGTGGGCAAACAAAGTCTCTTTTTCTCTTTCGTTCCAATCCATTTTCTTTTTAACATGCAATTGCATAAGATAAACTAAATCTGGCTTTGGTTTTTTCCTTTTGTTTTGTTTTGTTTTGTTTTGTTTTTCACATAGATTTGATAACTTTGAGTCCACCTTTTGACTGGAAGATGCCTAGAATCAACCCTATAAAGAACAAATGGGTGTTTGGTAAGCATTGTTAATGTATCAAAGCTGCTCTTTTATCCTATGAAGGTTCTTTTCTCCCTCTTCTCATTTTTAGTCATTTTTCCTAGAAGATGCCTTTGAATTGAGATAAAGCATTGCTTAGACTAATTATTACCATAATAGTTACATAGTTCGTGGGGCCAAGCAATGCTTATCCTTAATTTATTTTATTTACAAATATAAATCTAAGTCATTGTATATGACTTGATTGAGGTGACCACTTGCATACCTACTTTGTTTAAAAATTGAGTCTCTTATTAACATCCAATTACATAAGATAAACTACATCTGGCTTTTTTTTTTTTTTTTTTTTTTTTTCCTTATGGATTTGATAACTTGGATCCACATTTTGACTGGTGTTGATGCCCACTTTTGACAAAAGGCCTAACAGTAAAAGATACCCAACAATATGATTAAAATGGGAAGAGAAAATAATAAAGCAAGCCCATCAAGCTAGAATGGCAGGATTGATGGCCAGTAGGCCCCACAAGAATAGAAAGAGGTAAAGAGGGAGTAAGTGGGCTGAGGAAGCCCAAGGAATGAAGTAGTAAGCCCATGAAAATGATAAGAGATAGAGAAGGACTAAATGGGCTGAGGAAGCCTAGGAAATGAGTTAGGAAACTCAATGGGTTGGCCTAAAAGCCAATAAGCCCAAGTAGTAATAAGAAGTAAATATGTGGTAATTGGGCTGAGAAAGCCCAAAATATTTAGCAAAAAGCCCATAAGAGTAAAAGAGGTAAAAAGGTAATAAATTGGTCGAGGAAGCTCGAAGAATAACGTAATAAAATGGGTTGGTACAGCAAGAATGTTTGCCAACAAATCCCAAGAGAGGTAAAGAAGTGAAAAGTAGGCATGGGAAGCCTTGAGCAGAAAATTTACAAGGAAGTGGTTGGGTAGCCGGCAGGCCAGTGAACAATCTTGGAAGGACACTCATAAGGAGCCAAAATCATATAAACTACATCACACGTAAAAAAATCAGCTATTCTGTAACAATCATCAATGCATTAATGGAAGGGAAACATGTCAAAGGTTTTATCACATGACAAAAATTTTGATTTTGACTTTCAAAGAACTTGGGTGCAATCATGAGACCAAGATTAGCTTCTTCTTCTTCTTCTTTTTTTTTTTTTAGAAAATAGTTAGCTTAATCATTTAGCTATTACTCTAACCGTTTGAAACAAAATGACCTACCATGGTCTATCAACTTGAAACTCTATATTGGGTAAAAGTTCTCATCCACTACAAGAATCAATTTCTTCTTTCTTTCCTTCTGCTTTCAGTTTTCTCTGCTGGGTAGAAGTTATCAACCACTACTACAATGGGTTATCCCCAGTTGTATTTCTAATTTGGTTTATTATAGTAATACTGAGGTTTTGAGTAGTTTAACCTAGAGATATCATAGAGTTGCAACACATTGGCCAACTGGTAGGAGCTCACATTCCCAATTTATCCTTAAACAAATTAAAAATCTCTCTATAAAAAGTCTAGAATACTCTGGAAAACTAAGATTTTGTTGATTGAGAGAATGAATACAAGCAACTCAATGAAATACATAGCTACTGATCCTATTTATATACAATCTAAGCAGTTACAAGTCTATTCTATTCTAACTAATTGTACACGTGTATCAGAAAATGCAACTGCCTCTAACTTCTCAGTCCAAAAGGTAACTGCTCTGTAAAGAAATAAATAAGATCTTCAAGATGTGGCATTGCCTCAATTACTTCCATTAATTTTGTGCTTGCCCAATTAGACTCTGCCACTGAAGCTTCAGTACTGCTACTCCTCTCTGCTAATTGAGGCCAGCTGTGATGCTCTTGCCTTTATTTAAACAATTGAATGGTTGACCTCACTGCAAAACTAAGGCTGTCCATGCTTGCACTTAACTATATCTCTTTGATTCCAAAACCCAATGCCCATTCTTAAATTGTTTATGATTCTTCTTCTTTTAAAACATGAAAAGCCCACCACGAAATTTCCTTTTTTGAATTTAACGACTCTTTGAGTTAAACGGCACCGCTTTTCTTATTTATTGCCACGACGACGTTTTGTCTTCAGCTACTACTATTTAGGGATGGCAATTTTGCCCCGCCCCGCTTGACCCGCCCCTCCCCGCTTCGCCCCGTGCGGGTTTTCCCCGCCCCGCAAAGGTGGTGGGGCGGGGATGGGGTAAGATTTTAGACCCGCACCACGGGGCGGGGCGGGGATGGGTTTACACTTTTTAGACCCGCCCCGCCCCATCCCCGCCCCGTGGTATTGTCTTGTTAAACATTTAGATAATATTATTTAGTTTTTGCTAAAAATTAGTTTGATTTGATAGGATAAATTTATTTATAATTTTAAGTATATTTTTATTATTGAAATATGTCATTTTATTTGAAAAAATTGTAATAGTTGTAGGGAAAATTAACAAGAAATAAAGTTTTACGATGTAGGGCGGGGCTTCACGGGTCTTCGCGGGGCCTTAAGGGGCGGGGATGGGGCAAGAAATTTTCCCCGTCATGCGGGGCGGGGCGGGGATGGGGCAAGAAAAATCCATGCGGGGCGGGGACGAAGATCCCATCCTTCGGCCCCGCTCCGCCCCATTGCCATCCCTAGTACTATTATTTTACGAAGCAACATTATTGTTTTGTCATTGTTGGTCCTTGCCAGATATCAATGCCTCATTGGCTCCATGTTATTTGTAAATTCTGTTAGTTCTGTTAGAGTTACAGCGGCTAGTTTGTTAGTTATATAAATAGATCTCTGGTTGCAATTGTTATCGAGTGATTTTTATTTTTCCTCAAATCAAATTTTCTGTTGCTTTCTCTCCCTGTTTTCCCTGTTTTTCGTTTTCCTTTGTTTACTGTGAAATTCAATAGGTGAGAACATTGAAAAGGAGAAAAAGAATAAGAAAATTGCACGGTGAGTTTCAATTCAAGGTTTGGAAACATAACCAGTGGTAGAGGATCATAATTTTACTAAGATAGTAGTTGTATCTGTGTATTTATTCTTTGTGATTAACTAATTATGAAACCTCAGTGCGATAACAATTCGAGTTATAATCTTATTGTAATGCTAAAGTTTAAGTTGCAACAATGTAACTTTGAGATGCTATCTGTCTTCTATTATAAATTTAAAAGATATTTATACATATGAAGATGAAAAATACATATAACATGAAAAATTTAACTCTACAGAAATTAAGTTGTAAGACAATTTTCCTCACTAGGTCATAGGCATGTCCTAAAGTAATGTTGTTTTAACAAGTTGATGAATATTAGCCATCATTAGGTTACTCTGTGTCGGTGTGTCATATTTTCCTCTTTTCAAAAACGTGATAAATAGGACATGGTTAAACACTAAAGTTAAAAACAACATAAAAAGTAGATCATGACTAAATACAATAAGGTCAAGAATGAATATAAAAAGCAAATAGAATTTTCAACGAAAATTACTACATGCATTATTTGGCATATTTTTCCTCTAAAAACAATCAAGGAGCCCACACTATAATTTGAAGAAAGCAATGTCAAACAAAACTTCAAGGCAGGACTTAATGTCCTACTATACTCTCTTCAAGAACGTGGAAAGTGGGCTAGGCTTTAATATGTTTTTCTTGTTTTCTTTATTTTTGTTGCGATAGATTTTGGGTTTTAATAGGGGGAAATTTACATTATTTTCTTCAGAATCATTTCCAATTTTATGGTTGTGGAAGAATCGCAAACATTGATTTTTAATTTGTTGGGTGACTTGCGTCAAAACTACTGGGAAAAAAAAAGGGAAAGAAAAAAGTTTTTTTTTTTTTTTAAAAAATTTTGAGAAAGGAGAAAAAAGTAATTGGGTGACTAAAAAGAAATTTTTTATAAAAACTAAAATAAAATAAAATCTGCGATAGCTGTGCTCTTTCTTGGGCCACTGTATTGGCCGCGGAAAACCAATTATGGGCCTGTGGGGTTTCCAACGACAATGGCACCAAGGGAGTCTAGGGGGTTTCCTATTATATCAAATTAAAATTTGAGGTTCAAATGTTTTTTTTTTTAAAAAGGTAAATAAATAAATATAATATAGAAGAAAAAAATAATTCAGGGGAAAAAAGATACAAAACCTATTGTTTACCTTTCAAAAGGGTTACGAGTTTAACTTTAAATTATTCAGTAATTAAATGAACTCTATCCTATAGACATTGGCAAAAACATTATGTTTTGACATGGGTATTGGACACAACATCCTATTGTTTTATTTTCACGAACACGAAAAGCGGGGTCACGCAGCATGCTCCTAAGCCTTCATTAACAACTGAGTTAAGGGTTTTTTTTTTTTTTTTTTTTAGAAACAACTGAGTTAAGTTTGACAAAAAAAAAAATGATAAATTGCACAAATTTCCCTTAACTTCTTCGTTGTGCATTTTCTCTCAAATCCTCTAATAATAATAATAATAATAATAATATATATATATATATATATATATATATATCAAGTTTCAAGCAATTTATGTATGTTAAAGATATATTAGCCCAATGTAATAGGTTCAAGCACATACATACTATGCCCATTCCCTTTCCATAAAAAAATTGAAACTATACTATATAACTAGTCACCACCATTAGGTTAATCTATGTCAGTGACTAAGGTATGCCATATTTCTTTTTTCAGTTTTTATTGAAGTTTCTAATATTTTTAATATAAAAATAAAAAAGAACAAAAGAGAAAAGAGAAGAGAGTGAAAAGTGGGACATGGTTAAAGTTAATCACTAATGTAAAAAACAACTCAGAAAGTAAACTATGGTTAAGCACTATTGAAAAGTGCTAAGGTCAAAAATAGACATAAAAAGCATATAAAATTTTCAGCGAAAGTGCATTATGCATTATTTGGTCATCCATTTCCTCTAAAAACAATCATGCAGTCAACAGTCCACAGTCCACACTATATAAATTTATGTCTAAATTGATGAAAGCAAAGTCAGCAGAACTTTAACGCAGGAGTTATGTCCTACTGTACTCTTTCCAAGAACGTGGAAAGTGGAAAATGGCTAGGCTTGAATAGTACTAAATTAATTCTTCTTTAAAGCCTTAAACGTATTGACTCTATTGAGCAAAAATATAATATATATCACTCTTTTTTTTTACTCATCAAAAATATAATATAATATATTTGTGCGTTTGCTTATAAAAATCATATTAACTTATGCAGGAACCGCTCTGCCTTTAAATTGTCCAACATGCAACCATTGACATATGATAAGGGATTAAATATTCACAATCCAAAAGTCATGAGGTTTTTTTTTTTTTTTTTTTTTTAATGAAAAAAAGGATCTTATATCTACCTTACGTGACTTAAGGGTAATACTACATGTACCATCGGGATCTTGATAGAACTATTGTTATGGGGACAACACATTTGTTGATGCACCACTACTTGAACCACTCAACTCATGCCAAACATCTTGTAAAGTGATATGAAAACTCATACCACCAAGTCACACCTCATGGTGGAATCCAAAAGCCATGACTAGTCAATTAATTTCTAACAAAGAAATATATTTAAAAATATATGATTGTGATCAAAAGATTAAGAAAAGAAAATTAATTCTTCTCAAAAAAAAAAAATAATAATCAAAGCATGCTCTAGATAATTTCTAGGCATGGTGAAAATCTGTTTACGAAGATAGTGATAGTGTAATACTTCATTAGAAAATCAAAAATACAAAACAATATTGTCTTTGTACTTGATTTGATTGTCTAATTCCAAGCACTTTTTTTTTTCTCTCTCTATCAAAATAATGGCTTGGGCTCCATGTCATATATACAAATTTCATCAGATATTTTGCTCGTTTCTTAATTTTTGTTACTTAAAATTTTGGGTTTTTAGAGACAGATTTTTCATTATTTATTCATTTTATTCAAAATTCTTTCCAATTTTTATGGTTGTGGAAGATTTGCAATATGAGATATCACGCAAACATTAATTTTAATCTCTTGGGTGACTTGCAAAAAAAAATTAAAAAATAAAAACTAGTGATTAGTGAGGAAACTTTCTCCAACATTCATACCCCATCCCCATCTGATTGATGGGAAGAGAACTATACAGACTGTAGAGTAACCACGAAATTATTAGCTAGTCACGTCTTCTTGGTAGGTGGGAAAGAAAAAAAGGGAAAAAGATGCATGCACTAAAGAAAGTGGTGACCAACTATACTATACAGCTGGTCACCACCATTAGATTAATCTGTGTCAGTGAGTAAGGTGTATCATATTTCTTTTTCCAATTTTTATCAAACGTATGATTAATGGAAAGAGAGGACTCTTATAACTTTCCAAAATTCTCCAACATACATACCCCACCCCATCTGATTAATTGAAAGAGAACTATATAAAGTCACCATGAAAATTACCCGCTACCCTCGTCTTTTTGTTCTTGGTAGGTGGGAAAAAGAGAAAAAGGGGAAGATGCATGCGCTGAAGATAGTGGAGGAATCAATGACTTGCTGCAAGTCTTGCATATAGCGTTAAAGATTGTAAAAGTCGAGGGTACAGGCACTCAAATAAAGCCTGTAAAAGAAAAAAAAAGAGATGTAGACATACTTGTAAGAAATTGAAGTTAAAATAGTACGAAATATAACAGAAGAAAACTGCAAATCTTGAGGGATGAAGAATTGCCTATTTGAAAAACCCACATATATAAATTAAGTTCATAATTTCCTTCTGCCCTTTCATTAAACACTGTTTTAACACTTGTGACTTACTCTACTCAAATAAGCATTTATATGCATGACACCATTAGCTAGACAACATTTATGTAGATGGTATATTTCGTGGTGTTTTATGTATATAGTTTGAATCCTACCAGTAACTTTCCCTCACCCATTATCAACCTATGAAAAAATATATTTAAGCAAATTGGAAAAATATAAATATAAATTACAATTGCACATTAATTATGTCCAACACGACACACTAATTATGTCTTCTTGCCAAACTCGAAAGTCATCAATTGAGCAATTTGAAATTCATGTTACATGGACTCCATACCATTAACAAGGTTCACCAAATAAGAATCGGCAACTGAATCAAATCTGTCAACCCTAATAAAATCTATAAAATTTGGTTCATACCTCCCACCAAAATAAATTTGTAGTCTCCTTTGCATTATTCTTCTTCTTATCATGCTTTTAGATTATGCATAATAATCAGGTTTCATCAGTTAATTTATGGCCAAGTGTACAAGTTTTCAATAAAAGCCCTTAGATATTTTCTACTGAAAAACTTAATGCCATCTGTTGTGGGTTGAGTCGTGTAGTTTTCCATTTTATTGGTAAGCGATTATGTATTAATTTGATATTAAATATTCTTCTAATTTTTACTAGATTGAAAGCCAACAGGGATCAAAAAGTTTATTGCCGCATTAGAGCATCCACAGCAGATGTTGTAAAAAAAATGCCATTTTAAAACATCAAACACCTACTTTATTATTTTACCACATCATTTTACAACATCTCATTTATCAGATGTTTTATACTTCAATTTTATACATTAAAATAATATTTACACTACATTAAAATAATATATTAAATTCCTCCCCTCATCCTCATCATCAACTACCACCGCAACAACGACATCAACAACAACTAGAAAAATTGTTGCCGCCACAATCACCAGGAAAAAAAAAAATACAACCACCAAAATCAACCCACAACCGCCGCCAAATCCACCACCAAAACAGAAAAACAAAGACAAAAACAGATCAGAAATCATCATCATCATCAACCACCACTGCAACAACAACCACAACAACAACCAGAAAAATTGTTGCGACCACAATCACCAGGAAAAAAAAAAAAAAACCACAACCACCAGAATCAACCGCCGCCGAATCCACCACCAAAGCAGAAAAACAAAGACAAAAACAGATCAGAACAGAGATCGGCACCACCACCGATTCGCCCACCAGTCGACCCACCCACTACCACCGATTCGCCCACCGTCATAACCCACCACCGATTCGCCCACCAGTCGACCCACCCACTACCACCGATTCACCAGAACCCACCCATCAAACCACAGCCAAAAAAAGTGAACGGAAAAAAGAAAAAAGGAAAAAAAAAAACAATCAACCCACCAAAATCAAACTACAAAACCCACCAAAATCATATCACACTTGCCGAACCACCATCACCCAAACCCACGAAATCAACCCAGACTCACACTTGTCGAAGAACCGAACCATGAATCAACCTAGACCCATGAAATCACGAACAAGGACGATCCACCACTACCCACGAAATTGACTCGGCCCACAAAGAAAGATCAACAATCAAAGAAAGAGAGGGAGAGTCAGAAAGAAAGAGAAAGAGGAGACACAGACAGAGATGGAGAGGCGGAGAGAAAGAGAAAGAGAGAAGAGAAAAAAATAAAGGGAAGAGAGAGGAGAGAGAAAAGAGAATAAAAAATTAATAAAATTTATACAATTTTTGTCCATACCGTTGCAAATTTGCAACGGTACTGTTCATATGTGGTATAATTTTTACCATTTGCAACATCTGATAAAGCTTCATTTTTGTGTTTGGTGTGCTAAATGTGCCAAAAATTTGACATTTGGCACATTTAGCACATCTGCTGCGGGTGCTCTTAGCATTTTGTTGATTATATTATATGCTTGTCTGGGTCTTTAATGTTTTGGGCCCTGAAAGATTCGCTTGTTTGTCAAATCTATTTAATATAGATTTTGTTTATATTCTTCTGTTGTTTTTTCCCCCCTTTCACATCTATAATCACAAGTTGTGTTGATATACAAATTTGAGTTTGAAGCTTTTGTGGCCAGTTTGGTACGGAGCAGATGGAAGATAAGGAGGGAAAAATTAAGAATCTTGCAAGTGTTTCATTTTTAGTGTTTGTGACGTGGGGAATTATCATTTCTTTTACCCATTATAATAGTTAATGATGTTTATCAATCATATAGTTCAACTGAGTCTCTCATGCATGTTGAAGCACCAATTTTTGCATCACTAAACAGAAATCATTTTAGTTTGTTACGCCATAAAAGTTTTGTATTATAAAAACATGAATGTAAAAGATACAAATTAAATAACACAACTATAGACCCATGTGTTCTGAGAAATCGATTGAAAGGCCTTTTTCAATCTAATTAATTTTGACACAAAAAATAGTTGGTACCTAAATTGGGTGGTGAAGAAAACAAGAAATCCGCCCTACAAGATCTACCTTTATGCGTGAGTTACGATTAACTCAATTGATAAGTTTCTTGTTGTTGAAAAAGAGAACGAGGGTTTGAACCTCATCTATACTAAAAATCAATTGATGTTTTAGTTTGATAACAAAGACCAATCATTATGGAGCGGATTCCATCGATTAAAATTTTATCCTATCTAAAAAAAATAAAAATAAAATCTGCTTTTATAAGTATGGGTCAAGTTTTTACAAAAGCACACTAAAATGGCATGCATAGAAAAAAAAAAGAATATAATCTGAAGACTAATGTTGAGGACACAAAGTTTCCTAATTTTTTTCTCACAAATGTTGATGTGCTAAACCGTGATTATAACATCACCACGTTTACATGTTTCTCTTGTGATTGGTTGTGTTTGGTTCCCGTAAAATATTTTCCGGAAAATAAATATTTTCCAGAAATTCTATTTTCGGAAAAGGAAAATATTTTCAAGTGTTTGGTTGCATTCTAAAAAATATTTTATGGTGTTTGGTTCTATTCTTGAAAATGCTCTAGAAAACCCATTTTTATCATGTTTCTCACATTTTCTCATCTTCCAAACAAATATTAATATCATTTCTCAGTAAATAAACACAAAAGAAACAAATCCCAACAAAAAAAAATCATCAAATCCGGTCAAATTGAGAGAGGGAGAGAGAGAGAGAGAGAGAGAGAGAGGTGACTAGGTTCGATGAATGGGGACGACGAATCTGGGTCGAGGATGACGAAGCTGGGTCGAGGACAAAACCCAAATTCATCAAAATCCAAAAGAAACAAAAGAAACAAAACCCAAATTCTCAATACCCAACAAAAATAGCGCGAGAACGATCGGTTTTGGGGTGCAACAAGAATGATCAGTTTTGGGTGGATCGGTGCTAGGGTGCGACGATCTCACCAATGGTGCAATCGGCGCGATGAGGGTCTGAGATGGTGCGATTGAATGGGTTTTCTGGGTTTAACGAATGGATTTTCTGGGTTTGATCGAATGGGTTTTCTGGGTGCGATCGAATGGGTTTGACGAATGGGTTTTCTCAGTCTTGGGTTTTCTGGGTTAAGCAGAGTCGGTTTCTGGGTTCATCGGAGTCGGAGTCTTTCTCTCTCTCTCTCTCTCTACACGTCTAAGTCCAAAAATACTTTGAAGTGAAAATAGCAACATAAATCATTTTACACCAAAACAAGGGTATTTTCCGGTCAAAGCGGAAATCATTTACTGTTGACCGTATTTTCTGTGTGCTGCCAAACACCCACTTTTACGACAAAGCATTTTCGGAAATGATTTGAAGTCAAAACAAACACAACCTAAGTTAAGTGTCATTAGTGCACCTTTTTTTTTTTTTTTTTTGGAGCAAGTAACAGTTGTGGTCCGTGTGTATGCATTGAAATTCAATTGAAATTGAATGTGAATTGGAGTGTGCAGCCCCTTCCATTTTCATACATATTCAGAATTGAACTTTATGCTTTAGCTAGTCACCATCTGTGTCCTATTTTCCTTTGTTGAAAAGAGTGGAAAATGGACTATGGTTAAACACTAAAACCAAAGAGATTTTTTTTTTTTTTTTTTGACAGTAAGAGATAGAATTTTATTGAAACAATAGTATTGTCTTACATCACATTATTTGGACGTTGGCTAGTCATGTATAGCCAATCCAATCAATACCCAGCATGGGCATGTGTGGAAGCTTTGTTAACCCCACATGGTATTCCTCTATTGACATAGTCTCTGGTATTCCTACAATAGTGACAACGCTCCTTGCAAAATGTAAGAAGGTTGAGATTGTTTTTTGTCAAACAGGTACCTGTTGCGTGCATTCCAGATAGACCAAGATACACTATGAATTGTTTCAAAATCCCCAAGCCACGCCAACTTACACTATGAATTGTTTCAAAATCCCCGACTCCCTGTGCAGCGAGTTAAACTCTTTGATTAGTAATTTTTGGTGGGGGCAGCGGGACAAAGAGAGAAAACTTGCCTGGATCTCTTGGGAGAAAATGTGTAAGCCTAAAGCGGATGGGGGTATGGGTTTTAAAGACCTTAGGGCATTTAATCTAGCTTTGCTTGCAAAACAAGGGTGGAGGCTATTAAAAAACCCGGGTTCTCTCATTCATAGAATTCTGAAGGCAAGGTATTTTCCAGACAGAAATTTCATGGAAGCTCAACTAGGACCAAAACCATCTTACACTTGGAGGAGTTTGTTGGCTGGAAGAAACGTCCTTGAAAAGGGGATGCGATGGAACATAGGTAATGGCCAAAGCGTGAGAATATGGGATGATAGATGGTTGCCAAGCCCAAATTCTTTCAAGGTGGTAAGTCCTCGGCCCCAAGAGACTAATGGAATCATGGTGGAATCCCTTCTTGACCGGGTGGCAGGGGGCTGGAACAAAAATTTGGTAAGAGATATGTTTCTTCCTTTCGAAGCGGAAATCATCCTAAGTATTCCCATTAGCCTTTCTTTCCCCGAGGATTCCTTATTATGGGCTTGGACCCAAAATGGCAGGTATTTGGTGAGTAGTGGATACAAAGTGGCCTGCAATGTGTTGCTGGATCAGAAAGGAAAATTGGAAGGTGGGGAGATATCGAATTCGAAGAAATGGAAGGAGTTTTGGTCACTGATTTGGGGACTCAACTGTCCTAGCAAAATTAAACATTTCATGTGGAGGGCGTGCAAGAACACTCTGCCTACAAACAATAGTCTCAAGCTCAAAAGAATTACCGTGGAGGATGAGTGTGGGATTTGCGGAAAGGTTGAGACGTCGGGGCATGTATTATGGGACTGTGAGGCTGCTAAAGCTGTGTGGAAGGAAACGAAGCTTCCATTGCCAAAATTTCAGAATCCCGTAAGTGACTTCCTAGACCTGATGTGGAAAATTTGGGAAGATAGAAAAGAATTCAGCCTGGAGTACTTTGCAACCACTGCTTGGTGTATCTGGAAAAACAGAAACGCTATGAAGTTTGAAGGGCGGATCAAGGAGGAGAAGATGGTGGCCAGGGAAGCTGTTCTGTTGGCAGAGGAATTTAGAGCAGTAAATACAGCCACGGCACATGCAAAGGCTGCAAAGATTGAAATTTGGAAGCCTCCTTAGGAGGGGTGGTACAAAGTAAATGTGGATGGAGCGGTGTTTAATGAATTGGGTAGTTGTGGAATTGGAGTTGTAATTAGGAATGCGCAAGGCCAGCTCATGGGTGCAATGAGTAAAAGGTTAGACATTCCTTTGGGAGCTACAAAAGTTGAAGCTAAAGCTTTTGAGGAAGGACTTCTGTTGGCAGGGGATCTTGGGCTCAAATTTGTGATTTTGGAAGGAGATGCCCAGTTGGTGACTAATGCGTTATCCGGAAATAGTCTTCCCCCTAGTTCAATCCAAGCTTTTATTTCTGGATCAAAGAAGTGGAGGCAGCAGGTCACGGATTGGAAGATTAGTCATGTTCGCAGAACTGGAAACCAAGCAGCACACCTTATGGCTAGGAATGCTAAACTTGTTTCTGACTGTGTGATTTGGGTGGAGGATATCCCACCCATTATTCAATGCCAAGTGCATACTGATGTAAGACTATTGAGTCAAAGTTCAAGTTAATGAATTTTATCTTTGAGTGGTTATCAAAAAAAAAAAAAAAAAAGAAGATAGACCAAGATACTGTAGTCAATACCTCCAATTCTTTTGTCGTAACTCGTAAGAATCACCATCAGTTCTCTTACCAGGATATAGAAGTCCTCCACTTCAGAGCTACGTTTCTGCATCTTGCCCTTTACCATGATTAAACACGCAAATATTATTAAGAAGAACGCGGAAAGTGGATAGGACTTTCACCGAAGGTTACTGCAAGCATTAGTGGTCGTACTCGTACATTCCACACTTTTATCAACCTGTTACTTCGTGCGTGGAAAATGGGCTAGGCTTGACTACGACTTTGAATTATTGTTAAAGGTATTGAGTTTTTCAGGAGGAAATAACTACTAAAGGCTTTTTAAGAAATTGCATGAAAAGGGGTTAACTTATTCACGAATATTCAAAAGCCATGATTATTTGAGTAATTTTTAATAATAAATATTAATTATTATCCTATTAATATTTTAAAATGATTGTTATCAACAGTTTAAGAACACAGATTTTTTTTTTTTTTTTGGAGAAGATTTAAGAATATAAAATTAATTCAAAAATTAAAGCATACTTTACATGATTCTAGTGTGCGCTTATAAGCTATGGTTTCACAAGGCATAGTGAAAATTTATTATGAAAAAAAACACGAGTTTAGACCTCAATTGCCACTAATTTACCAACGCATATGCTAGATCTTAGTATCAAACTGATAAATTGCATTGTAAAAGATTTTATAATCAGAGATTGAAATTTTACTTCATAAGAAAGCTAGAGTTAATTATGTTGAAGCACCAACTTTTGCATCACTAAACAGAAATCATGCTTGTTTATTTTGGAAACATTCTGGCGGAGCTATTCGGAGCTCAATCTCAAGCCTCTCTCAAAGGGGTGTCACTTGTATTAAGCATAATGATTCAAACGATGCCCTTTCATAGGCTACTTAAAACTAAGTGTGCGTTTGGTTCCAAATTAAGTCCACTAAAGCAAATGACAATGTTTCCTAGGCTTCAGAACGGTACCATATCAGCTTTGAGCCATTGGTTCCAAGTCAAAAAATTGTGTTATTGTTTTCCGTGGTAATTCTCTCATTCCCGTTACATATATGGACA
Source organism: Quercus wislizeni (assembly GCA_023055345.1). NCBI lineage: Eukaryota > Viridiplantae > Streptophyta > Magnoliopsida > Fagales > Fagaceae > Quercus > Quercus wislizeni. Next base: position 203,374 of record JALGQJ010000063.1, read on the forward strand.
TTCACATATCAAAATCTTTCATCTTAGTCTTATTATTGCACTTTATGCTCCATTAAGGCACTAACTACAGTAAGTCATGCATGTGGTTTTTTCTATTTTAAATATTGGATACTTTATAAGGGGTTGAAAAAAAAATTATACATCCTGACTGCGATTGTTAAAGTATAAAAATATAAAATAAAACACTGAGAGAGAAAAAGGCAAGAATTTTTTTATACATCCTGATGAGCCAAGCTATGCAATTGCTTGGTGCAGTGGCCTGAGCTCTGTTAAGTCTTGTAGCATGTTGGCAAATTCCATGACAAATTAATTGTATTTTTTGTCTTTTTATTGAATGGTTTTTTTTTTTTCATTGTGCGTTCAAGTTTATATCAATTAGTAAATTTTCTTGCGTGGAATAAAAGACTAAAGTTTGAAGTATAATTATCAAAAAAATTAATTGATATATTTTTTTTTGAAACTAAATTAATTGATATTTTGGAATGATCATAAATACTATAAATTTAAATCTTTGTCTTATCTAGATTTTTTATAAAATAAAAATAAATTATAGTTATCACTAAAGCAATTTATGCAGCCCATTCCATTTCCATATATAAATTGAACTTTATGCTTTAAAGCTGGTCACCAATCTGTGTTCAATTGAGTGACTAAAAAAAAATTGAACCTCCCCCTCAAAAAAAAAAAAAAAATTGAACCTTTATATAATGTTTATATTTATATACTAAACTTTAAAAAGGATATTGTTTACTTTAAAGGTTTCGAAGCACAAATGGTTATTATATGGTTTAAAATTGTAATAACTTAATCATATTATGAGTCTAACAAAAACTTATATAAACTGTACTTGAGGCTTATTGAATTATTAAAAATTTTCATTGAGAATTATAAGTGGAATTTTTTACTATGAAAAAAATACAATAAAACTTATTCAGACATTAAAAAAAATAAAAAATAGTGAATAAGTACAACATAATAAATATATTATAATTTAATGGGTTTCTAACATTAAAATGCTACTTAATATTCACATGAGTGGTATTTTATTATACAAATTGGCCTCAGGTTTTATATATAATATATATAAAATTATAAAGTATGTGTTGTGCTTGTCCATAAGTTTGTATAAATCTACATATATTTGTGAGTATAAAAAATGAATGTCTAATAGTTACAAATTTCACACTAGCGAACTTAAATCTTAGCTCCATTACTTCTTCTGGAGTGTCTCATATATGGACAGAAAATGAAAAAGTTTGATGAGACAAATTATGCAGATCATTCCTTACAATAGCCTCTAAATTATAGAAAAGCAATATAAAATGGAATTTTTTTTCCTGGTCACACTCACATGACAATGTATGTCTCCTATTTGCTCTATTTTAAAACGTGTCAAGTTTTACTAATCTTTCCAAAAAAAAGGGTCATGGTCAACACAAAAATCAAAAAGAGCACCGAAAGTGCATAGAATTAACCTCGCTCCGTGAAATAAATTTTCCCTGGAACTGGAAGTGGGCCAAAGTTGAAGACTACCATCAAGGAGGGTAGAATTTTCCTCCCGAAACTACTGCATGTATTGATGATCAAATTCGACCAAAGCATTTATGCAGTCCACACTATGATTAATTAGGTCTAAATGGAAGAAAGCAACATCAACGTACTTTTAGCAGATAACCATGAAGCTACACCGACTATTGTCCCCATTCCCCAAATTATTATTATCATTTTTTTTTTAAAAAATCCTATGGCCCCTAAAAACTTACTATTAGAAAATTTAATATAACCATAATATACAAACATACATTAAAAAAAATTTAATGACTCCAAAATATGATAGGAGCAGTCTCAACAGAAAAGGTTATGTCACTCTTTGCTAATGATGGACCGCTATGACAAAATACACTTACAAGCATTCCACAGTAGAAGATGCAAATTAGTATTGCCCTCTGAAAATCTATCTCAGAATTTTTGATATCGAACTCAAGTCATAAATTTTTGTAGAACAAAATAGAAATCCACAGAATTTTAAGATTATATTTTGCTGTGAAGAGAGAAATTCCCTGTATGTTGATGACGATTGATGACAAACTTTGCCCCCATATGTCATTTTAGTCTCTCATAATTATCTTCCTTTTTGTTTAACATAGTTGAATAATTTTTGGTCTTTGTTTACTAAGTATTCACTTTCACACCCACCTTGTTAAAACATATGTGGAAATACATGTAGATGAAAAAGTGTGTGAAAATACATATAATATTGTTTAAAAATTAAAAATTATTATTTGAAATAATATACTAAACACCCTCTGAGTTGTTGACGTCACTGCAAAACTGAGGATGTACATCCTTGCACTTGACTATATATCTTTGATTCCAATACCCAACGCCCATTCTTAAATTTTACAAGAAATTTGTAGGGTAGTACTAGTTGTTTATGTCACGTATTAATGAAAGTGTGTCGCTCATCTTTAATGACAAAACGATGTAGCTTCGTAAAATAATAGTAGTAATTGAAGACAAAACGCTGTCATGCCATTAAATTAGAAAAGCGGTGCAGTTAGAACATTACATAGACTTTTAGTTAATTAAAATTTTGGGTTTTTGGAGACAGATTTTTCATTATTTATTCATTTTATTCAAAATCCTTTCCAATTTTTGTGGTTGTGGAAGATTTGCAATATGGGATATCACTCAAACATTAATTTTAATCTCTTGGGTTACTTGCGTGAAAAAAAATAATAATAATAAAAACTAGTGACTGGTGAGGAAACTTTCTCCAACATAGTAACATACATACCCCACCCCCATCTGATTGATGGGAAGATAACTATATAGACTATAGAGTCACCACGAAATTGCTACTAGCCTTGTCTTCTTGGTAGCTGGGAAAGAAAAAAAAGGAGAAAAGATGCATGCACTAAAGAAAGTGGAGAATCAATGACTTGCAAGTCTTGCATATAGCGTTAAAGACTTTTAGAATTGCGTGGTGACTTGCGTCAAAACTATTTGGGAAAAAAAAGGGGGTGGTGGAAAAAATATTTGGGTGACCAAAAAGAAATTTTTTATAAAAACTAAAATAAAATAAATTCTGCGATAGCTGTGCCCTTTCTTGGCCATTGTATTGGCCGCGGCCTGTGGGGTTTCCAACAACAATGGCACCAAGGGAGTCTAGGTGGTTTCCTATTATATCAAATTAAAATTTAAAGTTCAAAAGTTTTTTTCTTTTTTTTTAAAGGGTGCATAAATAAATATAGAAGAAATTAAAAAGGTATAATTCAGGAGGAAAAAGATACAAAACCTATTGTTTACCTTTCAAAAGTGTTATGAGTTTGACCTTAAATTAACCTATAAGTGATCTCTATCTTGTGGACAGACAAAAATATTGTGTATGGACGTACCAGAATTCATAGTATTTCTAATTTTTCTATGAACAGTTGATTATATTCAATAAAAAAATTGCACCAAAATTTATACAATGGCAAATTTCTCTACAATCCGTTGAAAAAAAAAATACTAAATATTTTAAAATACTCTTTAATTTAAATAGTTGATTTTAGAATTAGAGAACAAGAAATGGAGAAAAGTTAATTCTTCTTCCTTTATGGGAGTTCTTCTAGGACAGCGATCTACTTGTTTATTAGCATCAGTAATAGTAGCTTCAATTCTTGGCATTTTGGGTATTTCAAGTAAAATATAAGAGCATTTGTGTACTTGTGTTTACTAGGTAGGGTTTTTTTTTTTTTTTTAAGACATTTTAAATAGAAATGGTAATATTGGAAGACTGTCCTTACCCAAAGGGTAGATTAATACACAACATTTTTTTCTTTAAATTAACAAAGTTTTGTTAATTGGTGGTGGGATATACTATTTGGGATCATAATTTTCTAAGATAGTATTTGTTTATGTGCATTAGGTATTCTTTGTCATTAAACCTCAATGCTATATAATTAAATTTCAACTTATCTTATTGAAAAATGAAACAGTTTAAGTTGTGAAGACGTAATTTTGAGATGTTTAGATTTGAGTCGGTTTAAAGTGTCTTCCTTAAGAACTGGTGCACAATTCTTGTTATAATTTTGGTTAAAAGATAATAATTAAATTTACTATTCCCTAACAGTTTAGACTTTTGAAAAAATCAGTAATTTAACATGATATCAAAGTAGAAGATCTTGACTTTAATCTTTATCTCTCATTTAAAATGTTAAAAGTCGTATATATTGGACCCCACTTATTAAGGGGGAATTTGGGCTTATATGTGAGAGAAAGTGATAGAATTATAATTAATAAATGATTAAGTTCACCCTAACAACCTAAGCTTTTAAAAAAATTCATATCTTGTAAACCAAATCTTATACCGGCAGGTCATCAGAAAATTACTCTACATCCTATTCTTTTCCTTTCACGAACCCAGAAAGTGGGTCACGCACTCACGCTGCTCCTAAGCCTTCCTTGACAATTGAGTTAAGTTTGATTTAAAAAAATGATAAATTACACAAATTTTTCTTGAACTTCTTCACGTGCATTTTCACCCATATTCTCTCATAATAATAATAATAATAATAATAATACAGTTTCAAGCAATTTATGCAGCCCATTCCCTTTCCATAAAAAAATTGAAACTAAACTATATAACTGGTCACCATTAGGTTAATTTGCGTTGGTGACTCACTAAGGTGTATTCTATATTTCTTTTTTTGGTGTTTATTTAAATTTGTTGTGAAAATGTTGTAAATGTATCATTTCTCTTAAGTTAAACACCAGAGAAAAAAAATGTAGAAAAACCTATACTGTATTCTTTGTTTTCTTTTTTTCTATAAAAACCTCTCAATTAAGACACATTTAAATATTTCTTTTTAGAGTAAATTACGAATTTGATCTTTATTCTTTATACTATAATTCAATTTAGTCCTTAACTTTTTAATTGTGTCAATCTAATCCCTAACTTTTTAATATCGTGTCAATTTAATCTTTATCGTTATTTTTGGATAAAAATTGCTAATGTGGCAAATAATCACAATAAAATTAATTTATCTCCACATTAATTGCCACTTGACTACCATGTCAGCATATATATATATTTTTTAATTTTATAATTTTAAACAACAGATAAGTGAGTTGATCAAAATCCTTAACTCACAATTGCTTCATGTTTTGGTCCTTGTCCACAGAAAGCAGAGGCACTACGGTGATCAGCGAGGCTGAAGGTGACGCCTGACATCGATGATGGGATCTGAGGGCTACGGAGTCGCTGATCTGCTGGTAATATCTCTCTCTCTCTCTCTCACAGGTTGTTATCTCTTTTGGTTTGTTTGGAACAGACCAAAACGTGAAGAGAGAGTAGAGCAGAACAAAAAGTTCAAAGTCCCTTTTTTTAGATTAGAACTTCAAAGAAAACCAAAATGAAGTAGAAGAAAGAATGACACTCCTCGGAAATGAAAAATGTTGATGATGGTCTTATTATAATATGCTCAGAGCCAGCGGCTTTTTTTTTGGGGGGAAGAAAAAGGCGGAGGCTTTTAGAAAACCAAAACTATGTACTACACCAGCACTAATACAATACTATTTACTAGATTAAGGAAGACAATGAGATACTTTAGCTTTGAAAGGTTGAAGCCAATAATCAGGTTTTGAATTATGTTTGGATGGCCGGAAGGAGAAAGAAGGCATCGCTGTCCTCCGATTAGGGACTAGGAGATGTGTTTTAGATTGGGTCTACCCTGTTTAACCAAATAAGCAAACTTTATTATCAAACTAAAAAAATTTGATTTGGATTTTTTCTTTAAAAAAAAAAAAAAAAATCTGATGCGGTGGTATAGTTGTCCGTTGATGTGGCAAATTTTTTTAGTTATATTTAGGCTGTTTAATACGTCAGATTTTTTCATCTAAGAGATAATAGATAAGATTAAATTGACACAATAATGAAATATTAGAGACTAAATTGATACAATTGAAATGTTAGGAATCAAATTGAAATATAGTGTAAATGATAGAGTCCATTTATGTAATTTAACCTTCTTTTTATGAATTTTCTCTTTCTTGTTTATTTATTCTTTAATGAGTAGGATAATTAATTTCATTCTAAGATTAAGAAAAAGTTGGTACCACCACCAGTTCATCACAATTAGAAAGAACAGTACATTCTCATAAAATAAATAATAATAAAAAAAAAAAAAAGAAAGAACAGTACATCACTCTCAAACATTTTTTTTCCCTTTATAGTGTTGATGGGAACTTTTTTTTTTTTTTTTTTTTTAATGTAAACGGTAGAAAGAGTTGATAAGCGGTGTGAAAATGTACATAATATATTAATTAGGTGAAATTACCATTTTAGTCACTAAAGTTTGGGGTTATTTTTATTTTTATTTTTTTTTACGAGAAGTAGCTTCATTCCTTGTTCTTTTCGAAGCAATTCTCAAGTACGTGACAGAAGGTATAAGTTTGAAGTTGCTCCGAAAGAAGGTTGGGCTTTACCAAAGTTGAAAAAAGGCCCCCACTGATCAATAATGATTCCACTTGAGAAAAAGCTTCCCAGCTGCAATAATTTGACTCCGCGTGAAGACTATAAAGAACATGTCCACACTTTCAGCGAAATATGCACGTGAAATGTTGACATAAAGTTTTATTATTTCCATTGTCTTTTCTTGGTTTTGTTTTTTTTTTTTTAACTTTAAAAAAAAAATCTGGAATGAAAGGGGTTCTTTTTTTAAATATAGTGTAAACAATAGAGTCCATTTATGTAGTTTAACCTTCTTTTTATGAATTTTCTCTTTCTTGTTTATTTATTCTTTAATGAGTAGGATAATTAATTTCATTCTAAGATTAAGAAAAAGTTGGTACCACCACCAGTTCATCACAATTAGAAAGAACAGTACATTCTCATAAAATAAATAATAATAAAAAAAAGAAAAGAAAGAACAGTACATCACTCTCAAACATTTTTTTCCCTTTATAATGTTGATGGGAACTTTTTTTTTTTTTTTTTTTTAATGTAAACGGTAGAAAGAGTTTATAAGCGGTGTGAAAATGTACATAATATATTAATTAGGTGAAATTACCATTTTAGTCACAGTACAAATGTTCCCTACGAACTAATCAAAGAGTAATTTTCCAATAACTCTTCTTTTTATAACCCGGTCATCATGCTCGTTGGCCCGCATGCACGAAAGTCCCTAATTCTAAGCCAAGTTCACACTGCAGTCTGCAGGTTGCTGTGCTGCGTTCTAAGCCAACTGCAAGCCTTTGATATCTATCTATATAAACTTGTTCCTATCAGTCCATATTTCCCATACCAGCGTTGCCTACACCTCTATATCTATTCATCTTACTAGAGCTAGCTTTACGTTCCTTGCCATAGAGCATTCTTCTTACAGAAAGTAAGATCTCATAAAGCTCTGATAACTCTCTTTCCAGGTTTCCATTTTCTTTGTACTGCAACTTCCTTTGTAACTTTTCCACAAAAAAGCTTGTTACTAAGTTTCCAATGGCTTCCACTAGCTCCGAAACACCCTCTTTACCTGGTTCAAACTACGATGTTTTTCTCAGTTTTCGGGGTGAGGACACCCGCCATAGCTTTACAGACCATTTATACGAGGAATTTAGATCGAAAAGCATTGAAGCCTTTAGAGACAGCGAAAAACTCCAACTAGGACAAGAAATTGCTTCTGCGCTCATACAAGCAATAGAAAACTCACAGTATGCAATCGTTGTTTTCTCAAAAAAATATGCAGATTCTAGATGGTGCTTGGATGAACTTGCTAAAATTGTTGAATGCAAAAAAAATAAGGGACTTAAAGTGGTGCCCGTCTTTTACCACGTAGATCCCTCCGATGTACGGAAGCAGACTGGGCCGTTTGAAAAAGCCTTTGACGAACATCAGAAAAATGACAAAATCGACAGAGAGAAGATCCAGAAATGGAAGGATGCTATGAGAGAAGTGGGGGAGTTATCCGGCGAGCACTTACTTCCACATCAAAGGTAAAATCGTGGTTTTTTTTACTAGCATTTTTTACACTGTTACACACGCGTTTAAAGCATGCACATCTTGTATAAGAAGTTATTTCTATTTTATAATAAGAATTTACTTTTCCTATCTTATTTACTTTTCAAAATACCATTCATTTAATTATCTATTTCACACAACATTTCATATTAAATTTTCTTGATTCTTTTAAAATTTTTTCTCTTTCTTTCAAATACAAAAACTAACATTCCCTTTCTTCTTTCATTTTTGAGATATGTAAAGAAAAAATAAAAAATTAAATGCAAAATAAATAATATGAACATAAATTTACATGGTAACCATAATGGCTATATATTTTTACATGACTTATGACTTTACATTACTTGACATATGTTCTGTTTGTTTCGATAATGAAAATATTTAAAAAATGAGTCATTTTTAAAAAAATATTTTTTATAATGCCATCTCATTTTGTAGCAACCTTAAATAAGTAAAAAAAAAAATTCTTAACTTTCTTTATTTTATTTTATTTGCTGTGAGATAGAGTGTTTTCTAAAAAAATTTAGTAAAAACAATCTCTAAAAATAAGTTATAATTTTTCTATCAACTAAATATAGATTTTCATTAACTTATTTTTTCCTGATGTTACAAAATATTAAAAAACACAAAAAAAAAAACTATATTTGCACAAGTCATTTCAACCAAACAAAGCGGCAGACGAATTTTGGACTTGATAAATTAAAATGTAGTACTTTTTTTTTTAATTTTACAAGCAACTATAACTGTGACCTTAAGTCATTTCAACCAAAATCGTACTCTCTTTTAAGCGTGTGTAAATGTGTATTAGAACTTTTATTCTTTTTTATTTTTCTACTTTATCTGCAATTTGTGTCACTTGTACTACCCAGTCAAAAAAGCTGTCTCATTTAGAAAACTTTTTTTTTTTTAATTTTTGAAATGGTAGAAAACTTTAAACATAAAGAATGAAAAAAAGATTCCTCTCAAAAAAAAAAAAATAAGAATGAAAAAAAGATATAATAAAAGTAAAACTAGGTGAACACAAAGATATATATAAATATAAAGAATAAAAATATATATATAATAAAAGTAAGACTAGTATTTCAAAAAAAAAAAAAAAAGTAAGACTAGGTGAATACTCTATATGTTTACATGGAATTTTAGTATTTGGCCCAAATTCATCTTGGCCCCCTAGTATGATCCTGAGCGCAAACATATAACAAAAATTAGTCCAACGAACACCAAATTAAACCCAAACAACAACAAAAAATATAGATCTCTAGCCCATTTTTTGCCCTGCAAAAACATGAATTTTTGTTGGTTTCATATTTTAAAAAGTAAATTACAAAATTTGAAGTACAGAATATGATGAGCTTTTTTTTTTCTTTTTGGAGAAGAGAATATGATGAGCTTAAAGTCTTAAACTTGTCAAATTAAAAAGATACCCCAAAAAAAGAAAAAAAAAATCTTAAATGGTGGGAAGTGAGAGGGAAAAAAGATTGAAGAAGAAATGGTTATCTTCTGGAATCGAACCATGCTTAATTACATTTAAAAAATAGTGAAGGAGTTGAAGAAATTTTTAAAAAATAATAATATAATTAGGCAAACTAAAATTTTAACAAAAAAAAGTGCTTCAAATCAATTAAAATTTAGCAAATTGCAGTTCGATCGGTTGAGGGTCTCTCTCGATCGGTCAAGCTCTTCAGTTTCTGAATTCAATTTTCTACAACTTGTACATTCTTGAATTTTGACTTATATCAACTTGAGCAATGTCTAAACCACTTCAAAGACACTAAGATCTTATTCTAGAGTAGTTTTTGTTCTCAGTTTTCCAACATACAACATATTTAGAACCTAAACATTTAAGACTAAATATTTAGAACCTAACAATCCTAATTCAAGATAAATTCATGAAGAAGTGAAATTTCTTTAGGATCTAACCATGAAAAGAGTTATTTATAGCAAGTATAACATAAATCAAATTTCTACAATAATACAACAAATAAAAAAGTCCTATAGATCTTAACATAAATAAAAGCTATGTATAAATTGCTCACATTATATAAATGGCAAAGAATAAACTCAACATCACAAATAAGACATGTAAGTTGTCATGTCCTGTAAGTTGTCATGTCCTGTGTATTGTCCCAGCAGGAAGGGTCACACTTATATGGGTTCATCAATGAATATGGAGATTTATCAAGTATGATTTTTTTTTTCTTTTTTGAGAAGAAGACAAATGAACTTCATTAATCAAACAAGGCTAAATTGCCTAAAGTACATGAGTAATGTCTTGTGACAGATCTTCCATCTAGAGCAGGAAAGTAGGATTTACATGTTGGATTTATAGAAAACTCAAGAGGAATGGGTGTTATTTATATAAATGTTGTTGGGATGAGTGTCATCTCAATAAATCTCAAGGAATGTTGGTTTAATTAACCCTAATTTTAAGTATTATAATATATGATTTGATGTGATTTTGACATGAGCTTATATAATAATAGCTAATTTTAATGTGAATGTTTTGGTGACAAAAACTAAATGACCGATTGTTATATAATTCTAAAACTCTCATATATTGTACCAAATATATTGTAATTTTGCATGGAATAATATTTTTAGGCAGGCATAAGTCACAATTTATGTCAATTTTTGTTTTTTGTAGTTAACAGTAACTTATTAAGGGCGACAATTAAAACAGTTAATGATTTGATGTACAATACAAATAAACAAAGAGAGATTCCATTGTTTAATGGACAACAAGGCTATTTAGTCGGCTCTTTTATTTTTTAGATTTTATTATAATGATTTTTTTGATAGATTTAGTATACTTATTAAGAAAAATACTAAGGACACAAAAAATCCCATAATTATTGCCACAACTTGTCAAATGAGTTATGACAAATTGTGAATAGTGAAGGTCAAATGGTGGGTCCACACCTCCACCATTCATAACTCGCCAAATGACAAATTGTGGCCAAAGTTGAAAAAAAAAATTTTGTCCCTAACATTGATTTTGTCCCCAACATTGCTCGACTTATTAATGACCATTGCTATCGTAAGCAATGGGATTGGATGATGACATTGAATATCCTCATTTCTAAATATTCTGCAGCTGCTCGTTTTCCCTCCCGTTCATAGATTTTCTTCTTCTTCCTTACCCCCTATAAATTAAAGCTCTAGTTTGGAAGGCCAAGATCTTGGGAAGTAGGGAAACGTTTCATATGAAATTACACATAAAGAGGTATAAAACATGTTAAAGATTGAAGATGTAAAATCTAGGAAATTTCAACCCCAATTATTTATGAAAATTAAGATAGGAATCAAGGAACAGTTCATAATTGTATTGCTAAAAATGAACAATGGTAAATTGGTAACCCAATATCTATATGGGTAGTTTTCCTCAAAAAAAAAAAAAAAAAAACTTATATGGGGTAGCTCTTTGGATTTTGGCTCGAAGCGTTTAATTACATTATTATAAAAAATAATATGAAAAAGAAGCATTCGATTACATCTATTTGTCCCAATTTCAGTTTTAACAAACTAAACTTAATGCCATATATCTACTAAATTTATATTATGGATATATCCTGCAGTGGTAGATTCAGATACACAGCTTATTATTCTCTCTTTTTTGTAGGTCTGAGGCAGAATGTATCAAAGTCATTGTGAAAGAGATATCAAATAAATTGAGTAATACATTCTCAGCAGATACTGTTGGACTAGTAGGAATTAAAACCCGAGTTGAGAAATTGAAGTCACACTTAGCTATGGAGTCAAATGATGTTCGCATTATAGGAATTTGGGGGACAGGAGGAATGGGTAAGACAACTCTTGCTAGAGATGTTTATGATAGGATTTCCAATAAATTTGACGCTTGTAGTTTTATTTATAATATTAGGGAAGAATCTAAAAAACGTGGTTTACGTAAGATACAACAAACACTTTTGAGGGAACTTTTGAATGATGGAGATTTGAAGGTACACAATGATCATAATGGAGTTCTCATGATAAAAAGTAGGTTACGTAACAAAAAGATTCTTCTTGTTCTTGATGATGTAACTGAATTAGACCAATTGAAGAAGTTAGCTGGGGAGAATTGTTGGTTTGGTTCAGGTAGTAGAGTTATGATAACAACAAGAGATAAGCATTTGTTGGAGTCGCATGAAGTAAAAGAAATATATGAGGCTGAAGTCTTGAATCATGAGGAAGCTCTTCAACTATTTAGTTTGAAAGCTTTGAAAATGGACCATCCACCTAAAGATCATGGAAAGCTATCTCAAGCTTTTGTAGATTATTGTAAGGGGCTTCCTTTGGCCATTGAAGTTTTGGGTTCTTCCTTGTACGATAGAAGCATTGATGTATGGGAAAATTATTTGGGTAGGCTCACCAAATTTTATGATGGAAAAATTCTCAGTGTGCTTCGAATAAGTTTTGATGAACTACCACAACTAGAAAAGGATATTTTCTTAAATATTGCATGCTTTTTTAATCACATGAATCAAGATGATGTCCAAAAAATACTGGACTGGCTTGGGCTATATCCTATTATTGGATTGAGGACTCTTATTGATAAGTCCCTCATTAAATTGCATGAAAATCAATTGTCGATGCATGATTTACTACAAGATATGGGCCGACATATAGTTGTTTGTGAGTGCCAATATCCTAAGGAACGTAGTAGATTGTGGTCATTTGACGACATCAACAATGTGCTGACAGAAAATACGGTAAGGCGTTATTGAAAGAAACTAATAAGCATATATCTTATTATATTATTCAACATTTTTTTTGGTTAATAAATAATAATGGAGTTTAAATTATATTAGTCTAGTAATGATACATTGTATACTAATCCTTCTTATTTTTATTATTAGGGAACGGAGAAAACTCAAGGCATAGTACTAGAGTTGCCTGAACTAAAAAATGTAGATTGGAATCCTGAAGCCTTTTCAAAGATGCCAAATCTAAAATTGCTTAAAATTCGTGGTGTTCAACTTATGCGTGATCTCAAACATCTTCCTACTAGCTTAATAATTCTCGATTGGAGAGGGTACCCTTCAAAATCTTTGGCATCAAGTTCCCAATCAAAGGTAATTTAGGTACCCTTATACTACTTTTTTTTTTTTATAATAAGTGTGTTTGTAGAAGCTAATTGTTTTACTCTTTTTTTTTTCTTTTTCTTTTTTGTCTTTTAATAGATTTTTGGGAATTTGAAACTCATGAATCTGAGTGAATCTCTTAAACTTATTGAAGTCCCAGGCATTGAAGTCCCAAATCTTGAGAGTTTGGATCTTAAAAATTGTATAAATTTACGTAGTATTCACTCATCAATTGGAATTCTTAAAAAGCTTACTTATCTTGGTATATCTGGGTGCAAGAACCTCACAAGTCTTCCAAGCAAGTTTGAAATGGAGTGTCTCACGGAACTTATTCTTTATGGTTGCTCAAAAATAACAAAAATTCCAGAATTTGGGAGAAACATGAATCGTGTACGCAAGCTTGATTTATGTTCTACTGCAATTACAACACTACCCACGTCAATTGAGCATTTGACTGACCTTGGTTGGTTGGATTTAAGTAATTGCAAAAATCTTGTGCATTTACCTGATTCCATTTTTAATTTAAAGTTGGTTACAAGAGTCTGTCTTGACGGATGCTCAAAACTGGATAGACTGCCAGAGAACCTAGGGAATGCCGAAAGTCTAAATTGGTTGGATTTGAGCGAAACTGCTATAAGAAAGGTCCCTTCTTCCATTGGTCTCTTAAAACATCTTGGTTTGCTAGAATTCAATGGATGTAAGAGGTTATCATCTAATAAATCGTGGTATGAGCTCCTCCCGTTTTGTTCAATGCCAACAAGTCCTCATCCCATCGACTTGCTATTCTCTTCTCTATCTCTATCACCTGCGTCTTCTTTGACAGAATTGGATTTAAATGACTGCAATCTCAAGGCAATCCCCAATGATATTGGTTCCTTATTCTCTTTAACATATTTGAATCTAAGTGGAAATGATTTTGTTTGCCTTCCGGAAAGCATCATTCGACTTTCGAAATTGGAACAGATGGACTTGAATAATTGCACAAGTCTTCGATCATTGCCAAAGCTTCCATTGAATATTGAAAGAGTTGAGGCAGAAGGTTGTATCTCACTGGAAATGTTACCAGATCCATTAAAACCAAGCGATTCATTGGAACCATCTCTCGGTCTTCAAAATTGCCTTCAATTGGCTGACAATCAAAGCTGCATGGACTGGTTTATCTCAGGGATAAAAAAGTACCTAAAGCTCGCTTCCTCTCTCCCTCTCTCAGTCCCTCTCTCCCGTTATCGTCCATCTACCATTGTTATTCCTGGAAGTGAAATTCCTGAGTGGTTTAGCCACCAAAGCATGGGGAATGAAGTGAAAATAAAACAACCTTCTCATTTGTGTAAGAAGGTGGGAATTGCTTTTTGCATTGTCTTTTGTCCGAATGATTTTTATTTAATATCCCTTTCTGGATATTTGTTGACAGTCAATGGAAAAGCATTTCGTATTGATCAGAGCCTCTATCCTGATAAGGGTTCATCAGATCACGTTGCGCTAGTCTATCTGGATCCTCAATACTTGGACAAGGAATCAAATAAATTATGGGAAGATAACGTGAATTATTGCGCTAGTCAGATTAGAATTAAAATTCATAGCTGGCGTGTCAAGATAAAAAAATTGGGGATCCGTATGATATACAATGAAGACATAGAAGATCTTGACCAGAATAGCAACAGCAGCATCACTCCTTATGATGGCATGGATGTTGTCCATCATAATTTCGACCATTCGTCAGTGGTAGTGGAATGTCACAAAGTCAAGCGCAGTCGTGATGATTACAATGGGGCTGGACCCAGTGGAGAAGGAAGCTCTAACGACATACCAAACCCAAAAAGGATTAAAAGGCACACAGAAGCCCATGGTAACTCTGATTCTGAGGAGTCAAGTGAGTACGAAGACTGTGACGAGGAGTTAAGCGATCGGGACGAATCTAATGAAATATAGTGACCTTGATGATTAATAAACTATTTTTCCTTTTATTACCAGTAAGTCACTGCCTTTCCTCTTAATTCAAGTTCTGTTGGTTTCTGCATTTTCTTTTTCTTTTACCGTACATTTATTAATAAATTGCCCACCACATGTTTGATTAAAGTTGTCAATGAGACTCCTAGCGATTTGACAACAAAGAATGGCAATAAGATGCTTTTGTTGGTGTTTTAACAGCAGAAGAAATAATGGGATTAAAGTAAACATCAAAACTGGAAGTTTTTGCTGCCAAATCTCATCTTAAAAAGACATACCTTTTTCCTTTGCATTTTCTTAGCTAGATTTTTTTTTTTTTTTTTTGTCCCTATTCTATTTTTTCCACCCCACACATTTAGGAGCTTAACAATATATATATATATATATATATATATATATAATGTCAAGTTCGAATGGAAGGGTGCTATAGCCTATCACATGCATTGCCTCCTTCATATGTGATATAGTTACCTCATTGATTTGTGATATTAATACTTTAATACTCATTTTATAACCGCTGATATTAATACTTAATACTTATTTTTATAACCGCTCTTTAATTATGAAGTGTTTGACATATGATTAAAGTTCTTATGGTCTATGTGGACTTATAGGAACAAGGCAACTGTGAAGAAAGAGCCTTTCTCTACCACTAATGTGGCCATGTATTTTAAAAGTTTGTTTGATTTCAATGTGCAGGGTAACTAACAGTTCAAAAAACAAACAAAAGCCTAAACAGCCAGGATAAGTAAATGCAGACCATTAAAGAGGGTTCAACTGCAACCAATCCTGCTGGAGGAGAGCTGCAAGGGTAGGGGATGGAAATTGCGGGGATCCAATTTCTTTTTTAAAAATAGAGAATGTCCATGTCCATAGCTGCTTGTGAGGAGTCAAGTGAGTGATTAGTGACCTGAGATTTTTTTCATTGGAAGGAATTTTGTGATGTGACCCAAAAGGTTAGTCAACTTTTTTCTAACTATCACCAGTATGTCACTATCCTTCTTCTTAATTTGAGTTTTTTTGGTGGATGCATCATTGCTTTCCCTTACTTGGCATATACTTGTACTTTTTTGGGTTAATTTTAACTTCAAAATAGTTTCTTGCCAGCTGTACCTTAGTTAATTATTGGCACTTATTCAGACTCCCATCTGGTTTCTTTCCTTAATCAAAAAACACAAAGCAATACTCCTAGCTAATTTAATATGCATATAAAAAACATAGTCTTATGAAATAAACAATGATTAGGGTCGTCTTGGTTTAGTGATTGTGTTACTTGTTTGTGCTGGTTGCCCCCTTGACGTTGGATTATTGGACTATTTCATGAGATGAAGCTGTCACATGGCCAAGAGACATAAAGATAAGTGCAGTCTGTTGCATGCCTTTTACTCTCTTGTCATTGTTTTAAAAATTTTCAAGCTGCAAAAACAATATATGCATGCCACTGCAAACATTACAATTGAAATTAATTTTTATCTCGTTATATATTATATATGTGAAGTCATGCTTAGATTGCAATTAGAATGATTAGTCTAGCTAGGGGTAGCATCTAGCTTCCTCCCTAGTTGAAAGTTCTCTAAAGTTGTGTACTAACCTTCAACCAAAGAAAATGATTTTTTTTTTTTTCCCTGTTTAAGAGAATAGCTGAGTTACCTGTTCTAGTTCTTATTCCTTTTATTTTTTGTTTTGCTCTGAAAATTCTTATTATTCTAGAGTAACTACTGGAGAGTCCCAAGGCGAGTGTGTCCAGTTGTGGAGGGATGGCAAGTGTTGCTGACAATTGAGGGGATCTGGCAGAGCAGATGCCAATGGGGTTGTTTTGCCTAATGGGTTGGCAGATAATTTTTCAGGCTGTTCCAGTAATGCCGTATGCAAACAAGTGGAAGCTTACTGTTGGAGTAGCATATTTTCCAGGCTTGTTTTGGTTAGTGGAAGATTGGAGAACCTGTGGAAAAGAAGAAGGTTCCTTGGCAACTTGCTGTGCTGGCTGAAGAACACAAGTGCAAGGAAGTTAGAGAACGCCAATGGTGTACATTTGCTGTGCATGGGAGCCACTAATGAGGCTAGAGCCCAGGTTACTCTTGTTTCCAACTCTTTTATGAACATTTTTTGGGCTTGTAACTCTATTACTAGAGAGTTAAATTTAGTAGTCTGGATAATATATAGCCAATTTGATTCAATAGTGGGACTTTAGAGTTACTTTCAGCAAAACTGTTCATGTTTAGTAGATATTCATCACATGTTAATAGATAGTCAAAATTGCCAATGAGCTGGGTAGCTCAAATGGTATTTTCTATCCTCCAAATTATATACCAACAAGTAACACAAGGCTCAAAGGTAATTTAGGCACCTGACACAACTTTTTTTTTTTTTTTAAGTTCCATTAAACTTAAGGTTTTGTTGAATCTTCTTTTTTTTTTTTGGTTATTTCAGAGGTTAAAATCCATCCGATTAAGCAAGCCTCTAAAACTTACTGAAACCCCTGTCTTCACCGATGTCCTAGTCCTTGAGAAATTGGCTCTTGAAGATTGTTTAAATTTATCCAAGTTGCACCCATCAATTGGAGTTCATAACAACCTAACTCTTCTTAGTCTGAATGGCTGTAAAAACTTAAAAACTCTTCCAAAAATATTTGAAATGAAGGCTGTAAAAACTCAAAAACTCTTCCAAACAAATTTGAAATGAAGTCTCTTGAAACTCTTATTCTTTCTGGATGCTCAAAAATTTTAATAAAAAAAAATCCAGAATTTGGGAAAAACATGCAATGTGTATTGAAAGTTTACTTGGATGGAATTGCTATTACAAAACTACCCACGTTAATTGGGCATTTGACCGGCCTCGCTTTATTGAATGTAAGAGATTGCAATAGTCTTACATGTCTACAGAGCACACTCTTTAATTTAAAGTTGCTTAAAGACATAAATATTTCTGGATGCTCAAAACTTTGTTTGATTTTATTTTAAATTCTAAAAAGTATTTGTGAGCTGCAGCTTAGCTTCGCTACTGGCACTTATTCCAACAACAGCATCATTGAAGATTGTTGAACTTCTTGTCTTTTTTCTTAGTCAACTTTTTCTCTATATTACCTGTAAGTCATTGCTTATTCTTCTCAATCAAAGCTTTTCGTTGGTTGCTTTGCAGTATCTTTTTTTTCCCTTCCTTTGGACACATTTACTTAACTAATATTAACTTAAAAATATAATTTTACTATCTGTGTTTTAGCATCATTTTTATCACTTATTCCTACTCTCATCTGGTCTGTTTCCTTGATCAAATAACACAAATTTGTGCACCTAGCTAATTAATGCATATTATTAAATCTTATGGATTGGTACAATTGATAAAAAAAAAAAAAATCACCCCCATTCTTGAAGCTACTCATTTAATCCACCAAAAAAAAACTTAGTTTTATAAAATAAACAATGATTAGAGTAATTTTGGTTCATTGATTGTGTTAGTTGTTTGGGTTGGTTGCCCCCTTGATGTAGGATTATTGGACTTGTTCATGAGGAGAAACTGTCACATGGCCAAGAGACAAGAAGGCAAATGCAGTCCATTTTATGCTTCTGATTTTCGCTAGCCATAATAGATTGCAAGGTAAAATCTGCACTCTTGTTGCCTATATAGTTCATCGTTTTAAAAATTTTCAAAGTGCAAAAACAATATATGCATGCCATTGCAAACATTATAATCTGAGTTAATCATTATGTCATTTCTTATCATATATGTAAGCTTATGTATAGATCGCAATTAGAACTATTCTAGCTAGATGTAGCATCTAGCTTTCTCATTGAAGGTTTTCTATAGCTGTGTACCCACCTTTAACCAAAAAAGTGCTTTTTTCCTGTTTAAGAGAATGATTTTTCTATTCTTGTTTTTCTTTGATAAATTTCTTATTTTAATGTAGGATAACAATTAAAGATGTTATAAAAATGATTTGTATTAGCATGTTTGAGGACATTGGTAATGTAACTCCCCTATTTTAAAATTTCAAACATTCAGAGTTTGGTCGTAACTTACTTTTTATGAGGAATTAACGTAGATATGCAAAATTTCCTCATTGACCAAATCATTCAACCGAGTTCTTGATATATCCAAGTATCATCAACATTGTTCATAATTGAGTGATCTACATCTGCATAAATTATGTTTTTGATAATTTTCTTAAGCTATCATCATTTGGAACCTAAGCTTGTGCCTATATGTAAATAGATGTGTAATAAGTAACTAAATATAAATCTCTCACAGGAGACCATATTCAAAGCTAAAAGCAATTAATTTGATTTATCTTCACCAAAAAAATGTTATGAATGACATAAATTGTTCAATTTTTAGACATGCAGTGATGGATCAGTGATTTACCATAATTGAATATTGAATTGTAAGCAATACTAAATGGCCTTAAGCCATGTGCTGCTTTTATTCTGCAATGTAAGGAAATCATCATTCTTGTCATTGTACCATGTATTGCTTGTGTAGAAGCATTGGTGAGACCTTAATAATAGTTCAATCCCATTTAAAAGTAACAACTTTTTCCTCTGCTTTTTGTTACTAGGAGAGATATATATATATATATGATCTCGGTCAAGTTTAAAAGAAAATAAGTGCTATGACATGAATTTAACAGTTTAAAACTCTTTTTAATATGAAACAACTCTTAATTTTGTAACTGCACAAGACTTTTGTGCTTTTGCCTCTTGATGTACTTGAAATTTTTTCTACTTTTCTAAAACCTTCACTCTAAAACAAATTATTGACTGAATGTTGTCCTACCCATTTCAGATCATGACCAGGTAGAGCTGAAACAAACCAAAAAGGCCTATCTCAAAATCGTAACTTAATTAGCTTATACCTTGTCAAAGAGACTCGACTAGAATTAGAATTAAAGGACAACAGTAGACAGTAGAGAAACCCAACCATGCAACAAACTTGGTTATATATTACTAACCATATCATCTGATCCATATTTGTCCTTACAGTAATCAGACTAAAGCAAGCAAGCAACTGTGTAGACAAAGTTGAAAATTGGATTAGGTAGCCTACTTGGATTGGTAAGCACTCCTGTTCTAGTTGCTATCGTTGTTGTACTACATCTAGAATTTAACTTTTCTCACTTTCTTCCCATGGGGTTTGTTATTTTAGCAAAATGTATTATATTTTATACTGGAAATAGATGCTACACTTTGATAATCAATGTCATTAATTTTTGAGAATTTTATATTTTTTTTAGGGAAGTCAAAAAAATCTACATCTGTTAATAGGTATTTAAAGTTATCTTTACACTTGGAAACAGGACCTGGTTAGGCAGCAATACTCTTCTGAAGTAGTGAAGTGACTGCTCAAATTTTAGCCACCCCTATCTCAAGGTGAGGAGCTACTAATAAGCAAATATGGCCTCGATGTAACACGTGGTCGATATCAAAATTAAGCTACCATTGAAAGTAGGGGGAACTCAGGTAATGGATTCTCATTGGAGGGTCACAGCTCTTAGATGGAGACATCTGTGGGAACTGAAGCTTCCTTTGAAGTTAATAATTATTATGTGGAAGTTTGGCATGAGGACTTACTTATTAAAAATTTAAAACAGAATAGTGAAATGAAACATAGTCAGTGATAATAATTGTGAGTAAGAGGAAAACTTGGTTAATTTATTCCAGAAGTGCAATCTTACTTGGGCTGTATTGTTTGGATAGATTTGATCCTTAGAACTGAGTTCATTTCTCCTTACTCTTTGAAGCAGTGGTTCGCTCAGTGGATGGAGGATCCAAATTTTCAAAAACAGGAATATATTATGTTCTCTAGATTGATGTTTAAGGGTGCAAAATAGCTTCTAAAGAAGCGCTAATGCTTTGTTTTGCAGGTCTGCACAAGTCTCTAATGCACAACAAGCGGATCAGAGTAACTGCAGGAAAGTACCAAGGCGAGTGTGTCAAGTTGTGGAGGGTTGTAGGTGTTGCTGAAAATTTAGGGACACTAGCAGAGATAGTGTGAACGGGGTGGTTTTGGCTTTGTAGCCAAATCAAGTGCTGGCAGGTTGTTGCAGTTCTTCCATATGCAACCAAATGGCATGTAGCTAGATGCCCCTCTGTTCGGAAATCATTAACTAAGGCTATACGGCTTGGTTTTTGTAGACTTGTTTCCATAATTTCTAAGAGTGGAGGACCTCTTTTTGAGAAGAAGGTTTCCTTTGCAACTTGCTGTGCTGATTGAAGACCACAAGTGCATGGAAGTTGGAGAAACGGTAGTGGTTGTATATTTTGTAGATAAGCGAGTTGCTACAGATGTTGGGGCCTTGCTTCAAATTCTTTTGAACATTTTTGGACTTACATTATTGTACAGGGCCGGCTCAAGGCCTAGGCAAGTTAGGCCTAGGCCTAAGGCCCCACTAAAAACCAAAATTTCTTTAAGAAAAAATGCCCCATTTTTTATAGTTAAAGGCCCAAATTTTTTATAAAATTATATATATTTTCTAAAGGTTGTACATATTTTTTATTAGTGATGTATAAATTTTACTATTAGCTTACAAATTGCTATGTTATTAATCACAAAAAACGTGATATAAACATTCATTAGTTAAATTAATGAAGTTTATCAATGAGAGACAATATCTTATTATATTTTGAACATTTTATAGTACTTTTAATTAGCGCATTTTTCTTTTTCATTTCTATTAGGACTCTCAAAGTACGAGACAACCTTAACTCAATTGAAACCCTAAAATATTTCAAATAGATGTTGCAAATGTGTTAAATCATCAATTATAGATTAATCTCCCCTAATAGTTTGAGACTTTGATTTTTGTAAACTAATATCCTACAAAACCATACACTAAATAATATATATCTCTCTCTTAAAATCAAAATATAAAATTCAAAATTAGATTACAACTTTATTTAACTATGCATTGTCTTATATCCAAAAGAAAGTATCTTTTTCAATCGCAATATATTTTTATTTCTTTTTATTAATATTTATAATTCAACTATGATATTCAATTCTCTATATGAAATTAACATTAGTCTAGTTGGTATTATTTATGTATTTAATGTATCAAATTAACCTTAATTTGATTAGTATTAAATAATTTTATTTAATTAATATTTACATATTAAAGGCCCCGCATAAATTTTTTGCCTGAGGCTCCAAATTATGTTGGGCCGTCCCTGTTATTGTATTAATAAACCATACCCAAAAAGAAAAAAGAAGACGAAAAGAAAGAAGTTAAATTAACACCTTTTCCGCACTAATTTAAGCTATGGCATGCAACTACATGCAATCATTAACATTGTATGACATCATATAAGAGATTCGTGTCCTTGCGTGAAAATCATATTCAACTCGACTATCTAATGGCTCTGACCGATTAACATGCTTTTATTTTTGTGCCCTACAAATGGATTGTTCTGTCAAACTTCTATCAAATACAAAAATTGAAATTTCTCTTCCTTTGTGAAGGTTGTTATATACTTCGATTGTTTCATTTTTCCCCACGATAATGCAAAATATTTCATGTGTGTCTTTTGGGTCACATTAAATACTTTTTTAACAGAAAATGTTGGCTCCAGCCAAAGTCGCATTAAGTAATTTTTTTGCATAAAATCTTGGCTCAAATTGGCTAGAGGGTAATGATAAGAAGATAAATGAAGTTTAGAATGACAGACTTTTTGTTTGTTAATGGAAGGTTGAAATTTGCTTAATTGATTTCCAATTTAAAAGGATCTAGAGCAAAATCATCTAGTCTTTTCAAACAAAAAAATGGTTAATTTCTGCTATGGTGCAAAACATAAGCATTTGGTTTCATCCAAGGTCAGGCAAAACATATTAAGAAATCTCATTAGTACTTGTTTTTTTTTCAATAAATATCATCAGTGAACTTATTCAAACTCTCATATAGCTCATGATGCAAGTCCATGTGCAAAGTCAAAAATTTTAATGAAAGGGTTCCCACTGAATTTTTAGATTACATTTTCAATCTTCAGATATTATAAATTCTCCAAAAAAGAAATCTTTCAGATATTAAAAATAATTTGAAACAGTAACATCTAAAATCAGCAATAAGTCTTCAACTGCCTTCTAAATCCCCCCCCCCCTCCCCCCGGCCCTCCTTCCTTTTCCTTTTTTGTAATCTCTTTTTCAACGAACGCGGCGAGCTTTCTCTTCTTGTCCTATTCCTAATGATTTTTGGGCATTTGCTATACCTTCTGGATCTGCAATACAACAAATCACATAACTACATTACGCATCAAAAATCAGTTATTCTGTAACAATCATCAATGCATTAATGGAAGGGAAACATGTCAAAGGTTTGATCACATGACACAATTTTTTTTTTTTTTTTTTTGACTTTCAAAGAACTTGAGGGCAATCATGAGACCAAGATTAGCATTTTTGATTTATTTTTTATAATAAGCATGAGACAAAGTTAGCTATTGTTTGCAAAGATCAAACCAAAATATAGAATCAAGAGAAATGTCTACCAATTCTAAGTTTAAAAGTTTTGCAATTTAAATTACTTGATTGGATATTGAAAATCTCTCTAAACCAGTTGTATTCCCTGAATTTATATTTCTTAGTCCTAAAAGATGTAGGAGTCAAGCCCATTGTAACTTCCAGTGAAGTTATAGACTTGATAGCCCCAAATGCATTGAAAAAAGGTTCAGACCTTCCACAAGCATACTCATTATGCTGCAGAAATTGCACAACTCTAGGTTCAGTGTAAGAAACAGATTACAAGAAAAAGAGAAATAAAAGAGAGAAAAAAGAGCCAGGGGGAGCAGAAACAGAAGCTGCAAAGGAAGACTAGGAAAAAGAACCCTCAAAAGTAATTAAGAGTGACATCGTTATCTTATTCTATAGAGTTTGTAATATATACCATCTTCTCTGCTACCTATAAATGGCACAAAGAAATCAATACTCACCAAAGAACTGAGTGAAAATTCGTGTAAAGAAGTTCAAGTTGCGGGAAACATTGTAGGCCATGGCAGGCGGAAGAGGTTTCACAATGGTGTCAATGCTGAATACTCGTTGAAGAAACTGCATACACAAAACTCAGAAGTACCATATCACAAACTCAATTATGAACGGATTTAGATGCAAAATTATACAAAGGAAGCAGATGGAAGAAGAAAAGAGGAGTAAAGATATAATTGAGAGCCAAACAAACATAGATGTAAACTGTATAATTCCAAGCAGTAAGTGATGGATAGGCTATAAAAGTGTCAATCGACAGAAAAACAGAACATGACAAAAAAGACTATCAATTAATTGATATGCATCCTACAGACATACCCTTGCCATAATAACAATGTGGATATTGATGGCGTTCACACACACACACAAAAACCCTCAAATCAATTTCAGTGATCTGTATCATAGAAGGCACAAATACATAACCTCACTTCATAAATTGAGCCTTCAACCATATTAAGAATCAACTATATGAAGCCTCAAATAATAAGAGGCTTCAACCCCATGTTAGTTTCCTTACTACTTATAACAAAAGCTTAAACTATTAAGAAATAGTAGATTTAATCATTTAACTATTATTACAACATTTTCTCTCAAGTGTCGGTCTATACTCCCCTTTAATAAGTAAAGCCCAACAGATTTGATTTTTAGCTTTTTTTAAAATGAGAGGGTAGAGCAAAGATAGGGTTCGAATTCAAAACCACCTACTTTGATACTAAACTATCAAATGTCCCAAAAGCTTAAACAGTTAGAAAATAGTGAGCTTAATCATTTAACCATTATTCTAACTGTTTGAAACAAAATGACCTGCCATGGTCTATCAACTTGAAACTCTATATTAGGTAAAAGTTCTCATCCGCTACAAGAATAAGTTTCTTCTTTCCTTCCTTCTGTTTTCAGTTTTCTCTGCTGGCTAGAAGTTATCAACCACTACTACAATGGGTTATCCCCAGTTGCATTTCTAATTTGGTTTATTATAGTAATACTGAGGCTTTGAGTAGTTTAACCCAGAGATATCATAGAGTTGCAACACATTGGCCAACTGGTAGGAGCTCACATTCCCAATTTATCCTTAAACAAATTAACAATCTCTCATATAACATGATGATGCCGAAAATGCTCACCAGTGAGGTACACGGTCCTTACGCTCGTACAACCGAAACCTGAAAATAGGAAAGAACAAAGTAAAGCCTTCTAAAGGGGGTCCGGTGTGGAGCCGGCCAAATACCCTCCGAAGGTTAAGTCAGATAGTGTTTTTTACAGCTCTAGAGTGCTAGAGAGGAATTAGTTATGCATACCTTTTTTGAGGGTGTTGGGGCCTTTTTATAGTAGTGAGGTCTTGCCTCCTTTCCTTGCAGAGCAAGCCTTACAAACTTGCTGAGGAAGTCACCCAGACCTGCTGAACTAGCCTCTGAGGCTTGCTGGACAAGCCTTTCTTGCTTGTAGGACAAGTCTCTTGAAACGTGATGGGCAAGTCTGGGCCTTCGCCCCGATTGGGGGCCCACACGAGAGGATGGGCCCTACCTTGGTTGGGCATGTGGATGTGGACGTCCTGGACTCGCCAACAGGCCCATTGGGCTTGTTGGGCCTTACTTCGCAGTTTACACAATTTTTCCTCTTCAGCTGCCCCCTTCACCCCATTTGACCCGTCGCCATCGTGCAGACGGTCAATTGGGGTGACGGTCAGAATCAGTAAAGGTTGGTCCGTCTTTAATGAGGTGACGGACGGACATGAATTGAAAGGTGACGGAGAATCGGGTTGGCAACTGAAGTGACATAATGATGGAAGACGGAGTCATACGGATGACGGTCGTAACTAAACAGAAGTCGGCGACAAGAACCTTCGGGGATGAGATGACGGGTATAGAGGTCGTCATGACCGTGGGGATCTGACAGACTGCAGAAGCATTTAATGACGACGACACGTGTCACTCGTAGATTGGCCCGTATCTCGGATCGAAGTGCCGCTTCATCTTCCGTGTACTTCCACCTATAAAAACCAGCATTCTCCCTTCATTTTTCAACTTTGCGGAGAAATTTCATTGCCAGAGCGAGTCCGTCGTCTTGTCAGAGCTCAATCCGTTCACATCCTTCAGCAACAAGGTCTATCCGTTCACTCCTTTACTCGGTAAGTGATCCTATCCGTTCATATTGTTGTCGTGCATTTAAATTTTTATGACCGTCACGGTGAAAGCATCAGTCTTCTTGTACTTGTTTCTTCCCCTTTCCATTTTAGACCGTCAGTCTTAGGTTTTTGTCACTCGTTGTAGGCGATGTCTAGTGCGTCAAGTAACCAGTCGTTCGTCCGCGACGGGGCGGGTTACGAAGAGTTGTACCCGTCTGGTTACAGGGATCCGGACGAGTTGATCGAGAGGACCCCGTCTGCCACTTCACCGTCCTCAACAAATGAGGATTTGGAGTTGGCCGAACCAGAGGAAGGTTCAGACGACGGTGAAGAGCTTAGGACTGTGGTCGGAGCTGACGGACTTAGGGAGTTCGTTATGCTGCCGGAGTGGACGGTGCACAGATTTGTGTCCACAATTAAGGAGGTCCACTTCAGAACCATTAGGGACATCTACCAAATACCCGACCATATTCCCATCCGTCTACCCTACAAGTCCGAGAAGTGTTACTACGACGGAGTGGACGATCTGGGGGTATATGAGCAGGCACTAAAAGCTGGACTCAGATTCCCCTTGAACAGATTGAAAAGGGAACTACTCCACCATCTCGGTCTGTCCGTCAGCCAGGTGTCTCCCAACGCCTGGAGGGTGTTCGTCGCAATGGAGGTCCTGTACGGAGCCATGACCAACGGCTCGAGGTCATTGACCGTACGGGAGTTCCTCCATTGCTACCGTCCGGACGAGATAGACAAATCGAGGGGAATGTACAGCTTCGTCCCCAGGAAGTCCGTCCTGAAAGTCATCTACGAGACCCCGGACTCCAACCGTGACTGGAAGAGCCGCTACTTCTTCCTGGAGGGAGACGGTTGGATGTGCCAACCCGGGGAGACGGACTTCCTGCCCGTCGATAGGACATGGGGCATTTTGGACCCGTCCGGTAGAATTCATCCCGTCGTGTTTTGTAGGTAAATTTTGCTTCATCTTTTAAAGACTGTCCTAAACAACTCCGTCTCTTTTTCAGTGCGACGGCGCCCACAAATTGATCTAGAGGAGTTCAGTTTTTTGGAGAGAATTTTTTCCAAGACAAAGCCAGAGGAGCGGACGTGGGCGAAGCTCGTCAACATTGACACCGTTCATTGGTATTGTGACGGACCTGAGCCTACAGAAGCCGCCAGAAAATACGAGAAACGTACCCGTCAGCGTAAGTCCGTCACTTATCTATTACTTTATTTTTCTTCATTCGCTTTGATTTTCACCCGTCTGCTCTTGTTTCAGAGATGGACGACGCGAAGAGGAGAGCAGCTATCAAAAGCAAAGCCGTCAAGAACAAGGGGACGGACGCAGGGGCGATGGGGACGGGCTCGAGCAGGCCTTTGGCTAAGAGACCCATGCCCAGGGTCGACCGGGATCCAAAGAAACAGAAGGTTTCTTCGGAGCCCGTCATAGGCCTCATGGCTGAGGGGAAGAAGACGGTGCCCCCTGCCAAGCCTGGGGCGGGGAAAGGTCTGATGGTTGCTCCCCCGGGCAGCCAGAAGAAGCCGCCCGTCCTACTTCGCGAGGACCCCAAGTACGCCTTGGAGAAGATCACCTCCGTCATTGGGAGTGAGGACTACGAGGACCTGGGGAATCACTCGACGGAGGCTATGGGGGAGACGGGCCTCTTCAGTATTGCCCAAGTAAGAATCCGTCACCACTTATCTTTCAGTTCCTTTTGTTTTATTTATTTTTTTTTTACTAAGTCCAATCTGTTCGTCAGGCTATGCTCATGACGAAGGGTCTGATGGACCGAGCTGTGCGCAATGAGCTGACGCTGGAGAGGGTCCGTGATCAGGCCAAGGTGACGGAGGAGGAGCTGCTCCAGCTGCAGAATTGGAAGGTTGTGACGGAGAGGAAGCTGAAGATGGCAGAGGAGGCAAGGGACGAGCACCAGAAAGCGGTGGAGTCGCTCAAGGCCATCCTGGAGGACAAGGAGGAGGAGCTCCGTCTGGCCAAGGAGAAGGCCGTCCAAGAGTATCGTGACTCGGATGCCCTCCTGACGGAGCTTGGGTCTTCCTATACTGACGGCTTTGAGGATGCACTCCGTCAAGCCAAAGCTCTCTACCCTAAGTCGGACTTCTCAGCCGTCGACATCAATGTCGCGGAGGGTATGTCCGTCCTGCCGGATGCTTCCGATGACACGGCCGATCTGTTCGCTGAAGAGAGGCCTGGTTCCGTCGCCCCTGGACCCCAAGCTGAAGAGGCGAAGACCCCGGAGCCCAAAGACCCCGTCGCCCCCAGCGTGTAGTCCTCTTTTTTGTTTTTACATACATTTGGGAAACCTAAGGAGTTTTTTGCCCGTCATGTGTAGGGCTTATTTCACTTCATTTGTATTTAACATTTAAACTGAGTTATTAAATGCTTATTTTATTTCTTTGTTGACTATGTCGATGTGTATTCCGTCTTAATGTTGAATGCCTGCTTAATTTGTCAGTTCACTGATTGACTTGAGTACGGATTACCATCTCATGATGGGGTCCGTCCTCTTTTGGGGACTTGCAAATAGCTATCCGTGGTGGGATCCGTCTAGTTTTTTGTAAACAATTAACCCATGGTGGGGTCCGTCCTCTTTGGGACTCGTTAATTTTTCACCCATGGTGGGGTCCGTCCCCTTTGGGACTTCAATTTTTAACCCATGGTGGGGTCCGTCCTCTTTGGGACTTTAACTTTTAACCCATGGTGGGGTCCGTCCTCTTTGGGACTTATTAACTTTTAACCCATGGTAGGGTCCGTCCTCTTGGGGACTCGTTAGTTTTTAACCCATGGTGGGGTCCGTCCTCTTTGGGACTTGTTAATTTTTAACCCATGGTGGGGTCCGTCCTCTTTGGGACTTTCGATTGTAGTCGTTGAGTAGTAAAATTTGCACAGCAAAGTCCTGAATGTTCCTTCATTAAATCCAATCTTGGAGAAGAAAATACCTGCCCTTATTTGGGCTAACAAAAATTCCGAAAGTAGTTGGCAGATCGTTACAAAATAATCGAAATCTAGTAGATGTACACCGGGAGATTCTAGCTCGACCTCTACTGGTAGTATCTCCGAAGGTGCTCCGTGTTCCATGGATGCTGGAGTTTTCTTCCGTCCATGGTCTCAAGGTGGTACGTGCCCTTCCTGTGCCATGTCGTGATCCTATATGGTCCTTCCCAGTTTGGTCCGAGCTTCCCCTGAGTAGGGTCCTTAGTAGCGCCCATGACCTTTCGGAGTACCAGGTCGCCGATCTGGAAATCTCTGTGCCTCACCTTTGTGCCATAGTTCTTTGACATGAGGTTCTGGTACCGCGCCAACCTTTGTTCAGCCACAGCCCGGACCTCGTCCACCAAGTCTAGTTGAAGCCGCATGGCTTCCTCGTTCTTGTCTTCCGTGTAGTTCTGCACGCGGTAGCTGGTGAGGCCGATTTCCGCTGGTATGACTGCATCGGCTCCGTATGCAAGCCGGAACGGTGTCTCCCCAGTTGGTGTCCTTGCGGTCGTCCGATAGGCCCACAAGACGTTTGGCAGCTCGTCTGGCCAAATACCCTTCGCCCCCTCGAGCCTGGTCTTGATGATCTTCAGCAGCGTCCTGTTTGTGACCTCTACCTGTCCATTTGCTTGCGGGTGGGCTGGTGAAGAGTAATGATTCCGAATGCCTAGCTCAGAGCAGAAATTCTTGAAGGCGCTGTTATCGAACTGTTTTCCGTTGTCGGAGATAAGCACCCTCGGGATCCCGAACCTGCATATGATGCTTTTCCACACGAAAGCGCGGATGTTCTTCTCTGTGATAGTGGCGAGGGGTTCTGCCTCAACCCACTTCGTGAAGTAGTCGATGCCGACCACAAGGAACTTCAGCTGCCTTAGAGCCGTCGGGAAAGGGCCCATGATGTCTAGTCCCCATTGCGCGAATGGCCAAAGGGCCGTGATGGGTGAGAGTTCTTCTGATGGCTGCCTGATCAGATTACTGAACCTCTGGCACTTGTCACAGGCCTTCACATATGATTGGGCGTCCGCGAGCATCGTGGGCCAGTAGTACCCTGCTCGGATAAGCTTGTGCACTAGAGACCGTGCTCCTGAGTGATTCCCGCAGATCCCCTCGTGGACTTCCCTCATCACATATTCCGCCTCGCCCTGACTTAGACACCTCAGGTAAGGCCGAGAGAAACCCCTCTTATACAAGGTGTCGTTGATCAGCACGAATCGCGCGGCCCGGACCCTCAGTCTCCTCGCCGCATCCTTTCCGTCTGGCAGAGAGCCCGACCGTAGGTACCCTTTTAAGGGCGTGGTCCAGTCCTCTCCAACATCTATCACCTGTATCTCCTTTCCGTCATCAATGAGTGGGTGAGTTTGAACGAAAGATAATACCTGTTTTGGTGCGTCCATGCATTCCGCGGAGGCTGCCTTGGCCAGACGGTCGGCGCACTCGTTCTCCTCCCTTGGAATTTGAACGAATTTGACCTCGAGGTCTGCAATTCGACCCTTGACCTTCTCCAGGTACTTCTTCATCCGTTCATTTCTACACTCGTAGTCGCCGTTGATCTGACTGGTTATTACCTGGGAGTCACAATGTAAGGCCATGTTACCGGCACCCGCGGCCCTCGCGAGATCTAACCCGGCTATCACGGCTTCATACTCTGCTTCGTTGTTTGTGGTAGGGAAGTCTAATCTTATCATGCACTCGATCTTGTCCCCTTCTGGTGTTCGTATGACTATGCCGGCTCCTCCCGCGTGCTGATTGGATGATCCGTCCGTGTGGATGATCCACAGTTTCGGCGCTTCTGCTCCCTCGTCTCCCGGTTGGGTGTACTCGGCTATGAAATCTGCCACTGCTTGCCCCTTTATCGAAGTTCGCGGACGGTAGCGTACGTCGAATTCGCCCAGCTCAATCGCCCACAAGGCCATCCTTCCTGCAGCCTCGGGGCTGCTCATTGCTCTCCTCAGAGGCTGGTCCGTCAGGACTATGATTACATGGGCCTGGAAATACGGTTTGAGTTTCCGGGCTGCGGTCATTAGGGCCAGGGCCAATTTCTCCAACCGTGGGTACCTCTCTTCTGCTCCTCGGAACGCTCTGCTCACAAAATAAACGGGTCTTTGGGAGTGTCCGTCTTCCCGTACTAGGGCAGCACTGACCGCGGCCTGTGAGACTGCAATGTAGAGGTACAGCTCCTCCCCGGGTACGGATGGGCTGAGAAGTGGCGGTGACGACAGGTACCTCTTCAAATCTTCGAATGCTCTCTGGCATTCGTCCGTCCACTCGAAAGATTTCTTCAGTACTCGGAAGAAAGGCAAGCACTTATCTGTTGCTTTGGAGACGAATCTGTTCAGGGCCGCAACCTTCCCGTTCAGGCTCTGAACCGCCTTCACTGTCTTCGGGGGTTCTAACTCCATTATAGCTCGTACCTTCTCTGGGTTGACCTCTATGCCCCGTTGGGAAACCATGAATCCCAAGAATTTTCCGGCCGTCACCCCGAACACACACTTACTTGGATTCAGCTTCATGTCATATGACCGAAGTGTGTCGAATGTCTCCTGGAGGTCGTCGAGATGGTTGCCTTCGCGCACGCTCTTCACCAACATGTCGTCGACGTAAACTTGTACGTTCCTGCCGATCTGGTGCGCGAACATCTTGTTCATCAGTCTTTGATATGTAGCCCCTGCGTTCTTGAGTCCGAACGGCATTACCTTGTAGCAGAAAAGCCCTTGACTGGTCACGAAGGAGGTTTTCTTCTGATCTTCCTCCGCCATTTTGATCTGGTTGTAGCCTGAGAAGGCGTCCATGAAACTCAAAAGCTCATGTCTGGCCGTCGAGTCCACCAGAGTGTCTATCCTCGGGAGCGGATAGCTGTCCTTCGGGCACGCCCGGTTCAGGTCCGTGAAGTCGACGCACATTCTCCACTTCCCGCTGCTCTTTTTTACCATGACCACGTTTGCTAGCCAGTCGGGGTAGTAGACTTCTCGGATAAACCCCGCCTCCAGTAGTTTCCTAACTTCTTCCGCGACGGCCTTGTCCCGCTCGGGAGCGAACACCCGCTTCTTCTGCCGGACGGGGTGGGAGTCCGGGTTGACATTTAGCCTGTGGACCATAACCGATGGATCGATTCCTGGCATATCTTCGTGGCTCCAGGCAAATATGTCTTGATTCATCCTCAGGAAATCTGCCAGGTCTCGCCTTACCGTCTGGTTGGCCAGGGTGCCCATTCTTGTCGTCCGTTCAGGTCTCCTTTTATCTAGCGCGACTTCTTCCAGCTCTTCCACTGGCTCCGCGACGGTCCGCTGTCCGTCAATGCATAAAGTCTGCTGGTGATCCTCCATCTCCAGCATGGCAACATAGCATTCCCGGGCGGCCATCTGATCTCCCCACAACTCACCAATTCCGTACTCCGTGGGGAATTTGACCTTTAGGTGGTATGTTGAGGTTGCTGCTTTCCAAGAGTTCAGCGTTGGTCGCCCTATGATACCGTTGTACGCGGACGAGCAGTCGACCACTAAGAAGGTCACATCTTGAGTATTCTGCCGCGGATAATCCCCGACTGTTACCGAGAGTGTGATTGCTCCTAACGGGAATATCCTCGTTCCCCCGAAACCGACCAAAGAGGCATTTGTCGGTCTTAGCCGTGCTCTATCTATCCCCATCTGCTGGAACGCGGGGTAGTATAGGATGTCCGCTGAGCTGCCGTTGTCGACCAGCATTCGGTGCACGTTGTAATCCCCTACCCTCAGACTGACGACGAGGGCGTCGTCGTGCGGATGGTAGAGGCGTCTTGCGTCGTTCTCCGAGAACCCAATGATCGGGTCTTCTATCCGTGCCATCTTGGCTACAGAACCCGTGGTCTGCACATTTTGGACCATCCTGAGGTAGGTCTTCCGGGCCTTCTTGGACAATCCCGTCGCTGCTGTGCCCCCTATGATCATCTTTATTTCGCCAACGGGTGGTTTCTGACGGTCATTTTCTCGCCGGGGGGCCTGTTCCCTTGCTTGAGCATCCATCCTTTCTCTACTGACGAATTTCTGCAGTTTTCCGTCTCTGATGAGGGCCTCTATCTGCTGCTTCAGATCGTAGCAATCCGCCGTGTCGTGGCCGTGATCTCGGTGGAAACGGCAGTACTTGTTCCTGGATCGCTTGGCTGGATCGCTCTTCAGCTTCCCTGGGAAAGTCAGAGATCCCTCGTCTTTGATCTGCATCAGCACCTGGTCCAACGGAGCGTTCAGAGGGGTGAATCTCGTGAATTTCCCTCCTGGAGGTTTAGAACGCTTGTCCTCGCGTCTATCTCCGGTTCTTGGCTTCTTCTTTCCTTGGTCCTGTCCGGCATCCTCCGGTCTCTCCCTCTTCCTGGGCTTGTCTTCCCGAGCTGACAGCGCGTCCTCCGCATTCATGTACTTCGTGGCCCTGTACAGGACCTCAGACATTGTCTTCGGGTCGTTTTTATATAGGGAGAATAGGAATTTCCCCTTCCGCAGGCCGTTGGTGAAGGCCGCTACCAAGATCTTGTCGTCGGCCTCGTCAATGGAGAGGGCTTCCCTGTTGAAGCGGGTTATATATAGCCGCAGTGTCTCGTCCTCCCGCTGCCTGATGCTCATCAGGCACGCCGTTGACCTCTTGTACCTGTGGCCCCCGATGAAGTGCGAGGTGAAGAGTGCACTCAACTCCTTGAAAGTGCCAATCGAGTTGGGTGTCAATCGGCTGAACCAGACCCTCGCCGCTCCCCTCAAAGTTGTTGGGAAGGCCCTACACATGACTTCGTCTGGGACTCCCTGGAGGTGCATCATTGTCTTGAACGCTTCTAGATGATCTAACGGGTCCTTGATCCCGTCGTAGCTTTCAACCTGCGGCATCCGGAACTTCGGTGGCAGGGGACAGGAGTTGACTGATGCGGTGAACGGCGAGTCCGTCCTGTTTACTAAATCGTCAAGGTCGCTGGAGACACGTCCCTTGAGAGCGTTCATCATGACCTCCATCTGCTCCCTCATCGCCTGCATCTCCGCGAGGATGGGCGGTGGCGTTGCATTTGTGAGGGAGGGCATGCTCGAGTCGCGCCTCTCCGCTTTACTGGGCTCATTACTGCCCCCTTGCTTCTCAGGCCTCCTTTCGGAGCTGTCCCCTTGGTTCTCCTCCTGACCGTTATGCCCCGCATTCTTCTGTCGCAGCTGTTCCTCCAGGTCATGATTCTGTTTTGCGAGGCGCTCTACTGCGGCCGCGAGGGTCTGAACCTGTCTTTCCAATGCGGTGGTCCTTGCCGGCTCATCGCCCTGCACGTCGTTGGAGTTGGCCATCGAGCGTGTGAGTACCATGCAACTCTTGTGTCTAGGAGGCGACAATGGCTTAAACAATCGTCGATTCCCACAGACGGCGCCAACTGATGATGCCGAAAATGCTCACCAGTGAGGTACACGGTCCTTACGCTCGTACAACCGAAACCTGAAAATAGGAAAGAACAAAGTAAAGCCTTCTAAAGGGGGTCCGGTGTGGAGCCGGCCAAATACCCTCCGAAGGTTAAGTCAGATAGTGTTTTTTACAGCTCTAGAGTGCTAGAGAGGAATTAGTTATGCATACCTTTTTTGAGGGTGTTGGGGCCTTTTTATAGTAGTGAGGTCTTGCCTCCTTTCCTTGCAGAGCAAGCCTTACAAACTTGCTGAGGAAGTCACCCAGACCTGCTGAACTAGCCTCTGAGGCTTGCTGGACAAGCCTTTCTTGCTTGTAGGACAAGTCTCTTGAAACGTGATGGGCAAGTCTGGGCCTTCGCCCCGATTGGGGGCCCACACGAGAGGATGGGCCCTACCTTGGTTGGGCATGTGGATGTGGACGTCCTGGACTCGCCAACAGGCCCATTGGGCTTGTTGGGCCTTACTTCGCAGTTTACACAATTTTTCCTCTTCATAACACATAACTCAAATCTATTAAAACACAATTGAGAACAGCCAGGAATCCCCCAACACTGCAAAAGGGTACGCTACTAATGACAAAGACATGAACTTTAAACAACCAATAGCAAGTAATCAGGAAACTAAGAATTGGGTAACCAAAGATACACAAATTAAACCAAGTAATCCAGAATTTTCTCAACTGGGTAACCAAAGAAACACAATTTAAAGCAAGTAATCAAGAAACTAAGAATTGGGTAACCAAAGAAACACAATTTAAAGCAAGAAATCAAGAATTCTCACAACTGGGTAAGCAAAAAAAAAAAACCAAGAAACAAAAATGAAAATCAAGAAAATAGAGACCTGGTAATTACGTTGAAAGCTGTAGCGAAGCTGGGGGTCAATCTCGACGAGGGAATCATCATCGTAATCGTCATGGTCGTGGCGTTTGGACTTGTCTTTCTTCTTGCGAGGCACGTGCATCACTGACTCGGCTCCAGGCTGCCGCTTTGTGACTTTGAGCTTCGCGTCTTGGAACTCTTCCGTGGCTTCCTCTTCGCCCCTCCATGGCGCCGATGACATCAACTTCTTCTTCCCAATTGCCATTTTTATTCAATCGGAGTTTACAGAAACAGAGAGAGAGGTGCAGTGTTGTTTGTATAGGTGATAAGGTTTGTGTTTGGCTATGTGGGTTATTATTGCTTGCATTCTATGTTAGGTTAGGTTAAGTCCATTCCTGTTTAGTGTAACCTTTAATTAAGAGGGAATAGTTATATACTTGCTTCACTATCGGCACTTATTCCAACAATTGCATCATTGAAGATTGTTGAACTTGTTTCTTTTTTCTTAATTAACTTTTTTTCTCTTGATTTTTTGTAAGTCACTGTTTTTCTTTCATAATTAAAGTTTTATTGGTACCTTTTTTTTTCCCTCCCTTTGGACACATTAAGGGTTCGTTTGGTTAGAAAAGTGAAAAAGTGGGAAGATGAAAAATTGTAGGAGGATGAAAAATATTTAGTTTTTCCTCTTGTGTATTCGGTTAAAAAGGTGGAAAAGTGGGAGGGTGAAAAATTCTTTTATTTGGTTGGAGAGAAAAAGGGAAGGATGAAAAATGTAATTTATATAAATTGACTATTATACCCTTATTACATAATATGTAAGAAATAGATTTATTTGTACCATTAAATAATATAAAATTTACCACATTATATATATAAATTTTTATTTTTTTATTATTATAATGTAAAAATTAATGTCATACAAAAAAAAAAAAAAAAAAAAGGCCAAAAAATCAACAAGGAAAAAAAGAAGAAGATTAATTAGGAGTATAATGGGGACAATAGATCAAGTTACGATGAAAAAAAAGAAGAAGAAGAGAACGTCACTTTGAAAAAAAAAAGAAGAGCACGTCATGTTGAAAAAAAAAAAAAAAAAAAAGGGGAGTACCTGGGAAGGGCATTTGTGGAAAAGTTTTTCTCTCCAAGTTTTCCTCCTAATTTGGGAGGAAAAAAAATGTGGGCCCGAGAGAAAACTTTTTCTTTAGTTTTCCAACCTTCCTATTTTACTTTCCCAAACAAACAGTGAAAAACAGCATTTTTTACCCTATTTTCCATTCTCTTTATTTTCACCCCAAATGAACGGAACCTAAGGATTTGTTTGGATACCGTTTATTGCTAAAAACTGAAAACTGAAAATACTATAGTAAAATAATTTTTAAATGTGTGAATAGTGCCGTGGGGCTTAGTTTTAAAGTTATATTTGCTGAATTTCATACTTGCGAGTCCCATGAACAGTGCACGAAACCCACAAAAAAAAATGCAGACGCGCAAAGCAACGCAAACGCGTTGCTATCCAGACCCAGCCTAATTTTAACTTCAAAATAT
Source organism: Quercus wislizeni (assembly GCA_023055345.1). Lineage (NCBI taxonomy): Eukaryota > Viridiplantae > Streptophyta > Magnoliopsida > Fagales > Fagaceae > Quercus > Quercus wislizeni. The sequence continues at coordinate 240,232 of JALGQJ010000063.1, forward strand.
AATTTTGCTAGTTGTGCTTTAGCTTCATTATTGGCACTTATTTGAACTCTCATCTGTTCTATTTCCTTGATCAAATAACAGTACACCTAGCTAATTTAATATGCATAGTATTAAATGTTATGGATCGGTACAATTGGTAAAAGAATCACCCCCATTCTTGAAGCAACTTATTTAATCCAAAAACACTATTTTTTTTTATAAAAAATAAACATTTTTTTATAAAATAAGAAATGATTAGGGTAGATTTGGATCAGTGATTTGTGTTGGCAGCCCCCTTGATGTAGGATTGTTGGACTTGTTCATGAGGAGAAACTATCACATGGCCCAGAGACAAGAAGACAAGTGCAGTCCATTGTATGCTTTTGATTTTCGCTCTAGCTAATAGATTGCAAGGTAAAATCCGCACTCTTGTTGCATTTTAGTGCATCATTTTAAACTTTTTTGTTAAAATTACAAAAGCAATATATGCATGGCAATGCAAACATTATTATTGCACTTAATTAAATTTGTCATTACATATTATATGTATTATATATATGAACTCATGTATAGATCACAATAAGAATGATTAGTCTAGCCAGACATGGCAACTAACTTCCTTGTTGAAGGTTTTCTATGGTTGTGTGCTAACATTCAACCAAAGAAAATGCTCTTTTTTCTGATAAAGGGATCGGCTGATTTTTCTATCCTTTTTTTTTTTTTTCCCTCTAAATTTTTTTTTTTTTTTTTGAGAAAGTTTTAATATATAGCGTCCACTCTTGAGGGTAACTCTTTATCATTAGACCAAAACATCAATTGGTTTTTGGTGTAGGCGGGGATTGAAATTTTTATTCTAATGTAAGATAACAATCATAAAAGTTACTAAAATGATTAAGGTAGTTTTAAAAAACAGTTTACATAACTAAATAACTTCAAACACATTATATTCACCTAAAATTATCCTAAAAAGTTACTATTCAACGAATTTTTCCTGAGAATTGTTTGGTAAACCTATCGTTAACGGTACTGAATAGAACCGGAGTGGACCAATGAGGACAGAATAAACCGAATAAGACCAATATGGACCGAATAAGACTGAAGTGGACCGAATAAGACCGAATAGACCCAAGTAGACCCAATAGGACTGAATAATTCAAAAGTGAGTTTAATTGGTCAATAGTTTGATTTGTTCAAACATAGGCTTAATAAGTCTCTATTTAATTTAAAAGTCATGATATTTGAAATATCCTAAATTTGAACGAGCAAATATTTTGTTTTTGATTTTAGGGTAAAATACATAGTTGGTCTTTAAACTTTATAGCCCATAAAAAAGTTTAGTCTATAAAATATAAAATGATTCCTTTTAGTAAAATGATATGACCAAACTAAAAACAAAGCGTGTACATGATTGGCTTCGGTTTGAGAAACCTTTTATTCTATATCGACCTCATCAAGTCCAAAAATTTCTCACCCAAGCTAACATAACCCAAAATAGCTCTAAAAATCAACTCAACCCAACCTGTAAGGGTCAGATTGGAGTCATTTGGTAAGGTCTAATAAAAAAATCTCATTAAATCATTTAAATTCGTTATTGAAAAAATTTACAAATTAGCCTAATATTTGAATTATATTAAAAAACTATCAAAATATTAAAATAAATAAAACCATCAAATTCTCCAAATCTAAAATGAATCAAATTAACAAATTTAAAATACATAATTTTTTTAAAATTATTATAAAGGAGTTGTGTTATTTGAGTTGAAATGCTAATCCGATACAGACTCAAGCCATGCTTGGGGGGGAAATTTTTAATTTAAAAAAGATAATAATCAACCAGACCCAAAGGCCCAAGTCATAATTTTGATATATAATTTTATGAGTGGTGTCAGTAGAAAGAAATTATTTAAGCAAAGCTGAACATGACAATTATCCAACTAGTGGACTAGGTGAAAAAATGTGGGTTGCGAAGGACATTGAAGATCTTAACCAAACTATATGTCTAATAGAAGCAGCGGAAGGTTACGAAGCGAAGAGAACCCGTGAAGACTATGATGGGGCTGGAAGCTCTAATGACAAACCTCACCCAAAAAGGATTGCAAGACGGCCAAAATGGCCCAATATCACAATTTTTGGAAATTTTTAGCAAAAAAATACTGTTTCGGAAATAAATGGGAAAGTGCAATTTTTTCTAGGACTTGAGTTTTAGAAACTTGAGTTCCTCATTAGTTTTGCCATCGTGGCATTGCTGAGTTGGATTTGTGCGATTAAAAAAAATTTTGCGGTACTCGACCTTGGTAAATTTCTTTTTTTTTTTTTTAAAAAAAAAAGGTACTCGAGCCTGGTATACTCGAGTACTATGTAAATTTTTTTTTCTTTTCTTGTTTGGGGATAATAAAAAAATAAACATAAAGATAAAAATAAGTAGCTTTTTTATGTTTTTATTTATTTAAATAGAAGCATTATAAAATATAGAGATTTTAATTTCAAAATATGAATTTAATTTCTACATTAATTAAAACTAATGTATGACCCGCACAATGTGCGGGTTAATTAGTTTTATTTATTTATTTTGAATTAGGAAACTTTTATTTGTTATTTATGGTGAAATAAATAAAACTTTCTAATTTATAGGTATGGTATCTTAAAATTTTAAAGAAGCTCTATTAATATGATATTACATAATTTTTTTTAATCGCACAAATCCAACTCAGCAATGTCATGGTGGCAAAACTAATGAGAAACTCGAGTTTCTGAAACTCGAGTTATAGAAAAAGTGATATTTTACCATTTATTTCTGAAACAGTATTTTTTTACTAAAAGTTTTCAAAATTTGTGATATTGGGCCATTTTGGCCTTGCAAGACTCCTAGAAATTATGGCCCACGTACGGTAACTCTGACTGTGAGGAGTCAAGTGAGTACAAAGACTGTAGTGAAGACTGAATAGCTAAGTGAAAGTGACCTTCAAGGTTAATCAACTTTTTTCCCTGTAAGTCACTGTCTTTCTTCTTAATTCAAGCTCTGTTCGTTGCTACAATATCTTTTTCTTGTGTAAACATATTCATGGATTGCCCACTATGTGTTTGATTAGAGTTTTTAATGAGACTCCTAGAAATTTGACTAAGACGAACAAAAGATTGCAACAAAAAGCTTCTTGCTGTTGTTTATAAAGCAGAGAAATAATCTGCGTGAAAGCAAGTATAAATCAAAACTGGAAAGCTTTTGCTGTCAAACGTACTGGTTTATTAAGCATAGAAACTCTCCACAAAGAGCAACACACACACACACTGAATCGGAAGTAAAATGAGTGGAGAGGAGAGAGAATTAGAGAGAGGGAGAGATATTTGAGAGCAAGGTCTTGCAGAGTTCCCTCTCCTTTGCTTGACAAAATGCCCTCAGTAACACTGCCACATCCTCTCGTTTTTACCAACCCAAGGTGCTATCTCCATAAGTGTTCTGTCAAGCGAGTGGAGGCATCTCTGAACTCTTGTCCCCATTCCTAACTTACGCCCATACTTTGGGCGGCAGAATCAAAATCTTAGCTTTGTGGATATAATGTCCATAATTTAGACTCTTCGCTGTGCCATTTTCAATCCCATACCCCTACGCATATTGCGCAGCTGTTGCTTAACCAAATGTCTTTCCTCCTACATTGACACATGGTCTGCACCACCATTCCACATGTTATGGAAAAGCTTGATCTAACCATTACTAATCCTTTGGTGGGGCTGCCTTTCTGTCTCTTCTTTTCTACAATGTTAGTGCCTCTGAGTTTGATAGGTAATATTTTTCTCAATCCTCCTTCTGCTTCTAGGTTCCCAAATCTAAGGATTCTAGTACTTAGATCTGCATAGTATGCAAACTCTGAATCTCTCCCCACCCTCCTCACTGCCCTCCCTGTCCTCATTTTAGAAATCCACAAGCACAACCTCATTTTGTTTCCAAGGCAGGTTCTTCAAAATGAATAAAGTAGAATTCCATGAATTTATGATTGTGGTTGAGGAAAAAGTTCGAAAAGTTAATAATGTCACTAATTGTAATCAACAATTAGATGAAGATGCAAGAGGCATGAACCATGAATTAATAATTGCAATTGAAAAAACAGTTAAAAAAAGGTAGTAATGTCACTAATGGAAATCAACAAAATTTGTGAATAATAGATAGTATTGAACACGATGTATTACACAGTGGCCTTGGCCATGTGCTTCCATTGTTTTGCAATGTTAGGAAAACATCTTACACCTAATCATCCCATGTAATGCTTGTGCAAAGTCATGGATCAGATCTTAATAATATTTGAATCTTATTTAAAAGTGACATATATTTTTGTAAATTAGATTTTTCGTTACTTTCTTTATTTTGTTTCCCCCTGGTATATTTTTTTCAAACATTCAGGAGTTTATTAAAATATTTGTAATGTCAATTTTGAATGGAAAGGCTGGTATCAGCCTATCACTTGCATTGCCCCATTGATTTGTAATATTAAAAGTTTAAACTCATTTTATACATAAGATTGTTCTTTAATTATGGAAATTATTACCATGTGACTTTTGTGCTTTGGGCCCTTGATATTCTTGAAATTTTCCATACTTATTTCAAATCATAACCAAGGAAAATCATCCATGTTCATTTCATTTGTCTTTTTAGTAATTAGACTCATGCAGGCAAACAACTGTGTAGAGAAGGTTGAAAATTGGAGAGCTGATTAGATTTGTAAAACCTGCTCTACTTGTTATCGTTGTTGATGCAATTGTTGTTTTGTCATTTTAACCTGATGAAATACATTTCATAGTGAATTGATAATAAACCTTTATAGACATCAAAGAGTGTGTGTGTGTGTAGATATATATAGGGTTCCTATTTTATTGGTTGTCCCCAAAGGAAAAGTGATGTCAAATGAAATTGCTTAGGCTCTCTACATGTTGTGGCATATGTACTAGTCAAAGATACTTCCGAGAGAATTTTACAAATTCCTCTTTGTGTTGCTGCCAAGCTCATAAGGCCTCGTTCCAAATCTGGGGTTTATTTGGTTGAAAAGGATAGTGGCTGTTGCATACTAGGAATTGTAGAAACCAAGCTGGCAGGTCCTTTATTAATCTTACTGGCACAACCATAAGTGAAGACCCTGAGCAGGCTGAGCTTTGGAACCAGTTATGTAGGTTACAACTTACAATTTCCTTCTAAAATGATTGTTGTTCTTTGGAGAATTTTATTGAATTTTCTTCTTGTGAGGGCAGAATTGAGATGGCATTTGAGGACTTAGTCCTTTGAGTCAAAGATACTGAAAGACCATATTTTTTTTTCCTTTTCATCTAGAGAAATCTGGTTTGGTTTGATAGATACATTAGAACTGAGTTCATCCAGCCTTATTTTATTCGGGCATGGTTGAAGAGCTGGACAAAGGGGAGGGAGATTTGGGGATCTTAAAGTACTTATCATTGCCTTTTTTCTCTATTTTATGGTCTATTTGGACTTACAGGAACAAGGCAACCGTGAAGAAAGAACCTTTCCGTGCCACTAATGTGGTCTTGTATTGTAAAAGTTTGATTTCAATGTGCAGGGTAACCAACATTTCAAAAAATAAAGAAAAACCTTGACAGCAATAGGATAAGCAAGTGTAGACCTTTTTAGAGTGTCACAACTGGCAACCAATCCTGTTGGAGCCGAGCTGCAAGGGTAGGAGAAGGAAATACAAGGGATCCAAGCTTCTTTTGAAAAAATAGAGTAGGTGCACGTCCATGGCTAGTTGTTTCAGTTGAGCTTTTTATTCATTTTTAATCTTTTTGTGGATATTCACAAAATAAACATGACACTGCCACTAGTAGATATTGCCACAGATTTTCAAGAATAAATTCCATTAATTTTATGTGCATGCATGCAAGCCAAATACATATTATACATGAACAGAAGCTCTATGTAGATATTGCATCCCCCTTTGAACCTCCTAAGTCCTAACACCAAGCAAGTGACTTTGTACATTTTCATAACATCGTTAAATGATTGCTATTCACATATAGATTGATAGGCATCACACCTAAAAGTGATCCCCATAGCTATAATATCAAAAGAGGATTGTAAATAACATAAAAATAAATAAATATAATGAAAATTTTAAGCAAAAGAATCTATTACTGATCTAGAAGCTCCAGGAAAGCCTACTTGACATGCCATCTATTCTTTAACTTCAAACTATTTGGATGGACAAAACGATATCCTCCCCTTAAAAAAAATGTGAATGTATTTGACACACACACACTGAAACAGAAATGGGGATCATGAGAATGACAAATATTAACTAAACGACAAAAATATATATTCCAGCTTTCAGGATGTTCCCTATTGGCTATTACATCACTTCTTCTAGTTTGTCCAACTCTTCTTTTATAGCATCTTCAGGCTTTGAGATTTCTCTTTGTTTGTATTCTTATAATTAAGAAATAGGTGGCAAAGTTGGCCAATAGAGAGGTTGTGGTGAAGGACATTCAACAGCTTACAAATGTTTGGGTTTGACAAGTGGATATATGTCCTGGTGGAGCCTTGATCCCTAGTAACCATTGCCCCTAAGTTCTTTATGAACAATAGCTTGGATAACAGGCAGCAAACTCTGAATCTTGTACTCTTTTCTTCTTGTGTTGCTTTGGTTTCAATGTGCAAAAAAAGAATGGCAAGACAAAGCTTTTTGTTGGTGTTTTAAACAGAAGTAGAAATCATGTGCTGGAAAGCAAGTAAACATCGACACTAGAAGCTCTCACTGCCAAAGGTATATTGATTTATTGTTCTATCCCATGTTTTTTTTCTTACATTCAGAATTAGGCTTCTGGGTTGTCCTTATTTAGAAGTCCATAAAGACAAGCTCATTAGTAAAGTCATGAGAGATAGACAGGTAGTTCAAAATGAATAAACTTGAATTCTAATTTGTATATATTTCCTTCTTGTCCTTTCCATATATTATGGTTTGCTTTATGTTGAAGTATGCAAAGGGGTTTTACTTATTTGGAACTTTTAAAAGGCTTTTTTTTTTTTTTTTGTTTGGTTTGATCTGTCCAACAAAATAAGAATCTCTCATACAGCTATTCTAAAAAGCTAAAATCATATACTTCCATTTTATCAGTCACCAAAAAAAAAAAAAAAAAAATTGTTGTGAATGGCTACATATTACTTGATTGTTAGACTTGATTTGTCATATCAGTGATTTACCATGAGAGAAGTATCTTTTTGCAAACATTAATATATCATATTGAATGGTAAGTATTACTAAATGGCCTTGGCCATGTCCTGCTTTTATTTTTAAAGTTAGGAAATCACCATAAACCTCATTCTTCCATGTGATGCTTGTGCAGAAGCATTGGTGAGTCCTCAATAATATTTGAATCTTATTTAGAACAGAAGTATCTTTTTCCTCTGCTTTTTCATAGTAATATTATTCTTTCTTTCTTTCTTTCTTTCTTTCTTTTGTTTTGTTTTTTTTTCCCAGACATTTAGGAGATTAATAGGTTACATCATATATGTGTGTCTGATGTCAAGTTTTGATGGAAATGGGTGCTGCCACATGTAAGTGCCCTGTTAATTTGTAATATAGATGGCTAAAAACTCTTTTTATGCAGGATTTTTCAGTTTAATTATATTGGTTTACTGATAAGCTGATATGGCCTCATACAACTCCTAAACATGGTGAGTGAAACTATATCTTATGCTATGAGGAAGAGGAAAACTTGGATCATTTATTCCTGAAGTGTAGTCTTTCTTGGGCTGTATGGTTTTGGTCAGATTAGACCCTTAGAACTTCGTGCATTTATCCTTGCTCTTTGAAGCAGTTGTTGACTTAGTAAATGGAGGATCTACATTTTCAATAGCAAGAATATGTGATGTTCTCTAGATTGTCATATCATAAATCTGTTGGCCTTGTGGTACAACCTCAACAAAGTGATGTTTGAGGGTTCAAAACAGGCTGGCTTATGAATTGTTAATGCTCAATAAAGCTTTTTTTTTTCCATGTATGCACAAGCCACAGTAAAGCTTTTTTTTTCCATGTATGCACAAGCCTATCATGCACATTTGGATCAGAGTAACTGTAGGAGAGTACTGAGGCAAGTGTGTCCAGTTGTGGAGGGATAGCTGGTGTTGTTGACAGTTAAGCGAAACTGGCAAAGACCGTGCAGATGGAGTGGTTTTGCCAAAATCATGTGCTGGCAGGAAGATTTTGAAGGTGTTGCAGTTCTGCCATGTGCAGCTGAGTAGCTGCTAGAAGCCTAGCTGTTTTGTTTGCATCATTCATCTCTTATAACATAAAAGAAATTTCCAGTAGAACTTGGCTTGGATAGGGTGATGATTGTTGGTCACAAAGTGTTTCAATTCAAAAGAATCTAGAAGAAAACTTCTGCAGGCATATTTTCTTGTTAACCACAGAAAGAACTATCCCCTACTGAATTTCTAATTTGCTATGCCTGAAAGAAAGTGTATGAAACAGCATGACATTTCTTTTTTTGTTTCCTTCTTTAAAAAAAAAAAAAAAAAAATCTTTTCAGTTTTGGTTAAATGTACTGATATTAAGGTTTTAAGTCCCTAACCCAAAGTAATATTAAAGAGTTGCAACACATCAGCCACGGGTAGAATATACGACTTCTTAAACTTGAAAATCTATACAGAGCTCACATTATTCCCAAATCATCATTTAATATTTACAATCTATGATGTAACGCATAATTCAAAATTATTTGCAACAATCAAGAACAACCATTTATTTACCCAACTACCAATGCTACTGAAAGAGTTCACCACTAATGACAAAAACCTGAACTTCAGACAACCAACAAGTAAGAAAGAATTCTCTCTTTTTCTTTTTTCTTTTTTTTTTCTTTTTTTTTTTTTTTTGGTGAATGAAAAAAATGTAATCCAAAAATTAATTAAACGCCCACAAAATAGAAAATAGAGGCTTGGTAGTTATGGTGACTGCTGTAGCCGAGCTGAGGGTCAATCTCACCTACAGACTGCTTTGTGACTTCGAGCTTCGCCTGAGATTTTTCGTCTTTACATCAAACTTGTGGCCTGAGTAAACTTTTTGTAAGACATTCTATCACATTATACTAACTCGACCATGAATAAGCTTTCTAAAAAGAGTTTAATTGGTAAACAGTTTGATTTGATAATACTTTTCACTATTATTTTATGGGTCTTGTTAGGTTAAAATTTTATAACACAATCAAGTCACTTATTTTTAGGAGTCAAGGCACTCTTTAACTAAAAGTTCATACTTTTATGAATTTTTACTATTTCTCAAAGTAGGTAGAGCCCATTTGAACTTTGAAGCCTCTTTAATGATTGTCTAAGACACCTGTGAACAAAAGCCTAATTTTAAAAGTCATGCTAGTGAATCAAATTTTCACTTGATTGTCCATTTGCAACTTATATGATGTGATCCATTTCACAGTTGATTTCAATGCTTAATTGTTGATAACGTGGCAACTTCTTTCATAATGGGAAATACTGTTTGGGATGGTAGGTTACTAAAATAATAGTTGTTCATGTGCGTTGGGTATTCTTTGTGATTATGAAAGCTCAAAGAAATAACAATTTTGATTTATCTTATTGAAAAATACAACCGTTTAAGTTGTGAAGATGTAAATTTGAGATATTTAGATTTTAGTTGGTTTATACTTTAAAGTATCTGCCTTAAGAACTAGTGCACAATCCTCATAAACTATCGTCTTCTATTATAAATTCAACAGATATATATACATATGAAGATTAAAAAAAATACATATTTAATTTTGACATATTATTGATATTCAGCTAATGATTTATTAATAGATTTTGGTGAGGACTCAAATATAATCTTAATTCATTGCTGAGCCTCAGTTCTCTCTAGCTCTTGGGAAGCTTCCTTGGGTCCATGGTTATGAGAAAAGAGTGAGGCCTTTGGGGCCTTTGAGTTGAAGTGGGCTTGGGTTTTCAGTAATCTTTGATTTTGGTGCTGAGCAAGATTAAGAGAGCCTTTGTCCATTGTTCCTAAAATGTCCCCTTCTCTTTAATTGGTTCTTGCTTCTTTGAATTACCTTGAGAACCCAATGCCTTAAGCTTCGTTGAAATACCCATATTATTCGGCCACTCATATTTCAAGCCCAAAGTAAGTGTTAGTGAGACTGAAATCACAGAGCCATTTATCCAGTGATGTTCACTGCAGTCAAAACTTTCGGGAGTGTCATTAGAGTGCCAGGGGTTCTGGTCTTTGCAAGCAAGAGTATTGGAGGAAATCACTATTGAAGGATTCCAAAGATTCTAGGACAATTACGGTAGGAAGGCAAGTGGCGCGATTGTAGAGGTTATATAGAATTTGTACCTCAATGGTGTCCCCTTAGTGGAACCAATGAAGTCACTTCATGAGAAGGCATGTAACAGAATAAGTTGCTATCACCAGCCTCAATTTTTTGGACATCCTTTCATTAATTGGCATGTTCATTTTTTAAAAAACAATTACGTTATTTGTAGAGTGATCCCATTATTCATTTTAAAAAAGCATAGTCATTAGTTTGAAAGGGTAAAGATTCTGCGGTTGATGTCAAAGCAGCTCTAATATAAATAATCTTGATGTCAATTACGAACTTTTGCTTGCTCCTAGCCTTCACTATTTTTTTCCCTACATTATTTTTTACTCTCTTCATTTTCAGTTTCTAAATGTCTAAGTCACCCTATCTGTGTACTTCTATAGTTTATTTGCACCCTTTGCCTTTTGTCATAAAATTATTCCTACTTATCATAGAGAGACCAAAAAATAAAAATCAGCCTTACTAAGAAACCCCAAAAGAAATTACTCTAAATAAGAAAGAAAAAAGAGTAAAACAGAAACCAAGTGCAAACACAGTTACACATCCTTATCATTGTTATCAATGACCTGAAGTGCATAATTATTTTGCACTCTGCTTATATTAAATTAGTTAGTGGATGTATTAGTCATAAAGTTTCCACATTCCACTAAGCATTTAAATAATAATATCTTTATAGTTTTTCAAAAAGAAATTAGAGCAAGACTTCCAAGAAATTACATAAAATGTGTAGGAGTAATTGTCATCAAATTTTCACTACAATACTCATCCAAAAATAATAAAAATATCATAAAAGCATGATAAAGCGTAAACAAGACTTTACTAGTTACCTGAAACTTAATCTTTCTTCTCTCTTTCCTTTTTTTTTTTTTTTTTTTTCCTTTTTTTTGAGAGAGTTTTAAAATCTCTTTTTCAACTATCAGAGACTTTACCAGTTGAGCTAATTAGAACCCACTTTCTTCTCTTTTTCCTAATGGGAGAGTAAAAACTTATATATATATATATATATATAGGTCTAATAAAGTCCAGTTCTCTAATTTATCTTCCTTCAATTTTTTTTGTTTTTTTTGTTTTTACTTTAGTTTTAAATTTTATTTGAATGTACATATTGTATAAATAGTGGTTCTAAGATTTATTAGGATATATTATGATTTATTCCTTTGAAACTGTGGGTTGGGTGTAGTGGGTCAGTAGATTTTGTGATCTGGAATTAATGGGGTGTTTGAAGATTGGTATGTGATAGGAATCAAAATCTTGTGTTTATTTCCCTTACCTAATCTTGTTTCTCACTCTCTCACATGTTTGAAAATAGTTTTGTGCTCTTATCCAAAAAAAAAAAAAGTTTTGTACCATTAGATAATCTTACTGACAAATGGGTCCATGCAAGGTCAATACAAAAATCAAAAAGAGCACCGAAAGAAAGCCCATAGCTTTTCAACTTTCCACTAAGGCTGGTATTTATAAATAAATAAATAAAAAGGTTTCCACTAGAGCATTTATGCCGTCCACGATACGACGACGTCTAAATTGAAAAAGCAATATTAACAAACTTTACGGCGTATAACTATGAAGCTACATTTTTTGTCCCACGATTTTTTTTTTTAAATTTTAAAGCCTATTGCCCCTAAAAACTTGCTTTTAGAAAACTTTAAGTTATTATAGAAAATTTTATGCTATAAAAAAAAATAAAAAATAAAAGTTATTTTAGAAAAATTTAACATAACTTTAGGATATGTTTCAAAATATAATTGTAACCTTTCATCAAAAAAATAATAATAATAATTCTAACTTTAATATATACATACAAAACATACATTAAAAAGAATTTAGAAAGAAAGAAATAGAAATACATAGAATTTTAAGATTACAATTTGCTGTTTAGAGAGAAATTTCTTATTATATATGTTGATGACAACATACGGTGTGGCTGTCATTTTACTCTCTCATAATTATCTTCCATATTTTTTTTTTTTTTTGGAGAAAGTAATTATCTTCCATTTTGTTTAACATAGTTGAATAAGTTTCTCACTTTCACATCTACTTACTTTGTTTTAACAAATGATTTGTTGACTCTCTCTTTGATTTCAATACGGCAATACCCAATGCCCATTCTTAAATTTATTAGTAGAATAGTCCTAGTTGTTTATGATTCTACTTTCTTAAAACACGAAAAGCCCACTTCTTGGTTTTGAATTTAAGGGCTCTTTACGTTGGAAAATTTTTGAATATTCGAAGAGTACCATAAATGTATACTCCCTCATCTCACATGAATTGTGGGTCCCACCATAAATTTAAATAGTAGGACCTATAATTATGTGAAATGGGAAAATATGCATTTATAGTACTCTGAGAGTACTCAATAATTACCCATATACGTTAAACAACACCGTTTTATAACTTAATGGCACGACGGAATCAAGATCGTTTTGCCATTAAAGAAGAGCTATATATGTAATTGAAAAATATATTAAAATCATATTGTGTCATTTAAAAAAAATTAATTAATTTTTTACTTTTTCAGCTTCTCTAAATAATACTTATTTTCCTTCTATTTGGTACAGCTAGTTAACCTGGAAAAAAGTAATTATTATATATAAAATTTAAAAATATTATGATATTTTTTATCCTTAAAATATATTTGGACCACCCTAAATTTTTTGAGGCCCAACAAAATTAAAAAATAATTACTTGAATTTATTAAAAAAAATAATCTCTAAATTTATTACTAGCAATTAATATATAAGTTTTTTTTTTTTTTTTTTTTAGAGTTTCAAGGTCCGCTCCTAATGATAACTCTTTTATCGTCAAACCAAGATGCCAATTGATTTTTGATGTAGGCAGGGATTGAATCCCAAATCTCTTATTCAACCATTAAAGACTTTACTAATTGAACTAACTAGAACCTACTAAAAATAGGTTAAATAAAAAATTTTAGTTCCCAAATCTCACAGGTAAACATTGCTTTGCACATAAAGCAAATAGAAAATAACTTCATCATGTGTTATACATAGTGAAAGGTCTCACCTTTATACCAAAGGGCAAGATTAATGGCAACATCACTCTCAAAGATCCAAAATCGACAAACAAAACACAGCTATATACATACTCTACAGAGAATTAATTAATTAGTGGGTGCATTATTGGTCATTAACTTTATAGATTCCACTAAAGCATTTATGAGTGTCTCATTATGATGGCATACTGATTCTGAATGGATAGAAAGAAAGCAATATGAATAAAATTTTATAGTTGGTCAAAAAGCAATATAAACAGAGTACTTTATAGCTAGCCACAAGGAAGTTACTCTTTTCCTTCTTTTCAGCCACGCAAAATGTAATAGTATTTGGCCTCACAGCTGGAAGGAGAGAGTTTTGTTGACTGACTGGGCTTTCTTAGCTCAAAATGATGTTTCCTATCACTCTATCTACGTCCCAAGGGCCAAGAGTTGTAATTAGTAATGTCATAGCCTAACTAAGTTGGCAATCACTATGCCAATTCACTGCTGTATGGTCAATCAAAACTTTTTGTAGCTATATCTTTCTGAATGGTAAAAATAAAAAAATAAAAAAAAAACCACGTAGAATGGGTATAGTCAAATTTCCACTCACGTACTAAAATAAAAAGTTTCCTCTAAAGCAAGTAAAAAATTTCTAATAAAAGCAAAATAAAGTGTAATCAAAACTTTATACTGGTTACCACGAACTTACACTTTCTTCTCTTCTATTTTTTTAATGAGGGATTAAATTATTTGCATATTACACTAATTAAGTTCATCCCATATGATATGACACATTTAAAGAAGAAAACCAAAAAAGCAAAGTCACGAGTAAATGCATTTAAGAATAACTAGTCGGGGTATTAATTAAGGATAAAAGAAAAGTAACTTTAGAACTGTATCCAGAAGCATTGTTTTAAGAGGTTCTAGAGCTTTATAACCAATTGTACACATTTATGTCTTTTATTTCCCTCGAAATAAAATCTCCACAATAAAATGTTTTCCCTCCTCTTTAGCTACTTTACTCATTGCTTATGCTAAATTAATTAGTGGGTGCATTATTGGTCATAAAGTTTATAGATTCCACTAAAGCATTTATGAGTGACTCATCATCATGGCAAATTGATTTTAAATAGATAGAAAGAAAGCAATATGAATATAACTTTATTGTAGGTCAAAAAGCAATATAAAGAGGACTTTATAGCTAGCCATGAAGTTACTCTTTTCTTTCTTTTCAACCACACAAAATGTGTAAAGTAATTGTTATCAAATTTCCACTCACATACTTATCCCAAAAAAAAAAAAAAAGTTTCCTCTAAAGCAAGTAAAAAAGTTCTAATAAAAGCAAAATAAAGTGTAATCAAAACTTTATATTGGTTACCACGAACTTACACTTTATTCTCACCTATTTTTTTAATGGGGGAGTAAATTATTTGCATATTGCACTAATTAAGTTCATCCCATATGATATCACACGTTTAAAGAAGAAAACCAAAAATGCAAATTCAAGAGTAAATGCATATAACTATATAAGAATAACTAGTAGGGGACTCTCGGGGTATTAATTAAGGATAAAGGAAAAGTAACTTTAGAATTGTATCCAGAAGCATTGTTTTAAGAGGTTCTAGAGCTTTGTAACCAATTGTACACATTTATGTCTTTTATTTCCTTACTTGAAATAAAAATCTCCACAACAAAATGTTTTCCCTCTTCTCTAATTTATCTTCCTTCTAATTGTTTTACTTCAGTTTTAAATTTTATTTGAATGTACTTTTTGTATAAAATTGTGGTTCTAAAATTTATTAGGATATACTACGATTTATTCCTTTGAAACTATGTGTTGGGTTTAGTGGGTCGGTGGATTTTGTGATTTGGTCAATGCAAAGTAAAGCA
This sequence comes from Quercus wislizeni, assembly GCA_023055345.1. Lineage (NCBI taxonomy): Eukaryota > Viridiplantae > Streptophyta > Magnoliopsida > Fagales > Fagaceae > Quercus > Quercus wislizeni. The sequence goes on from JALGQJ010000063.1 coordinate 255,416, forward strand.
TTAAAACCAAAGAGGGTAGAATTTTCCACCGAAAGTACTGGCATTTAATATTTATTGATGATCTAGCTTTTCAACTTTCCACAACGTACTGGCTTTTCCATGTAGCATAAGCGAAAATGACGAGGAAGGAATCATGTGGATTTTCTTTTCAGGTCAATTCGCTAAAGGACAAGAAGGGGACATCAATCAGTTACCTCTCCTTTAGCGGAAGATGCAGAGAAATGATCATAGTGAGGAAAAGTTGTTTGGTAATGGCAGATAAAGTGGCTTTGTAGAGGTCACAAAGTGAATGGATTGCTTTTGTTTTATTAAAGTAACCAATCAAGATTAATACTGCAAGGGAATCATTATCCAACTATCTGAACAATATTACATGGTATAGTTGAAATAACATTAGATTATTTATTTATTTATATTTAAATTAAAAATAAAATAAAATCGGCAATAGATATGCTCTTTCTTTCTTTTTTTTTTGGGATAAAGTTTCAAGCAGTTTCAATCTATAGTATCCGCTTCTGATGATTATATCTTTTATTATCAGAAGAAGACACCAATGGTTTTTGGTGTAAACAAAAATTGAACCTTAGATATCTTATTCAACTATCAGAAACTCCAGACTTTGTATTAGCCTAATTTAGTTGTGGTTAACCAATTATGGGTATGTAGGGTTCCAACTACAATGGAACCAAGGGAGTCCAGCAGGTTTCCTGTTATATCAAATTAAAATCTAATGTTCACAAGTTATAAAAAAAGGGTAAATAAATAAATATAGAAGGAAAAATTATAATTCAAGAGAAAAAAGATATAAAACCAATCGTCTACCTTTCAAAGTGTTATGAGTTAACTTTAAATTATTTATGTTTTGATTTTTTTTTCATAAAAATGTATAACTAATAAAATTTGGAACTAATTATATAAACTTAAAAAAATGATATTCTTTTCTTTAAAAGTTTAGACGCACAAATGGTTACAATATGGTTTAAAATTGTAATAATTTAATCATTTTATGAGTCTAACAAAAACGGATATAAACTGTATTGATGATCATGGAATTATTAAAAATCATTATTGATAATTATAAGTGGAATTTTGACTAAGAAAATACAATACAACTTTCTCTTTTATATACTATATAATAGATATACTATATTTTTATGAGTTTGCTAACATAAAAATACTGCTTCATATTCTCATGAGTGGTATTTTATTATATAAATTGGCCTTAAATATTATATAGAAAAATTATAATGCATGTGTTGTGCTTGTTCACGTAAGCTTGTATAAATTTACATATGTTTGTGAGTATATAAAAATGTAAGTATGTGAGTTCTTCAACTAGTAAAGTCTCTTAGTCTAATGATAAAGAGCTATCATCAGGAGCGGACGATAGCTCCTGACACATGTATGATAGTTATAAATTTCTCCCTCGTGAACTTAAATCATAGCTATGTTACTTTGTTCTAGTTGTCTCATATATGGATAGAAAATGAAATGGTTTGATGAGACAAATTTCTTATATCCAAAAAAAAAAAAATTCAAATTATGTTGACCATTCCTTATAATAGCCTCTATATTATATTATAGAAAAGCAAAATAAATTGGAATTTTTTCCTGGTCACACACTCTAGTGATGACACCACACAAGGGTATGTCTTGATGGTAGGAATCCTTGTCCCAACACCTAGATATGATTAGTTTGAGCGATGGTACCAGCAAGGCCCGTGTAGTACACATGGTATTACCAATTGTTATCGTGTGATGTGAGGTCAATGAGCTCACACTGAATACCCCATTTTTTTCATTCAAAAAAAAAAAAAACTCTCACATGATGACAATATGTGTCTTCTATTTTCTCTATTTGTAAACTGGTCAAGTGATGTAATCTCTCACGAGATTAGAATCCACACATGCACATGTCTCACATGTTTGAGAATAGATGCCCCATCATATAATCTTTCCGAAAAATGGGTCATGGAGGTGAACACAAAAATCAAAAAGAGCACGAAAGTGCATAGAGTTTACCTCGCTCCATTGGCTAATCTTCCCTGGAACTAGAAGTGGGCCAAAGCAGAACACTACAATCAAGGAGAGTAGAGTTTTCCTCCCAATACTACTGCATGTATTGATGATCAAATTCTACTAAAGCATTTTTGCAGTCCACACTATGATTTTTACTTCTAAATGGAAAAAATCAATATCAACATACTTTTAGCAGATAACCATGAAGCTACACCTATTGTCCCACTTCCCAAATTTTTTTTTTTTTTTTTTTAAATGCCGATGATCCCTAAAAAATTACTATTATAAAGTTTAATATAACCTTAGTATACAACAGATAATAGAACCAGTTGTTTTAATTGCAGGATTTCATGGCCTGTTTGGAAGGAGGGGGGAAGGAGGGGGAGTGGAGGGGAGTAAAGTAGTGTAGGTTAAAAATAAGCTAATTTTGTACTAAATCTACTCTACTCCCCCTCCTTCCCCCTCAATCCAAACGGACCATCAGTGTATTGTTCTTGTTTAATTGGTTGGTAGTACCAATGAGCTAAGTAGTAAGGGGTTGTGTCATATGTTTAATAGATATTTTTAATTTTTTAGGAGTGGAGCAAGTGTGAGGAAATCAAAGAAAGCTCAATTATCTGGTTCCAACGAGCAGTTAATTTTCAGCGAACTTTACTCTACTTCCTCTCCCTCTTCTCAATTCAAGGGGACAATAAAAGTCAGATAATATTTTGTTTTGATTTTAGAAATATTTGGAAATTTTACTTTATGAAAATCAGGAAAAACGTGATAAAGTTATTTAAGGTTATGATTTTGACGGAGTTTGATAGTTAGTTAGTTAGTTAAGTAGATCAGTTTAAGTAGTTTTAGGTAAGTTAATTCTAAGTTGGGTGTGGCTTACCTCCAGTAAATTTTTAACTGGAGGTCTTCTTTTATTTTAAATACACAATAATAAATGGTAGTGAGTTTTAATCTTCACTTTTTATTTAGTTAGTGGGTGATGTGGCAATTTCTCATTAAAACAAAATGAGATTCCAGTTAAAAAAGTACTGGAGGTAAGCCAAATCCTTCTAAGCTAATCACATATTTCTCTCTTTCTATATAAAATTTAAAAAAATTTAAAATCATATTCTGTCATTTAAAAAATTAATTAATTTTTTTCTTTTTCAGCTTCTTTGAATAACACTTATTTTCCTGCTTGACCACTGGCTAACCTAGAAAAAAAGTAATTATTATATATAAATTTTAAATATATTATGATTTTTTTATCCTTAAAACATATTTGTGACACTAACCACCCTGAATTGTTTTAGGCTCAACATAATTAAAAAATAATTAATTGAATTAAAAAAATATATATCTCTAAATAAATTTGTTACTAGAAATTAACTAGTTATGACAAAAAACTTTAGTTCACTAATTTGACAAGTAAACAAGAAATTTATCTAAAAAAGTTGTTAGAATATAATGAAATGATACAACAGGAAGTTGAGAATAAAAAATAATTATAATGATGTTCAAATAGATTGTAATATAAAAGTTCTTAATAAGAACATCAAAATATAAGAAAAATAAATTATTAATATTTAATAGACATTTAAATAATAAATAAATAAATAAAACTCCTTTTTTTTTTAGAAACAAAAATGAGGGCCTTTATGGTTATATTATACCCCGGACAGGGAGCCAGTACTGGGATCAGCTTGATGAGACCCAGCCCAGTACTGTGTGAGGGGGCCAATCCTCACTAAGTATGCCTACCAACGAACTCTTGCAAGCAGCGAGAATTGAACCTAGACGTAGTGCACGAAGCGAACGAACCTTACCTACTCAATATCATCTTTGACCCCAAATAGCTTGAGCTAGCTTGTATATAGCATTAAACAAATCAATGGATCTTTTCTTGGGTCTGTCTTTTTTCTTTTTTTCTTTTTTTGAGAGAACTCGGATCCGTCTAAATTAATTATGGAATTCACCATTATCACAACGTCACTTTTTCTTATTTAATCATTGTCATGATGTCACATAATTGCTTTGAATAATCATCAATATATATATCTAGAATCCAAAAGATACGTCGATGTGACTAGACTTATTTATCTTATGAAAATCATGAAAAGTGTAAATAAAGTTATAATTTGGATATTTTTACAAGTGGACTAAGTGTCAATCCGGAAATTTCGAGGAACTTTCCTAAGCTCTCTAACATGAGCAGAACTCAACACTTCATTAAAGTACAAAGTACAAACTATCATTGTCCACAAGTTCTCAATAACAGATTAGGATCCGGTAGGTATTGCACCGGGTGCAATTTACCTTCCTTTGTCTCACAAATTTTTTTCACCTTTAACTTCTCATAAATTTTTTCTTAACTCTTTTTAATTAATGGTTGAGATTTAAAAGTTGCATTTTTGCAACTATTAATCTCAACCATTTTTAGTAATTGCATCAGTGATCTCAATCCATGTTGGCCACCAAGAAGTTAATTCCAATCATGAAGCTTCCTACAACTTTTCTCAACTCTTCAACTTAATACTAATAGTTTTCCTCTTCAATTATTGTCTCTCTTTTTTTTTTTTCCTTTTTCATTGCCTTGCAATATCTTCATCATACATTGTCCTAGTGAAAGGTATGAACTTTGTACAAAAGGGAAAAGATTAATGGCAACATCACTCACAAAGATCAAAAAATGACAAACAATGTAGTTATATACATACTCTGCAGTCTACAAAGAAATAAGCCCAATATAATCCAACTTGGTGAAAGTTTTACTTTTTACCTCATATAAATGTAAAAGTTTTTCTCTAAAATTTGAAAAATCAACAAACAATTCAATGAAAAAAATGGAACCAATGACAACACTTCATGAAAAGGCATGGAACAGATTAATTTGCTATTATCAGCCTGGATTTTTTGGACACCCTTTCATTAATTGGCATGTTTAGTTTTTTAAAGAAAAATTACGTTTTTTGCCGAATGATCCTATTATTCATTTTAAAGAAGCATAGTCATCAATTTGAAATGGTAAAGATTCTTCAGTTGATGTTAAAGCAGCTCTAATATCAATGATCTTGATGTCGATTATCTTTGCTTGCTCCTAGTTCTCACTTTTTTTTCTCACATTATTTGTTCTTAAATAAATGTATAATTCACCCTCTATGTGTACTTTTTTTTTTCTCAAATTATTTGTGACCTAAACTGCATAGTTATTTTGCACTATGCTTATATTAAATTAATTAGTGGATGTATTAGTCATAAAATTTCTAGATTCCACTAAGCATTTGAATAAGAATAACTTTTTATAGTTTTTCAAAAAGCAATTAGAACAAGACTTTCAGGAAATTACGTAAAATATGTAGGAGTAATTGTCATCCCATGTCTCATAAAAGCATGATAGCGTGTAGACAAAACTTTACTAGTTACCTTAAACTTATCTTTCTTCTCTTCTCTTTATGGAGGAGTAAATTACTTGCATATAGCTCTAATTAAGTTCATCCCATGTCTCACACTCTCACATGTTCGAAAATAGTTTTGCCCCACTGGATAATCTTTCTAAAAAAGGGGGTCAATGCAAGGTCAACACACAAATAAAAAAGAGCACCGAAAGTCCATGGAATTTACCATGCTCCATGAGAAAATTTTTCCTGGAAGTGGAAGTGAGCCCCACTTGGACGGTAGAATTTTCCACCGAAAGTACTGGCATTTAATATTTATTGACGATCAAGCTTTTCATCTTTCCGCGTACAAAGCTGGTATTTAAAAATAAAATAAATAAAAAGTTTTCCACCAGAGCATTCAGCATCTACGTCGGCGCGTTTCACGTCTGCGCATTTCTTTTTCTTTTTTATGCACGCGTTTCACTGTTTCAAGAGAGCCCTATTCCTATACTGTTCACACTTTTCATTTGCTGTTCTTAGGATTCATAACCCTTTATCTAGAAAAAATATATTAAAAATAAGTTTCACAGTATTATTTATATATTTAAAAATTATTTTATTATAATATTTTCAATTTTTAACAAAATAAACTATATCTAAACGGACTCGAGAGTGTAGAAAACAATATTAATAAACTTTACAGCGGATAAACATGAAGCTAAACCCACTCTGTTTAAATAAATAAATAAACAAACAAGTGTTCCCCTCTTTTCTCTTTCACAAACACGAAAATAATAGAGGCCATTCCTTTATTAAAAAGGCAATTATATAATAGGATCTCAAAACAATACTTTATACTAGTTACCAGGAACTTGCTCATATATTCTTCTCTTTTATTTTCTTAATGGAGTAAATTTCTTTGCATATAGCACTAATAATTAGGTTCATCCCACATGTCCCACTAAAGAAACCAAAAAAGCAAAGTCAAGAATAAATGCATTTAATAAGTCGGTGGTAGTAAGGATAAAAGAAGACATTGGAATCGTTTTTTCCTCATACAAAGGTGAGAGAGCATTGCCTAAGCACAACAACAAATACTACAAAATAAGAAAATTTTCTATTACAACTCTATTCAGGAGCGTTGTTTCAAGAGGTTTTAGAGCTTTACTTCACAACAGCCAATTGCTGCAATTCTCCATATCCGTAAGTTCTTACTCTTCTTGCTTGTATTCTTGTCTTTTGTTTCTCTCCTTTCACTCCCTCTCTGAAAAAAAAAAAAAAAAAAACCCACATCGAATTGTTTTTTTTCTTATTCCTTGAACTATTTTCCTTTTATTTATTTTCTTCAGTTTTAATTGATACCTTATCTATGCTCTTATATGGTGAATTCCTTACCATTAGGATGAGAAAATGTCTAATCTGTTGGTGATGCACTGATGCTCTTATATACCAAATACAATCTTAGTGGGTGTTTGTGTCCGGTAAAGCATTTATGCTGTTCACATCACAATAATTCTGTGAGATAGTGATGGAACAAATCAATATGAATAGAACTTTATAGTTGGTATCTCTAAAAAAAAATAGAACTTATATAACTACCACCAAGAGGTTATTCTTTCCTTGTTATTGAGAACGTTGAGTGTGTTGACACTAGACGGTATTTGTCATCAAATCTTTACTCCACCAAAGTAGTTACCTGCGAGAGATACAATTTTAGGCCCCGATATTACAGCTGAAGTCAATTTTAAGCTAATTACATAATTAAGTCCAATTGTTTAAGTCATTAGCCAATAGAAATATGCATTGGACATTAAACACAACAACAAATCCCAATCCCAATCACAACAAAAACACCCCACACAGTGTTTGCAAAGAGAAAAACCTGAAAATTGGGCAAAAATACCTCTCAGGGCCTATAGCACCAAACAATCCACTAAACAAGAATAGTTGCAATACAAATCACTTACAGAACCTTGTAAGTTAAGTAATGACTATGTACTTGAGCCTCCAGCACCAACTAGCAATTAATTCCTCAAATCTTTAGTTAGTCTCTGGATCCACGAATTTAACCACCAATATCAAGACAAAGTCTCCTTTGCCACTCAAAGGCCCCTTAGAGATATAGGGATTGCTTCAGTTTTTCCAAACACCAAATAGCACCAAGAACTTAGAATGTTTCTTTGTGCATATTGGATTTAGACTCTTCTCATGGAATTTGGCAATTAAAGAGGGAGAAGTTTGATAGAATTGAGAAGGTCTTAGCTCTAGGCTTTTAGGTCACTCCATAGCTCTTCAATATAGAAATTGGGTTTAAAATTTTGTGAGAAATTGGCCCATAAAGTTGATTCTAATGGTCCGTTTGATTGGAAGAATAGAAAACTGGGAAAGTAGAAAATGGGGAAGAGATATAAAAGTGGGAAGATAAAAGAAATTTAGTTCTCTCTTGTGTGTTTGGTTTGGGGTGTAGAAAAGTAGAGGGATGAAAAACTCATTTATTTAGTTGAGAAGAAAAGTGAAAGATAGAAAATAAAATTTGTATAAAATTACTATCGTACCCCTATTACATAATACAATAAATAATTTCCTTGCAATTATTAAAAAAATACTTATTATCAATAAAAATTAAATGAATATCATATTATAAAAATTAACATATTATTAATATTATAATATTATTTTGTTATTTTATTTATATAAAAAAATTAGAGGTGCTTTCTTAAATAATAATAAAAAAAGAGTGAAAGCCCCCCATTTAATACCACCACCGTTGATTAAAAAAAGGGAAAAACAAAAGGCCAAAAAATGCAAAAGCAACTGTTTAAAGCTTTGAATAAAAATGCAATACGAATTCAAAAAATAAAAATAAATAAAAAAGCAAGACATTGAAAAGAAAAAAAGAACACAATGTGAACGTAATTCAGTGCATAAACAATATGCATCGTCAGACACACTGGAAGGAGAGGGGTAAATCTGGTATTTGGCTAGCATGGAGTTTTTTCTTCGGTTTTCTCCCTAAATTAGAGGGAAAACATTTTGATAGGGGTAGGGAGAAAATACGCGGGCTCCACCAATTTTTTTTCCTCCCCTATCCCTAACCAAACAACCATCAAAAATGTTTTCTCTCCCATTTTCTCTCCCTTTTTTCATTTTTTTTTTCATCCTTCCTAAAATCCACCTAATCAAACGTACCCTAAGGGCCCATTTGGATTGAGAAGGAGTGAATAGAAAGAAGTAGAATAGAGTTAACTGAAAATAAGCTAATAAATTGTAACTAATTTCTCTCGGTTATTGAGTCATGAGAGGCAACAAAGACGCGAGGATGTTGCCTTAGGCTTTCAGTAATAATTTAAACACTTTTTTCAATAAATTATTACATTTCATATAATATACTTCAATTATATTCCAAAATTTTAAATTTATCAAATCCAATTATCAAAATACCAAAATTAATCAAACTAAAAAATATATAAAAAATAAAATCATATACATAATGGGTTGGGTTGGGTTGGGTTGGGTTATATGGGTTGAAAAAATTATAAACCCGACATGACCAAAGGCTCCAAACATATCTTTTTCCAAAAAAAAAAAAAAAAAAAACCGAGTGCAAACAAAGTAACCTATGTCTTTATCAACGAGGTGAAGTGCAAAATTAGGTAGGCAAATAAGAGAAAAATAAAGTAATTATGCACTGCTTGTACCTTTCTTCAGCTACTTTACACACACTGCTTATACTAAATTAATTAGTGGATGTACTATTAGTCATAAAGTTTTCAGAATCCACTAAGAACATGTTTGGTTCGCTGTGATGTGTCATTAATATGATGTACATTATAATAATGTGACATTAAGATTTTTGGTTAATTTTATTTTTTCTAATACTACCATAATTTAAAATTACAAAATATATCACATTACCTTAATCTCATCACATTCCTAAACAATATAATGTTATATTCTTGTATTGAGGTTACATTAATATAAGATTATAATAGCGTAATATTACGCTGTAATATAACATCATGCCGACCCAAATGCCCCCTAAGCATTTATGCGTGTCACATCACGATCAACAGCATCAAGAATGTATAGAAAGATAGCAATATGAATAGAAATTTATAGGTTTTTTTTTAAAAAAAACTGATTAGAACTCTTATTGTCCCGTCTCAAAAAAAAAAAAAAAAATCTTTATTGTTGATCAACAATCAATATAGATACTATAAACATGACTTTATAGCTGGCCCCCAGGAAATTCCTTGTCATCAAATTTCCACTAAAGCACTTAAAAATAAAAAATAAAAAATTTTCACTAAAGCAAGTAAAAAAGCCAGAGGAAGTAATATGAAGTATAAACAAAACTTTAGTTAAAATTTAAAAGGACCCAATGAGATTTGGTTCAATTGCAAAAACATTTCTGTGCTTTTAATTTTGTATTGTTCATTTCGGTAATGATGATATTTTTATTTCATGGGTTCCAATTAACTGAACTGATAAAATCTTTGATGGTTGTATCAAGAGCGGACGTCTTAAATTGAAACTCCCTTTAAAAAAGGAAATTCTTATTTTAAGTGATTGTGTATAGTGCACGTGACCATTTTATCATATAATCATTAAAAAAAATATTTTTTTAATGAATTATAACAATAAAAATTCTTTCTAAATTAAAGTTTAATAAACAAATTCTTAAAATGCAAATTGGCCGTGAGTCGATCGTGAGCCCCACTTGGACCTGGCGGTATGGGTTTGAGGGCTATTTCTATTTGTATTTGGTGGCGTTTTCCTAGATTTATATATGGGTCATTACTGAAAGCCTCAGGGTGTATAATACAAAATTAAAAGCACAGAGGGTGTGTTTTGAAATTAACCCAAACCTCAGGGGTCTTTATGCAATTTGGCCAAAAAGTTTTAGTTGATTAGCAGGAACTTGAACAAAAACTTTACATCTGGTCACTCTTTCTCCTCTTTTCTTTTCTTAATGGCTAATGGGGAGTAAATTTTTAAGTTCAAATCTCACACTTTGATGTTTTCAATTAAAATGTCAAGGGTTCAAATTCCCTCAACTTCAACTATCGAATTATAAAAAATGAATAATTATATCAATATGTTAAAAAAACTAGTTGTGGTTAGTTATGTAGAAAGAAAAGTATTGGATCAGTTGAGACCTTTTAGAAAAGTGGGAGATAAATCAGAAATAAGAAGCTCTTCAATTAATTAGAATTGTATTCAACAAGCGTTGTTTCAAAAGATTTTAGATTCTTTACAAAGAATTGTTGCAATTCTCCAAATCTTTAAGTTCTCACTTCTCTTGCACACATCCATGTCTTATATTTCTCTCCTTTCACTCCATCCTTGATATGAAATGTCTACCAAAAAAAAACAATCTCTTCGCCAATCTATTTTCGTTTTAATTTGTTTCTTCAATTTTAATTGAATGTACTTTTTATCTAATTTTTGGTTCAACATTTTCTAGGATAATTTCAATGGCTTCCATGAGCACTGAAAGAGCCTTGTCGCCATCATCATCTTCTACTTTTACACCTCGATGGAAATACGATGTGTTCCTAAGTTTTAGAGGCAAGGATACCCGAAATAATTTTACAGACCATCTATATTTCGCTTTGAAACAAAAGGGCATTTTCACTTTTAGAGATGATGAAAAACTAGAGAGAGGAAAATCAATTTCACCAGAGCTTTCAAAAGCAATAGAAGAATCAAGGTTTGCTATTGTCATATTCTCAAGAAACTATGCATTTTCTACATGGTGCTTAGATGAACTTGCAAAGGTCATTGGATGTGTGAAAGAGACAGGAATGATAGTTCTACCAATTTTTTATAATGTGGATCCATCTGATATACGGAAACAAATTGGAACTTTTGCACAAGCTTTTGCTGAACACGAAGAACGTTTTGAGGAGAACATAAAGAAAGTGCAGAAATGGAGAGATGCTTTGAGAGAGGCGGGCAATCTCTCTGGGTGGCACTTACAAGATAGGTAATTTAATTTGAGATATATTTTTCTTCCGTATCTGTCAAACATCTCTCCCTATATTTACTGTGTGAATTATACTGTCAAACATATACACAAGATTTTGACTATAGTATATTCTACATTTAATATGTGAACATTATATTTCTTATGTAATCTATACTATATCAATAATGGTTTCGCTTTTAATTTAGGAAAAAAATCTTCATTAAATAATAAGAAATAAAATTATAGAATTTGAAAGAAAAAAATATCATGACCTTAAATGTCGGATAATAATAAAAAATGTTGGAAAGTGTGAGAAAAACAAAGAGTTATAAAGATTAAAGAGGTGGTTATCTTTTAAAATCAAATTATCCATACATACATATAAAGTGAAAGAGTTAATGATAGTTATAAAAATTAGGGAAAATAAAATTTTATTGAAATAGGATCTCCAAATTAACCTTTTTACTAACTTGTAACTCTCTACATATTCATAGACACATTTAAGAATATGGCAAGACTTAAGTACAGTACTTAGGTGTTGTTCCTTAGGTTCTTCTTTTAAAATTCTGCCATGTGGATTTTTGTTCATGGGATGAAAGTGTATTTTTTAGTTAAGTAACATTGCTGAATCTCAAGAGGGGGACCTAAGTTTTGTCCTTAAAAACAAACACAATTAGATATATATTAAACATTCATACCTAAGCTCAATACTACTGATTTCGTTTTAGTATTTTTGCTAATTCTTTGAAAATACTTCGTAATGAATCTAATGATAACTTTTAGGGCATGTTTGGTAGACTGTAATAAACACTGTAATGTAATAGATATTCCTATGGCATAACTATTCGATTGTTTGGTTATGTTTTTATTACAATGAATAGTTATTCCTTATGAATAGCTATTCTTCAAAATGAGGAATAATTATTCCTTATCAAAAGTACTGAATATCTATTCCTTCACTTTATGTAACAACTTTTAAAAAAAAAATTCCTAAAAAGCCATTAGTGGTCACATCTTCAAAATGAAAGAAAATAAATTTTCCTTATTGTTAATTATTAGCTCTATTTTGAACACCTTAAAATAAGTGTATTTTAGGAAATTTGACTTAAAAATGATTGAATTACACATTCTTTTTATACTTTACTAAATTGTTAATGCATATTCAGAATTCTATTCCTCAATAATTACCAAACTAATGAATAGTAATACTTATTACATTCCAACTTAATGTGTTCCTTGTAATACTTATTCCTATTCCCATGTAGTAATCATTACAGTGTACCAAATGTGTCCTTAATAGAGTGTGCAAATTGTTTATTATGAATTCCTTGATTTTATTTTTTTATTTTTAAGAAAAGGTAATTTGACGATTTATATACTTAAGTTTTACATTTGAACGTAATTTTTGTTAATTTTAACATAATGAATTTACTTAATGTTTGAAATTTCAAATTAGTTATGAAAATTGAGTTATTATAAAAATATAAAGAAGATAACAACCAATTCATTAGAACATAATAGAATTTTTCATTGACATTTATACTTGAATTAAAAACAAGTTTTAAGGCCAAATAGTTCAATTCAAAAAGTCTATATTTTACCCACAATAGAAAAACTCTAAAACAAATAAATTCAATCTCAAAATCAAAGCACATAGTAATTCATCTTATCTCCAAAATCAACGTGGTTGATTCATAGTAAGTTAATAAATTCAATAGATGTTAACATAAAAATTAGCTATGTATATAGAAACAATAGCTCATATTATATGAATAGCAAAGAATAAACTCAATATCACAAATGTCTATTTAAGATGTCATGCCCTTTGTATTGTCCCAACAGGATGGGTCACACCCACATACTGCCCCCATCGATAGGGTCACTAGAAAATAAACAACTGCCAATTAAAATCACAACATTACAACTTCCACAACACAAATGAATTATAATCCGGATAGTGTACAAATACGATCAAATGAGTTTCACAAATGCAATAGCAATAGCTCAAAGATATAAGAATGGAATTTGAGATTAAAAGGGTCACATGAGATGGTACAATGTGTAAAGAAAATGGCAATGAGTTGAGGACACTCAAAAAAACATGGAAACTTATCAAGAATGAACTTTTAAATGGGTTCATCAATGAATATGGTAAAACAAGAGGAATAGTGTGTAAGGTCTCACTTATATATTTGGATCTATAAAAACCTCAAGAGGAGAGATTGTTATTTATATAAATGTTTGGGAGGAGCGTCATCTTGATAAAACTTGAGGAATGTTGGTGGAATTTACTCTAATTTTAATTATTATAGTATATGTCTGATATGATTTTGAGATGAGCTTATATAATATCTAATTTTAATGTGAATGTTTTGGTGCCAATAACTAAATGACTAATTGTTATATAATTCTAAAACTCTCATGTATTGTACCAAATATCTTATAATTTCACATGGAATGATTTTTTTTAAACATAGGTTTGAGTCAAAAGTTATTTCAAATTTTGTTATTTTTAGTCAATAGCAACTTATTAAGGGCACAAATCAAAACAATTAAAAAGGTTAATGGTTTTAGTTGATAATTTTAGAAATTGAAGGTTAATTTGAAACCAATCCAAGCAGTATGGGAATTATGTAATTTATAATTCTAAGACAACTCCTAATTAGATTAATATTCTGACAATCAAAATAATTCCGCTATTAGATCACACGTTCTAGTAGGTGTAATTTTAAGTTGGATTCCACCGTTCAATGGCCAACAAGGATAATGACCATTGCTATCATAAGAAATAGGATTGGATGATAACATTAAATTTCCTCATTTCTAAATATTTTGCAGCTGCTCTCTTCCCTCTCTTTTGTAGGCTTTCTTCTTCTTCTAATTGTATAGTTCAAATACGGGTAGTTCTTTGGATTTTGGCTTGAAGCATTCAATTACATTATTATCAAAAAAATAAAAAAAGAGGCATTCAATTACATAAATTCAACCCAATTTCAGATTTATCCAACTAAACTTAATGCCACATGTCTACATAATTTTTTTGTTGGATATATCCTGTCCTTGTAAATTCAGATTCACAGCTTATTGTTCTCTCTTCTTTGTAGGTCTGAGGCAGAATGTATCCAAGACATTGTGCAAGTGATATTAAATAAATTGAGAAATACATTCTCAGCACATAAGGGACTAATAGGAATGGAATCCCGAGTGGAGAAATTGAAGTCATACTTAGCTATAGAGTCAAATGATGTTCGCATTATAGGAATTTGGGGGACAGGAGGAATGGGTAAGACAACTCTTGCAAGAGTTGTTTATAGTATGGTTTCCAATCATTTTGAAGCTTGCTGTTTTATTGCTAATGTTAGGGAAGAATCTAAAAATTGTGGTTTATGTAAGTTACAAAAAATACTTTTGAAAAAAATTTTGATGCTAAAAAATTTGATTCTACAAGATGTCGATGATGGAGTTCAAATTATCAAGAATAGGTTACATAACAAAAAGATTCTTCTTGTTCTTGATGACGTAAATGAATTAGACCAATTGAAGAAGTTAGCTGGGGAGCATTGTTGGTTTGGTTCAGGTAGTAGAATTATGATAACAACAAGAGATAGGCATTTGTTGGTGAATCATGAAGTAAATGAAATATATGAGGCTGAAGTATTGAATCATGATGAAACTCTTAAACTTTTTAGTTTGAAAGCTTTTAAAAAGGACCATCCAGCTAAAGATTATGAAAAGCTCTCTCAAGCTTTTGTAGATTATTGTAAGGGGCTTCCTTTGGCCCTTGAAGTTTTGGGTTCTTTCTTGTACAAAAAAAGCATTGATGAATGGAAAAGTGAATTGGATAGGCTCATGATTGAATTTTGTGACAGAGGAATTCTCGATGTGCTTCGAATAAGTTTTGATGGACTACAACAAAAAGAAAAGGATATTTTCTTAAATATCGCATGCTTTTTTAATCTCAAGAATGATTATGTCATTAAAATACTAGACTATCTTGAGCTTCATGCTGAAATTGGATTAAGGGTTCTTATTGATAAGTCTCTCATTAAATTGGATAAAAATCAATTGTGGATGCATGATTTACTACAAGAAATGGGCCGAGATATAGTTTGTCAGGAGTGCTCTAAAGACCCGGGAAAACGTAGTAGATTGTGGTCATTTAAAGATATTGATAATGTACTGACAAAAAATACGGTAAGGGGTTATTGAAAGAAACTAAGAATATATCTTATTTTGTTATTCAACATAATTTTTTTTATAAAGAATGATGGAGTTTAATTATATTAGTCTAGTAATAAATCATTTTATACTAATCCCTCTTATTCTTACTAACAGGGAACAGAGGCAATTCAAAGCATAGTACTAGAGTTGTATGAACCAGAAAAGGTATATTGGAATCCTAAAGCCTTTTCAAAGATGCAAGATCTAAGATTGCTTAAAATTTGTGGGGTTCAACTTATGCATGATCTCAAACGTCTTCCTAATAGCTTAAGATTTCTTGATTGGAGAGGGTACCCTTCAAAATCGTTGACATCAAGTTTCCGATTAAAGGTAATTTAGGTACCCTTATACTACTTTTTTTTTTATAATAAGTTTGTTTGTAAAAGCTAATTGTTTTACTCTCTTTTTTCTTTTTCTTTTTTCTTTTTTGGCTTTTAACAGAGTTTTGAGAATTTGAAATTCATTAAGCTGAGTAAATCTCTAAAACTTATTGAAGCCCCAGACATCATTGAAATCCCAAATCTTGAGAGTTTGGATCTTAAAGATTGTATAAATTTATGTAAGTTGCACCCATCAAGTGGAATTCATAAAAAGCTTACTATTCTTAAATTAGATGGGTGCAAGAACCTCACAAGTCTTCCAAGCAAGTTTGAAATGGAGTGTCTCACGGAACTTAATCTTTTTGATTGCTCAAAAATAACAAAAATTCCAGAATTCGGGAGAAACATGAAACGTGTACGCAGCCTTTATTTAAGCGGTACTGCAATTACAACACTACCCACGTCAATTGAGCATTTGACTGCCCTTTATTGGTTGGATTTAAGTAATTGCAAAAATCTTGTGCATTTACCTGATACCATTTTTAATTTAAAGTTGGTTAGATATGTCTATCTTGACGGATGCTCAAAACTGGATAGACTGCCAGAGAACCTAGGGAATGCCGAAAGGCTACTTGCTTTGGATTTGAGCGAAACTGCTATAAGAAAGGTCCCTTCTTCCATTGGTCTCTTAAAACATCTTGGTTCGCTAGATTTCAGAGGATGTAAGGGGTTATCATCTAATAAATCGTGGTATGAGCTCCTCCCGTTTTGTTCAATGCCAACAAGTCCTCATCCCATCGACTTGCTATTCTCTTCTCTATCTCTATCACCTGCGTCTTCTTTGACCTGGTTAAATTTAAGGTACTGCAATCTCAAGGCAATCCCCAATGATATTGGTTCCTTATTCTCTTTAACATGCTTGTATCTATGTGGAAATGATTTTGTTTGTCTTCCGGAAAGCGTCATTCGACTTTCGAATTTGGAATTGCTGGAGTTGAATAATTGCACAAGTCTTCGATCATTGCCAAAGCTTCCATTGAAGATTAAAAGAGTTGAGGCAGAAGGTTGTATCTCACTGGAAATGTTACCAGATCCATTAAAACCAAGCGATTCATTGGAACCATCTCTCCGTCTTCAAAATTGCTTTAAATTGGCTAGCAATCAAAGCTGCATAGACAGGTTTATCTCAGGGATAAAAAAGTCACTCAAGCTCTCTCCCTCTCTCTCAGTCCTAAAAATGTCATATGACATTATTTGGTCTCGCTCAGTCCTAAAAAGTTCATATAACATTATTTTTCCTGGAAGTGAAATTCCTGAGTGGTTTAGCCACCAAAACATGGGGAAAGAAGTGAAAATAAAACTACCTTCTCATTTGTGTAAGAACGTGGGAATTGCTATTTGCGTTGTGTGCCCCACGGATGTCTATTCGTTGAGAGCCAATGGAAAAGAAATTTCTTTTGTTAACTCATTTGTTGAGGATTCATCAGATCACGTTTGGCTAGTCTATGTGACTCCTCATTTCTTGGACGAGGAATCAAATAAGTTATTGTGGGAAGGTGACGTGAATGGATTCAGTCAGATTATATTTAAAATTGAAACCCATTCTTATTCAAGCGTGAAGGTAAAAAAATGGGGGTTCCATATGATATACAAGAAAGACATAGAAGATCTTGACCGAACAATGGTCCAGAATAGCAACAGCAGCATCACTCCTTATGATGGCATGGATTTTCTCCATCATAATTTCGACAGTTTGTCAGTGGTAGTGGAAGGAAGCTCTGATTACAATATGGCTGGACCCAATGGAGAAGGAAGCTCTAATTGTGAGGAGCCAAGTGAGTACGAGGACTGCGATTGGGAGGAATCTAGTGAAAGTGACCTTGATTATTATAAAAACTTTTTTCTCTAGTAAGTCACTGTCTTTTCTCTTAATTCAAGTTCTGTTGGTTTCTGCATTTTCTTTTTTTTTACTGTACATTTATTAATGGATTGCCCACCACATGTTTGACTAGAGTTGTCAATGAGACTCCTAGCGATTTGACAATAAAGAATGGCAAGAAAATGCTTTTATTGGTGTTTTAAAAGCATGCTTTTAGTGATTAAAAGTGAGTAAACATCAAAACTGGAAGTTTTTGCTGCCAAATCTCATCTTAAATAGACATATCTATTTCCTTTGCATTTTCTTAGCTAGACTTTTTTTTTCCTATTCTATTTTTTCCTCCCCAGACATTTAGGAGCTTAACAGAATATATATATATATAATGTCAAGTTTGAATGGAAAGGGTGCTATAGCCTATCACATGTATTGCCTCCATCTGTAATATAATTACCTCATTTATCTGTGATATTAATACTTTGAAACTCATTTTATAATTGCTCTTTAATCATGGAAGCGTTTGACATATGATTATTGTTCTTTGGCTCTTGATATTCTTGAAATTTTCCAGGTTTTTTCAGATCATAACCAAGTTCAACCACCCATGCCCATCTCACATGTTCATCTTTATAGTAATTAGACCCAAGCAGGCAAGCAAGTATTTAACAAGATTGAAAATGGGAGAAGGTAGTATGCTTAGATTTGTAAACCCCACTTTACTTATTGTCATTTTGATGTATTATGCCTACAATGTAAGTTTTGTCACATTTTCGTCATTGTTTTTCCATTTTAGCCTGATTTATTACATCTCATAGTAAATTGATAATATACCTTTATAGACATCCTAGTATATACATATGGTTCCAATTTTTTTGCATGTCAATAAAGGGTAGGGGATGCAAATAGCCGGGATCCAATTTATTTTTTAAAAATAGAGAATATGCATGTCCATAGCTGCTTGTGAGGAGTCAAGTGGGTGATTAGTGACCTGAAATTTTTTCATTGGAAGGAATTTTGTGAAGTGACCCAGAAGGTTGATCAACGTTTTTCTCTGTATCGCCCATAAGTCACCATCCTTCTTAATTTGAGTTTTGTTGGTTGATGCATCATCGCTTTCCCTTTCCTGTGGCATATACTTGTACTCTTTTGGGTTTATTTTAACTTCAAAAAGGTTTCTTGCTAGCTGTACCTTAGTTAATTATTAGCACTTATTCAAACTTAGTTCTAGTTTGTTTAATAAAAAAACACAAAGCAATACTCCTAGTGGTTGAAAATTGATAATATACCTTTATAGACATCCTAGTATATACATATGGTTCCAATTTTTTTGCATGTCAATAAAGGGGTGTCCTATGAAACTGTTTAGTTTCTGTAAATGTTGTGGTAGATGTACTAATCAAAGATACTTTTAGTCTGGGTGGAATTCTGTTTTCGTTTGAAAACTCTATAGCCAAAATGATTCCGAGAGAATTTTACAAATTCATGTTTGTGTTGCTGACAAGCTCATAAGGTCTCATTTTAAATCTAGTTCTTATTTGGTTGAAAAGGATAGTGGCTGCTGCTTAGCAGAAATCGTAGAACCATGCCTGCAGGTCCTTTTTTGATCTCACTAGCACGACCATAAGTGAAGACCTTGAGCATTGGAACCATTTTGTAGGTTACAATCACCTTCTAAAATTATTGTCGTTCTTTGGAGGATTTTATTGAATTTTCTTCTTGTGAGGGCAAAATTGAGAAGACTTGTGAGGACTTTTTTCCTGTGTGTCAAAGATGCAGAAACCTTAGACCTTTTTTTTTTTTTTTCCCCTTGTCATCTAGAGAAATCTGGTTTGGTTTGATCTGTCTATTAGAACTAATTTCATTTAGCCTTACTGATTCAGGCATGGATGAAGAGAAATCAGGGCAATTTTAGAGAACTTAAAGTACTTCTTGCTGTTCTTTTGTCTCTATCTTATGATCTATTTGGAATTATAGGAACAAGGTAACCGTGAAGAAAGAGCCTTTCTCTGCCACTAATGTGGCCATGTTTTTTAAAAGTTTGTTTGATTTCAATGTGCAGGGTAACTAGCAGTTCAAAAAACAAAGAAAAGCCTCAACAACAGCAAGAAAAGCAAATCCAAACCTTTAGAGAGGGTTCAACTGCAACCAATCCTGTTGGAGGAGAGCTGCAAGGGTAGGGGATGGAAATAGTGGGGATCCAATTTCTTTTTTAAAAATAGAGAATATGCATGTCCATAGCTGCTTGTGAGGGTCAAGTGAGTCATTAGTGACCTGAGATTTTTTCATTGGAAGGAATTTTGTGAAGTGACCCAGAAGGTTGATCAACGTTTTTCTCTCTATCGCTCATAAGTCACCATCCTTCTTAATTTGAGTTTTGTTGGTTGATGTATCATCGTTTTCCCTTTACTATGGCATACACTTGTACTCTTTTGGGTTAATTTTAACTTCAAAAAAGTTTCTTGCTAGTTGTACCTTAGTTAATTATTAGCACTTATTCAAACTCCCTTCTGGTTTGTTTAATCAAAAAACACAAAGCAATACTCCTATCTAATTTGATACGCATATAAAAAACAGTCTTATGAAATAAACAATGATTAGGGTCATCTTGGTTTAGTGATTGTGTTACTTGTTTGTGCTGGTTGCCGCCTTGATGTTGGATCATTGGACTATTTCATGAGGTGAATCTATCACATGGCCAATAGACAAAAAGATAAGTGCAGTCCATTGTATGCTTTTTAATTTCTCTCATCATTGTTTTAAAATTTTTCAAGGTGCAAAAACAATATATGCATGCCACTGCAAACATTACAATCAAAATTATTTTTTATCTCATTACATATTATATATGTGAAGTCATGCATAGATTGCAGTCAGAATGATTAGTCTAGCTAGGGGTAGCATCTAGCTTCCTCCCTAGTTGAAAGTTCTCTAAAGTTGTGTACTAACCTTCAACCAAAGAAAATGCTTTTTTGTTTTTTTTTTTTTTTTTCTTCTTTCTGCTTAAGAGACAGCTGCGTTTTCTGTTCTAGTTCTTGTTCCATTTAGTTTTGTTTTGCTCCGAAAATTCTTATTAATTTAAAGTATGACAACAGTTATATAACTTTTCCCCACTCCACTTGCTATATAGCTAAGACAATTAGGATTCCAATTCTAAAATGTACAAACTTTACAATCAAATGTAGTTATAAAATTTAAAATCTTCAACAATGAGGAACTTGATAATAACTTTTATGAGGAATTAATTTGGATATTTAAATCCCATAAAAAAATGGATATTTAAAATATCTATAAAGAACAAATCATTAAAACAAGTTCTTGATACATCCAAATATCAACATTATTGACAATTGATCGTACCGGAATAATTAGTCTTCCTAGAGGTTGTGTCTAGCTTCCTCCCTTGTTGAAGGTTTTTTAGGGTTGTTTACTAACTTGAAACCAAAGCAGATTCTCTTTTTCTGATTAAGAGAATAACTGATTTTTCTATTCATTTCTTTTTATTTTTTGCTTTTGCTTTTCTCTGAATTTTTATTATTTAAAAGTACAACAACAATCATAAAGTGACTAAAATGACTTGTATTAGCATGTTTGAGGACATTGTTATTGCAATTCTCATAATGCAACAATCTTTAGAATCAAATCATGGTTAGTGATGGTTCAAATTCTCAACCACGAGGAGCTTGATCATAACTTACCTTAATGGGGATTTAATTTTGATATGCAAAATTTCTTCAATGACCAAGTCATTACCATGTTCTTGATATATCCAAATATTGTCAGGTTGTTGACAATTGATCAGTTCATTGATCAACAGAGAAGGTCTGCATCAGCAGCAGTAATATTCTTGGTGAACTGCTTAAACTATCCGCATTGGGAACCTAAGCTTGTATGTATATGTTAATAGATTTGCCACCACCAACTAATTGAGAAGCTCTCACGGGAGACAATCTTCAAAGTTAAAAGCATTTAGTCCAATTTTATGTGTCACCAAAAAAATGTTGTGAATGACTGCATATTACTCAATTGTTAGACCTGTCTTGTCAGATCTGTGATTTACCATAAGAGAAGCGCGTTTGGATCTATTACTAAATGACCTTAGCCTGCTGATGCCTTTATTCAATGTTGGGAAATCATCAAAGACTTCATCTTCCCATGTAATGCTTGTGAAGAAGAATTGGTGAGACCTTTATAATATTTGAATTTCATTTTTAAAGTGTCATATCTTTCTTCCTTTGATTTCTTATTTAGATATTTATTTCATTCATTCTTTCTTCTCCTTCCTCTTTTACTTCAGAGATTTAGGAGTTTAATAGGTGCCCTGTGACATATCTTTTTTCTATTGTGCTTTCTTATATATATAATTTAGTAGACAGGTACTACCACATGTAAATGCCCCGTTACTTTTTAATAGTGATAGTTTAAAACTCTTTTTATACGTAGTACTGCTCTTTAATTGTTTAAGCTTTTACCAAATAAATTTTGTGCTATTTCCTCTCGATGTTCTTGAAGTTTTCTAACTTTTATACCTTTAACTCTAAATGAAATTATTAACTGAAATTTGTACTTACCCATATCAGATCACGAGCAGGGCAAAACTATTCATGCTGATTTCACAGGATAAAACAAACCAAAAGACTTATCTCCATAGGTAACTTAGCTTGGCTACCCTATCAAAGTGACTCAACTAGAATTAGACTCAAAGGATAACAGAAATTAAACCTGAGCATACAACAAGCTAAGCCATAAATTACTAACCTAATTCTTTGGTGCATATTCAATCAGGCAAGCAGCTGTGCAGAAAAGGTTGAAAAATAGAGAAGGTATCCTGCTTTGATTGATAAGCCCTGCTCTAATTGTTATCGTTGTTTTGATGCGTTACATCCAGAATATCAGTTTTCATATTTTTCTGCTTGGTTGTCTTTTTAGCCTAATGTATTTTGATGTGTTTTGTCCAGAATTTAAGTTTAGTCATGTATATGTGTGTGTCAATCTTTTTCAATAATACAAAAAATATTATTTTGCTAGGTTATAAAACCCATACTTTAGTAATCCCTCAATTAAGTCAAAATAAGCTACTACTATTAATAGGTATTTAAACTTATCTTTACACTTTGGCTTGAAAACAGGACCTGATTAGAGAGCTGTACTCTCAAGAAGTGGCTGCTCAAATTTTAGCTATCCCTATCTCAAGCTGTAGAGTTACTGATAAGCTGCTATAGCCTCATACAACACAACATAGTGAGTGAAACCAAGTGTCTTATGCAATGAGGAAGAGAACTTGGATCATTTATTCCTAAAGCACAGTCTTGCTTGGGCTGTATAACCTCAACACAATGATGTTTGAGGGACAAGGGTGCAAAACAGTGTACTTATGATGTGCTAATGCTCAGTAAAGTTTTGTTTTGTAGGTATGCACAAGCCTATGATACGCAACATGTTGATTAAAGTAACTACTAGAGTGTACCAGGGCAAGTGTGTCCAGTCGTGGAAGGATGGCAAGTGTTACTGACAGTTGAAGGGCACTGGCAGAGCAGGTGCAAATGGGTTTGTTTTGCCTATGTAGCTAAATCATGTGCTGGCAGATAATTTTTTGGCTGTTCCAGTAATGCCGTATGCAAACGAGTGGAAGCTTACCGTTTGAGAAACATTTTTTCCAGGCTTGTTTTGGTTAGTGGAAGATTGGAGGACCTGTGTTTGGAAAAGAAGAAGGTTCCTTGGCAACTTGCTGCGCTGACTGAAGAACATGAGTACAAGGGAGTTGGAGAACGCCAGTGGTGTACATTGGCTGTGCATGGCAGTCACTAATTATGAGGCTAAAGCCCAGGTTACTCTTGCTTCTAACTCTTTTATGAACATTTTTTGGGTTTGTAACTCTATTACTAGAGAGTTAACTTTAGCAGTCTGGATAATATATAGCCAATTTGTTTCAATAGCGGGACTTTAGAGTAACTTTCAGCAAAAACTGTTCATGTTTAGTTGATATTCTCCACATGTTAATAGATAGTCAAAATTGCCAATGAGCTGGGTAGCTCAAATGGTATTTTCTAACCCCCAAATTTTCTACCAACAGGTAATCACAAGGCTCATGAGCCTGAGAGTTGGCTTGGAACCTCAATCAACAAGGCTGGCCAAATTTGGATAACATTGGTAAATTACTGAATCTCCCAAAAGTTTAAGCTGTTAGGAAATTGTAAATTTAATCATTTAACCATAATTATAACACTTCCCCTCATATGTGAACCTAAACCTCTTCCTAAAAAGTAGAGCCCAACTTGTGGGGTTTTTAACATTTTAAATTAAAGGTAGAATGGAGACAGGATTGAACTAAGGATCTCATGCTCTTATACCATGGTAAATTACATATTCACCTAAAAACATAATAATTACTTAATTAGTAATTTATCAAAGAGTGAAGACAAGATTGAACTAAGGATCTTGTGTTCGTATAGTTGCAAGTTGCAACTCAAGAGTTATCTATAGCAAAGTAGAAAATTACTAGATTATAAATGAATCTAGCAAAGGAAGAAGCATTGCCTTGCAGGCTTGATTTAAAGCAGATAAAAGATTAGCTCACAGTTTCTCTTAGCATCTTCATCATACATTTTGTTGTAGTGAAAGATCTGAACTTTGTACAAAAGGGCAAAGATTAATGGTAACATCACTCAAAAAGATCAAAAGTTGACAAACAATGCAATTATGTATAATCCTATCTGGTGACATTTTTACTTTTTACCTCATATAAATGTAAAAGAAAACTAAAGTAAAATGACCTGCTTGAACACTTTCTTCAGCTACTTTACACTGCTAATACTAAATTAATTAGTGGATGTATTAGTCATAAAGTTTCCAAATTCCACTAAAGCATTTGTAAGTGATAAATCATGGTGGAACCTTGATTGTGAATAGATAGATAGAAAGAAAGCCATACGAATAAAAATAAGTTTATAGCTTTTCAAAAAAAGTAATGCGAGCAGGACTTTATATAGCTAGGCACTGCGAAATTACGCAAAATGTGTAGGAGTAATTGTCATCAAATTTCCACTACAGTACTAATCCCAGAAAAAAAAAAAAAAAATGATAAAAGCATGATAAAGCATATTCATCCCATTACCACCACCAACAGCAAATGATTTTGATTCATTAGAATCTACTCATGCGTGTGTCTCACTCTCTCACATGTTTGAAAATAGGTTTGCCCCATTAGTTAATCTTTTTGAAAAATGGGTCAATGCAAGGTCAACGCAAAAATTTACACTTTGACTTGGAACACAGGACTTGGTTAGGGAGCTATACTCTCCTGAAGTAGTGAAGTGGCTGCTCAAATTTTAGCCACCCCTATCTCAAGGTGAGGAGCTACTAATAAACAAATATCACCTCAATGTAACACATGGTGATATCAAAATTAAGCTACTGTTGAAAGTAGGGGGGAATTCAGGTAATGGATTCTCATTGGAGGGTCATAGCTCTTAGATGAAGACGTCTGTGGGAATTGAAGCTTCCTTTGAAGTTAAAAATTGTTATGTAGAAGTTTGGCATGAGAACTTACTAATTAAAACAGAATAGTGAAATGAAACATAGTGAGTGATAGTAATTGTGTTAGGAAGAGGAAAACTTGGTTCATTTATTCTTGAAATGCAATCTTGCTTAGGCTGTATTGTTTGGATAGATTTGAGCCTTAGAACTAAGTTCATTTCTCCCTGCTCTTTGAAGCGGTGGTTGCCACAGTGGATGGAGGATCCAAAATTTCAAAAACAGGAATATATTATGTTCTCTAGATTGATGTTTAAGGGTGCAAAATTGCTTCTAAAGTAGTGCTAATGCTTTGTTTTGCAGGTCTGCACAAGCCTTTAATGCATGAAAAGCAGATCAGAGTAACTGCAGGAAAGTACCAAGGCAGGTGTTTCAAGTTGTGGAGGGTTGTAGGAGTTGCTGTCAATTTAGGCACACTAGCAGAGAGAGTGTGAAGGGGATGGTTTTGGCTTTGTAGCTAAATCAAGTGTCGGTAGGCTGTTGCAGTTCTTCCATATGCAATCAAATGGCATGCAGCTAGATGCCACTGTTCGGAAAGCATTAACTAAGGCTATACAGCTTGGTTTTTGTAGACTTGTTTCCATAATTTCTATGAGTGGAGGACCTATTTTTGAGAAGAAGGTTTCCTTGGCAACTTGCTGTGCTGATTAAAGACCACAAGTGCATGGAAGTTGGAGAACGCTAGTGGTTGTATATTTTGTGCATAAGAGAGTTGCTACAGATGTTGGGGCCTTGCTTCAAATTCTTTTGAACATTTTTGGACTCTTCAGACATTATTGTATTAATAAACCATACCCAAAAAGAAAAAAGAAGACGAAAAGAAATAAGTTAAATTAACACCTTTTCTGGACTAATTTAAGCTATGGCATGCGACTACATGCAATCATTAACATTGTAAGGCATCATACAAGAGATTCATGTACTTAACGTGAAAATCATATTCAACTCTCCTTTTAGATTCAAATAAGAGCAATTGAATTAACTATCTAATGGCTCTGACCGATTAACATGCTTTTTTTTTTTTTTTTTGTGCCCTTCAAGTGGATTGTTCTATTAAACTTCTATCAAATTGAAATTTCTCTTCCTTATGTAAAGGTTGTTATATACTTCGATAGTTTTTATTTTTCCCCACGATAATCCAAAATATTTAATCCATGTCTTTTGGGTCACATTAAATAATTTTTTAACAGAAATTTTGGCTCCAGCCAAAGTAACATTAAATAATTTTTAACTTGACTTGGCTCAAATTGGCTAGAGGGTAATGATAAGAAGATAAATGAAGTTTAGAATAGCATACTTTTTGTTTTTTAATGGAAGGTTGAAATTTGCCTAATTGATTTCCAGTTTAAAAGGATCCAGAGCAGAATCATCTAGTCTTTGAAGCAAAAAAAAAAAAAAAAGTTAATTTCTGCCATGCTGCAAAACATGAGCATTTGATTTCATCCAAGGTTAGGCAAAACATATTAAATTAGTACTATTTACTAATGAGAAATCTCATTAGTACTTTTTTTTTTTGGTTCAATAAATATCATCATTGAAACTCTCATATAGCTCATTATGCAAGTCCATTTGCAAAGTCAAAAATTTTTATGAAAGGGTTCCCACTTAATTTTTAGATTACATTTTCAATCTTCAGATATTATAGATTCTCCAAAAAAGAAATTTTCAGATATTAAAATTAATTTTAAACAGTTACATCTAAAATCAGCATTAGGTCTTCAACTGCCTTTTAAATCCAACCCCCCCCCCCCCCCCCCCCCACACCCCCCCAACCAGCCCTCCTTCATTTTCCCTTTTTTTTTCTCTCTTTTTCAACGAATGTGGCGAGCTTTCTCTTCCTGTCCTATCCCTAATGATTTTTGGGCATTTGCTATACCTTCTGGATCTGCAATACAATAAATTACATAAACTACATTACACATCAAAAATCAGCTATTCTGTAACAATCAGCTATTGTTTGAAAAGATCAAACCAAAATATAGAATCAAGTGAAATGTCTATCAATTCTAAGTTTAAAAGTTTTGCAATGTAAAATACATGATTGGACATTGAAAATCTCTCCAAACCAGTTGTATTCCCTGAATTTATATAGTTCTTAGCCCTTCTAAAAGATGTAGGAGTCAAGCCCATTGTAACTTCCAGTGAAGTTAAAAAAGGAAGACTAGGAAAAAGAACCCTCAAGTAATTAAGAGTGACATCATTATCTTATTCAATAGAATTTGTAATATATCCCATCTTCTTTGTTGCCCATAAATGGCACAATGAAATCAAAACTCACCAAAGAACTGCGTGAAAATGTGTGTGAAGAAGTTCAAGTTGCGGGAAACATTATAGGCCATGGCAGGTGGAAGAGGTTTCACAATGGTGTCAATGCTGAATACTTGTTGAAGAAACTGCATACACAAAACTCAAAAGAAGTATCATATCACAAACTCAATTACGAACGGATTTAGATGCAAAATTATACAAAGTAAGCAAATGGAAGAAGAAAAGAGGAGTAAAAATGTTATTGAGAGCCAAACAAACATAGATGTAAATTGTATAACTCCAAGCAGTGAGTGATGGATAGGCTATAAAAGTGTCAATCAACAAAAAAACAGAACATGACAATAAAGACTGTATCAATTAATTGATATACATACTACAGACATGCCCTTGCCCATAATAACAATGTGGATATTGATGGCGTTCACACACACACACAAAAAAAACCCTCAATCAATTTCAGTGATCTACATCATAGAAAGCACAAATATGTAACCTCACTTCATAAAACTGAGGCTTCAACCATATTAAGAATTAACTATATGAAGCCTCAATAATAAGAGGCTTCAACCTCACGTTAGTTGTCTTACCACTTAGGAAAAAAGCTTAAACTATTAAGAAATAGTAGATTTAATCACTTAACCATTATTACAACACTTTCTCTCGCGTGTGGGTCTACACTCCCCTTTAATAAGTAAAGCCCGACAAATTTGATTTTGAACTTTTTCTAATTGAGAGGGTGGAACAAAGATAGGGTTCGAACTCAAGACCACCTACTTTGATACTATAATAAACTATCAGATGTCCCAAAAGCTTAAACTGTAAGAAAATAGTGAGCTTAATTATTTAACCATTATTCTAACTGTTTGAAATAAAATGACATGCCATTGTCTATCAACTTGAAACTCTATATAGGGTAAAAGTTCTCATCCACTACAAGAATAAATTTCTTCTTTTTTTCCTTCTGTTTTCAGTTTTCTCTGCTGGGTAGAAGTTATCAGCCACTACTACAATGGGTTATCCCCAGTTGTATTTCTAATTAGGTTTATTATAGTAATACTGAGGTTTTGTGTAGTTTAACCCAGACATATCATAGAGTTGCAATACATTGGCCAACTGGTAGGAGCTCACATTCCCAATTTATCCTTAAACAAATTAACAATCTCTCATATAACACATAACTCAAATCTATTAAAACACAATTGAGAACAACCAGGAATCCCCCAACACTGCAAAAGGGTACGCTACTAATGACAAAGACATGAACTTTAAACAACCAATAGCAAGTAATCAAGAAACTAAGAATTGGGTAACCAAAGAAACAAAATTTAAAGCAAGAAATCAATAAACTAAGAACCGGGTAACCAAAGAAACACAATTTAAAGCAAGTAACTGGTTAACAAAAGAAACACAATCTAAAGCAAGTAATCAAGAAACTAAGAATTGGGTAACCAAAGAAACACAACAAAAGAAAACACAATCTAAAGCAAGTAATCAAGAAACTAAGAATTGGGTAACCAAAGAAACACAATTTAGAGCAAGTAACCAAGAAACTAAGAATTGGGTAACCAAAGAAACACAATTTAAAGCAAGAAATCAAGAATTCTCTCAACTGGGTAAGCAAAAAAAAAAAAAAACCAAGAAACAAAAATGAAAATCAAGAAAATAGAGACCTGGTAGTTACGTTGAAAGCTGTAGCGAAGCTGGGGGTCAATCTTGATGAGCGAATCATCATCGTAATCGTCATGGTCGTGGCGTTTGGACTTGTCTTTCTTCTTGCGAGGCACGTGCATCACTGACTCTGCTCCAGGCTACTGCTTTGTGACTTTGAGCTTCGCGTCTTGAAACTCTTCGGCGGCTTCCTCTTCGCCCCTCCATGGCGCCGATGACATCAACTTCTTCTTCCCAATTGCCGTTTTTATTCAATCGGAGTTTACAGAGACAGAGACAGAGACAGAGACAGGTGTAGTGCTGTTTGTTGTATAAGTGATAAGATTTGTGTTTGGCTTTGTGGGTTATTATAATTCTTGCATTCTATGTTAGGTTAAAGCCCATTCCTGTTTAGTGTAACCTTTAAATAAGAGGGAATAGTTATAGTCTTAAGCTTCATGTTTGGTTAGGGGCATCAAATTGATGAAGATTAAAGATTTAATATTACAGATACAACAATTTTCAAAATAGTAGACTTGTCAGGTTTTTATTGATTCTTACATTGGTCTTATTTTTATTTACTTATCTAGTTACTTTGACAATTGCAAAAATTTGTGTACATTTGGACTTCTTGTTTTTCATGAATATGATGTTTTGGAACTTTAATGCATGCATATGTAACTATAAGTATACCTTTAAATCTATAAGTTCCTAAAAAAATACTAATCTATAAGTTCCCCCAAAAATGTGAGTTAATAATGATTGCTTAGGTCAAGTCATCGAATTGGTTTTTGGTGTAATCAGGTTTTGGGGGAATCTAGATGCACTTTAGTACTTAGATTCCCCTTAAGCTATTTGCAATAAAACATGAGAATGTATCTTTTCAAAATTACTGTAATTGTAAATGTTTATTTAAACCAAAAAATTTGTCAATTAGTAAGTGGAAATTGCTTGTGCAACTCAGAATTGATGGTGCAAAAATGGAGAATGGAGAGCTGGTTATTTTCACATGTTAGCTCCTGTGGTGTGTCCAATTCTTGGAGTTCCATGTTGATTAGAAGTGTACCCATATTTGAGTTTATATGCACTATTATGCAATTCTCTTAGTATCTATTAGACAAGAGACCTAACTTTGGCATATGGCTTTATCTATACCATACATGTGCTGATTCCTATCTTGTCTCACGGATGTGAATTTGGTTCAAACCATTCAGTTTTGCTTTGGCCCATTTATCTTTCCTCATTTTCTAGACTTTTTTCTATGGGGCTTTTTATTTCCATCTCTGAACATTGGTTTTGGCCCATTGATACTTAGCTTATTTTGTGAGGAAAGAATGGTAAAATTTGTAAAATTTAATATGATCTATGACTAAATCCAGGATAGACAAACGAAGGAGTTATGCAAGTTGATTTAGGCAAATTTCTTGAAAGTTTCAGCATGAACATGGGGTGCATTACAAATGGAATGGTTGAGTTCTTATCCCAAGAAAGGATCATGAAAACTTGATTTTTCTCAATCCATGTCTCCTTTGTGATTTTTTTTTACCATAATGATGATAGTATGGTAAAAAATTTCCACTATACAATGTTGGACAACAAACTATGGTTTATGGTAAAAAATTTCCACTATACAATGTTGGACGACAAACTATGGTGGTTGTTAATTTGATTTGATAATTGTTCAACTGTGCATGTCACTTTTTTGCCTTTTTCTATGCTGTTGTTGGTGATGTTATTTGCGAAGCTGTTGATGATTTAAAAAGGAACCCATGATTTGCAATCATCAGAAGAATAAATTTTTTTTTTTTTATAGGATCTTAAAAATAAATAATTGTTACAAATGATTATCCATTCTTATCTATTTTGATTACTAACTGATTTTCTTTTTTTCTTTTTTTTTTTGAGAGAGATTACTAGATGATATTCTATTATGAAATTTAAAAGCTTAATAACACAATTTTATAATTTTTCTAACTAGTCCTTTATCATTTGAAAAGTCAATACTAATTTCCTTTTGATTTATTTGAGTTTAAATTAAGACCGGTAGCTTTGTTTTTTTGTTTTTGAAAATTAAGACTGAAAACTTTCAGTTTTAGAATTTAATAACTTTTTTTCTTTATTTCCATGATAATATTCCCATAAAAAGTATTTTTTAAGATAAAAAACAAAATGGGAGAGAAAATATTAATGAACCAATGTAAAAAATATATGAATTTATATTGTAAAGATTGAAGGTAAATATATTATAAAACCCATTATAGCTACATTTTTACTATATGACTTATTCGTATTATAATGAATTCAATATAGAGTTTATATAGTAGAGAATCATTGGTTCAACCTATACTAATCCAAAGGCTAGTTTGCTAGTTCAATAATCACATGGGCCTACAATAAATTTGGGTCTCTAACAAAACTAACCAAACTTTAAGATTTAGTTTGTTATAATTTCTAATTTTTAGAGTTTAATTTGAACCACCTCTGAAGAATAGGGTTTTAAATGTAATTTGCTCTAAGATTTATTGACATTTGTTGCCTATTTGTTTCTCAATATGACAGACCACTTTTCTTTAGCCCTGCTGATTAGGTTTTTTTTTTTTTCTTTTTTTTTTTTCTTTTTTTTTTAACATAATAAGACATTATTGTTTTGTTAAGAACTTTGTAACTCAATTGTGTGTGTGCGTTTGTTTCTTACCAAAAAAAAAATTGCATTGTCTAATCTTATTTAGGAGAACCAGAATTTGAGATCCCCATACGCCACTTTTTAGTAACAATTGAATTTAAAAAATAAAAACGCACTGTTGTTTTTATAGTACAAAACATTGTATTTCTTATTGAAAAGCAGGGGGACTATATTCTGATAACTTTTTCCTACTCCTATTCTATGTTCTCATCAATTCCCCATCCAAACATAAGGTTATGTACATAAAAAATGATAATTTATCCATTGGTAGAACAGTTTTAATTGGGAATGCCTTCTAGTTTTTCTTTCATATGGCAACTTTTGAATTTAATTAGGACCCTACTATCAGTTGCCATCTTTTGAAGTTTCATGTGCATAGAACTCTGGTGGAACTACTAACCCCTATAGATAAGTTATACCTACTACATTTATTGCTAAGAAAATGAAGTAGTTATAAGTAGTTATAACTACTACATTGAACACAGAGACACAATTCCCATTTCCCAGCAATGCAGTTAGTCATAGATAGTAAACTTTTTCCTGCCCAACTTAGTAGTATCAAGGACAAAAGATGGTCACCCCACATTATGTTTATTTAGTAATTCTCAGTAGTATAATTCATCCAATAGAAAATTTGTAACAACTGAAAATATATATGAAAGGTAAATCCCAGCTCCAATTCTCTCAAATATATATGAAAACATTGTCTTTTGCAGAGTAATTATATATAAGCTTAAATTGGACTTTGGTTTGATTGAGGAATTTTTACTTAGTTTGAGGCATGGTAGTCTATTACTGAATAACTCATGTATACTTCTTTTCGTAGTAGATTTCTCTCAAACCCTTTTTTTTTATCGACCCTATTAACAAGAATTAGGTGTCAACAAAGCTATATATTGCCAGAAGGAAAACTTTAGGAACACCTTAATATATTATATATGATATGAATATACAGTCGTCAAAATTAATATTTTGCTATCTTTATCTTCTTTGTAGGCATGAATCAATGGTTATCCAAGAAATCCTCAAAAGGATATTGATGATGCCGAAATGCTCACCAGTGAGATGCACGATCCTTACACTCGAAAAACCGTTGCCTGAAAAATAAAACAGCACAGAAACACCTTCAAAGGGGCTCCGGTGTGGAGCCGGCCAAATACCCTCCGAAGGTTAAGTCAGAAAACGCTTTTACAATTCTAGAGTGCTAGAGAGGAGTCAGTTACACACATACCTTTTTTGAGGGTGTTGGGGCCTTTTTATAGTGGTGAGGTCTTGCCTCCTTTCCTTGTAGAGCAAGCCTCTCAGACTTGCTGAGCAAGCCTCTCAGACTTGCTGGGCAAGCCTCTCATGCTTGTAGAACAAGTCTCTTGAAACGTGATGGGCAAGTCCGGGCCTTCGTCCTGTCAGGGGCCCACACGAAGGATGGGCCCTATCTTCTTTGGGCTTGTGGACATGGGCCCATTGGACTCATCAATGGGCCTATTGGGCTTGCCAAGCCTTTATTTCATATTTTATCCTCTTCAGCTGCTCCCTTCACCCCATTTGATCCGTCGTCGTTGTGCGAACGGTCAATTGGGGTGACAGTCAGAACAAACAATAATGACGGCCCGTACTCATGGGGGTGACGGATGGCGTAGATGAACGGTAGTATAGAACTAAGACGGTGATGACGACGACCAAGTGGTTGATGACGGAGCCATAGAGATGGTCAGATTTTCACGGACGTTGGAGACGAGGACCCTTCACTTCCTCCAGGTACTTCTTCATCCTCTCGTTTCTACACTCAAAATCGCCATTGATTTGACTAGTTATCACCTGGGAGTCGCAATGTATGGCCATGTTACCGGCACCCGCGGCCCTCGCGAGATCTAATCCGGCTATCAAGGCTTCATACTCCGCTTCGTTGTTGGTTGTAAGGAAGTCTAGCCTTATCATGCACTCGATCTTATCCCCTTCTGGTGTTCGCATGACTATGCCGGCTCCTCCTGAGTGCTGATTTGATGACCCGTCCGTGTGGATGATCCACAGTTTCTGCCCTTCAGCCCCCTCGTCTCCCGGCTGGGTGTACTCGGCTATGAAGTCTGCCACCGCTTGCCCCTTCATCGAAGTTCGCAGACGGTAGCGCACGTCGAATTCGCTCAGCTCAATTGCCCACAAGGCCATTCTTCCTGCCGCCTCGGGGTTGCTCATTGCTTTCCTCAGAGGCTGGTCCGTCAGGACTACGATTACATGGGCCTGGAAATACGGTTTGAGTTTCCGCGCAGCGGTCATTAGGGCAAGGGCCAATTTCTCCATCCGGGGATACCTTTCTTCTGCTCCTCGGAACGCCCTGCTCACAAAATAGACGGGTCGTTGGGAGCGTCCGTCTTTCCGTACTAAGGCTGCGCTGACCGCTGCTTGCGAGACCGCAATGTAGAGGTACAGCTCTTCCCCTGGTACGGATGGACTGAGAAGTGGCGGTGACGACAGGTACCTCTTCAATTCTTCGAATGCTTTTTGGCATTCGTCCGTCCACTCGAACGATTTCTTCAGTACTCGGAAGAAAGGCAAGCACTTATCCGTCGCTTTAGAGACGAATCTGTTCAAGGCCGCAACTTTCCCGTTCAAGCTCTGAACTGCCTTCACTGTCTTCGGGGGCTCTAACTCCATTATGGCTCGCACTTTCTCTGGGTTGACCTCTATGCCCCTTTGGGAAACCATAAATCCTAAGAATTTCCAGGCCGTAACCCCGAACACACACTTACTTGGGTTCAGCTTCATGTTGTACGACCGAAAGGTGTCGAATGTCTCTTGAAGGTCGCTGAGATGGTTGTCCTCGCGCACGCTCTTTACCAACATGTCGTCGACATAGACTTGTACGTTCCTGCCGAGCTGGTGCGCGAACATCTTGTTCATCAGTCTCTGATATGTAGCCCCCGCGTTCTTGAGTCCGAATGGCATTACCTTGTAGCAGAATAGTCCTTGACTGGTCACAAAAGAGGTTTTCTCCTGATCCTCCTCCTCCATTTTAATCTGGTTGTAGCCTGAGAAGGCGTCCATGAAACTCAAGAGCTCGTGTCTGGCCGTCGAGTCCACCAGTGTGTCTATCCTCGGGAGTGGATAGCTGTCTTTCGGGCACGCCCGGTTAAGGTCCGTGAAGTCAACGCACATTCTCCACTTTCCGCTGCCCTTTTTTACCATGACCACATTTGCTAGCCAGTCGGGGTAGTAGACTTCTCGGATAAACCCTGCCTCCAGCAGTTTTCTTACTTCTTCCGCAACTGCTTTGTCCTGCTCCTGCGCGAACACCCGCTTCTTCTGCCGGATTGGGGGGGAGTCCGGGTTGACATGCAGCCTATGGACTATTACTGACGGATCGATTCCTGGCATATCTTCGTGGCTCCACGCGAATATGTCCTGATTCCTCTTCAGGAAGTTTGCCAGGTCTTGCCTTACCGTCTGGCTGGCCATGGTGCCCATTCTTGTCGTCCGTCCGGGTCTCGACTCATCGAGCGTGACTTCTTCCAACTCTTCTACTGGCTCTGCGACGGTCCGCTGCTCGCCAATGCACAAGGTCTGCTGGTGATCCTCCATTTCCAGCATGGCAACGTAGCATTCCCGGGCGGCCACCTGATCTCCTCGCAACTCTCCAATTCCGTACTCCGTAGGGAACTTGATCATGAGGTGGTATGTTGAGGTCGCTGCTTTCCAAGAGTTCAGCGTTGGTTGCCCTATAATACCGTTGTACGCGGATGAGCAGTCGACCACTAAAAAGGTCATGTCTTGAGTGATCTGCTGCGGATAGTCACCGACTGTCACTAAGAGTGTGATTGCTCCTAATGGGAGTATCCTTGTTCCCCCAAAGCCGACCAAAGGGGCATGCGTCGGTGTTAGCCGTGCTCTATTTATTCCCATCTGCTGGAACGCTGGGTAGTACAGGATGTCTGCTGAGCTGCCGTTGTCGACCAGCATCCGGTGTACGTTGTAATCTCCTACCCCTAGACTAACGACGAGGGCGTCGTCGTGCGGATGGTAGAGGCGCCTCGCGTCGTTCTCTGAGAACCCAATAATCGGATCTTCCCTCCGTGCCATCTTGGGTACAGAACCCGTGGTCTGCACATTTTGGACCATCCTAAGGTAGGTCTTCCGGGCCTTCTTGGATGATCCCGTCGTTGTCGTGCCCCCTATGATCATCTTTATTTCCCCAACGGGGGGTTTCTGATGGTTGTTCTCCCGCCGGGGGGCCTGTTCCCCTGGTTCTCCTCCTGACCGTTATGCCCCGGGTTCTTCTGTCGCAGCTGTTCCTCTAGGTCACGATTCTGTTTCGTGAGGCGTTCTACTGCGGCCGCGAGGGTCTGAACCTGTCTTTCTAATGCGGTGGGCCTTGGCGGCTCATCGTCTTGCACGTCGTTGGAGTTGGCCATCGAGCATGTGAGTACCATGCAACTCTTGTGTCCGGGAGGCGACAATGGCTTAACTTGTCACGATCGCTTTCCCACAGACGGCGCCAACTGATGATGCCGAAATGCTCACCAGTGAGATGCACGATCCTTACACTCGAAAAACCGTTGCCTGAAAAATAAAACAGCAAAGAAACACCTTCAAAGGGGCTCCGGTGTGGAGCCGGCCAAATACCCTCCGAAGGTTAAGTCAGAAAACGCTTTTACAATTCTAGAGTGCTAGAGAGGAGTCAGTTACACACATACCTTTTTTGAGGGTGTTGGGGCCTTTTTATAGTGGTGAGGTCTTGCCTCCTTTCCTTGTAGAGCAAGCCTCTCAGACTTGCTGGGCAAGCCTCTCAGACTTGCTGGGCAAGCCTCTCATGCTTGTAGAACAAGTCTCTTGAAACGTGATGGGCAAGTCCGGGCCTTCGTCCTGTCAGGGGCCCACACGAAGGATGGGCCCTATCTTCTTTGGGCTTGTGGACATGGGCCCATTGGACTCATCAATGGGCCTATTGGGCTTGCCAAGCCTTTATTTCATATTTTATCCTCTTCAGATATCAAGCGAATTGGATCTTATAGTCCAAAGTACTATTTCCAACAACCTTGTTGGAATAGAATCCCGTGTTAAGGAACTGTTGGATTTATATGTAGATGAAGCGTCGGGTGGTGTTCGCTTTGTAGGGATTTGTGGAATGGGTGGAATGGGTAAAACAACTCTTGCACAAGTAATTTCTAAAAGAATTTCTGGTAATTTTGAAGCCACCAGCTTTATTGCTAATTTTAGAGAAGAAACCAAAAATCAAAGTCTAATTTCTTTGCAAAAACTTCTTTCTATGATTCTCATGGAAAGTACAATAAATATATGGAATGTTAGTGTGGGAATCAGTGTTATAGAGAGTAGACTACGCAATAAAAAGGTTCTTAATGTTCTTGATGATGTGGATGAAATAGAACAACTAGAAGCACTAGTAGGGAAATGTGATTGGTATGGTCTTGGGAGTAGAATTATTGTAACAAGTAGAGATAGCCATTTGTTGTGAAAACATGGAGTGGATCATGTATATACAACTAATGGGTTGAATGATGATGAGGCTTTGGAGCTTTTTAGTTGGAGAGCTTTCAACAAACCTCGTCCTAAAGAAAATTTTGTGGCTTTGTCTATGGAGTTTGTGAGTTACGCTAATGGCCTTCCTTTAGCTCTTAAAGTTTTAGGTTCTTCATTAATTGGTAAAAGATTTGAGGTATGGAGAAGTGCTCTAGATTTCCTAAAAGCAAAACCTAATAGAGACATTTTGAATATACTTCAAATAAGTTATGATGGATAAATCTCTCATAACCATTGATGAAGAGGGAACTTTGTGGATGCATGATTTGCTACAACAAATGGGTCATGAAATTGTTTGTTGTGATTCTTGTGAATCCCTCAAAGAGCCTGGTGAACGTAGTAGGTTATGGATGTATGAGGATATCATTAATGTATTGAAGAACAATACTTACAAATCTAACCTTGAATATATATATATATATATA
Organism: Quercus wislizeni; assembly: GCA_023055345.1. Lineage (NCBI taxonomy): Eukaryota > Viridiplantae > Streptophyta > Magnoliopsida > Fagales > Fagaceae > Quercus > Quercus wislizeni. The sequence continues at coordinate 293,261 of JALGQJ010000063.1, forward strand.
TATTCTTACAAATTCTTTCGAATTATTCTAATCTCATTATTCTTGATTATTAGGGAACAAATTCCGTTGAAGCCATAATGCTAAACACATATAAGTTACTAAGATGATTTGTATTAGCATGTTTGAGGACATTATTATTGTAATTCTCATAAAGCAACAAACTTTAGAATCAAATTACAGTTAGTGAATGTTAATCAAAAGTTCAACCCTGTGGATAATTTCAAATCATTCCAAGTTTTTGATAAATCAAAATATCAGAAACATTGTTGATAATTGATAAATCCATGGGTTTACTGAAAACAATATGCATCAGCATTGGTGATATTTTCTGGTAAAGTGCTTAACTATGAGTGTTAGGAATCTGAGCTTGTATATATATGTAAATATATGTGCAATCACCATCTACATAAAAAGGTCTCATGATAGACAATCTTCAAAGCAAAAACAAGTCTGATTTTATCTGTCACCAAAACATTGCTGTCAATGACTCGATTATTAGACCTGCCACATAATAAAATGTGGAATTGTAAGTATTAGTATATAGCCTTTGTCATGTGCTCCTTTTATTCTGCAATGTATGGAAACCATCATACATATCATTGTTCTATTTAATGCTTGTGTAAAAGCCTTTGTGAGACCTTAGTAATATTTCAATCCCATTTGAAAGTAACAAATCTTTTTTCTCTGCTCTTTGTTACTTAGATTTTTCTTTTCTTCTTCCCCCAGCCCACCCCTTTCTTCCTCTTTCTGGACATTCAAGAGTTTCATATATGATGTTGGTTGAGTTTGAAAGAAAAATGATGCTATAATATGAATTTCCTCATCAATCTGTAATATTAAATGTTTAAAACTCTTTTAATTTGTATCAAGACTATTTATGTAAGTATTTACCATACGACTTGTGTTTTGCTTCTTGATGTACTTGATGGTTTTTCCACCTTTTAATAATCTTCATTCCCACTTAAGACATCAAACAAACTAAATGACCTATCCCCAAGTCGTATTATAATTAGGTTTATACCCTGTTAAAGAGAATCAACTAGAATTAGAATTAAAGTACAGAAGTAGACAGTAGAGAAACCTGAGCATATGACAAACTAAATCATAAATTACTAACTAAATCATCTGGTGCATATTCATCTTTATGGTAATCAGACTCGAACAAGCAAGCAACTGAGTAGGTGAGGTTAAAAATTGAAGGTAGCCTAATTAGCTCTCCTGTTCTAGTTATCTTTCTTTGGTGTATTACATCTAGATTTGAAGTATCATTCCCTTTGGTTTTTTTTTTTTCTAATCCTGATGTATTATCTTTCATTGTGGAAAGATGCTACACTTTGAGAATCATTCAAATATGTGTATATGAATAATTGTCATTCCTTTTTTGAAAAATTTATATTATTGTATTATCTTGAAGTCAAAAGAATCTGTATATGTTAATAGGTATTTAGAGTTATCTTTGCACTGACTTGGAACAGGACCTGGTTAGGGAGCTATACTCTCCTGAAGTGGCTGCTCAAATTTTATCTACCCCTATCTTAAGGCAAGGAGTTACCAATAAGCTGATATGGCCTCATGTAATGCATGGTCGATATGAGGTCAAAATAGGCTAACAATTGCTGCAGGCATTGGAAGTAAGGAAAATAAGACAATTGATTCTAATTTAAGGTTCATAACTCTTAGATGGAGAAATCTTGTGGATCATGAAGCTTCCTTTGAAGTTTGAAGTTATTTTATTTATTTATTTTGTGGAAGTTTTGGCATGAGGACTTACCGATTAAAACAGAATAGTGAAAATGAAACATAGTGAGTTATAGTAGGTGTGTCTCATGCAATGAGGAAGGGAAAAACTTGGATCATTTATTCCTGCAGTGCTGTCTTGATCTGTATTGTTTGGTTCAGAATTGACCTATAGAACTGAGTTCATTTATCCTTGCTCTTTGAAGCAGTGATTGCTGCAATTGATGGAGGATTTTAACCTTTCACAAACTGGAATATGCATGTGATGTCCTCTAAAATGATGTTTGAAGGTACAAAAATGTCTGCTTCAAAACTGCTAATGCTTAGTAAAGCTCTGTTTTGCAGGTATGTATAAGTCTATAATGCACCAGGCAGATCAGAGTAACTGCAGGAATGTACCAAGGCAAGTGTGTCTAATTGTGGAGGATTGCTAAGTGTTGCTTTGAGGGACACTGGCAGAGAGGGTATGAATGGGTTGATTTTGGCTGTAGCTACATCAAGCGCTGGTAGGAAAATTTTTGGTAGGTGGTTGCAGTTCTGCCATATGCAACCTTGGCAGGCAGCTAGATGCCCGGCTGTTCGAAAAGCATTAACTAAGGCTATACAACTTGCTTTTTGCAGATTTGCTGCTTCAATAAGTAGTGGAGGAGTGGAGGAACTCTGTTTGGGAAAGATGGCTCCTTGGCTGACCATGCCCATTTCACATGATGGAACGAACCAAAAGACCTATCTCCAAATAGTAACTTGATTAGGCTATATACCATCATATAGACTCATGTAGAATTAGAATAAAAAGACAGCAGTAGACAGTACAGAATTCTGACCATACAACAGGCTAAACTATAAATTACTGTCATCTGGTGCATATTCATCTTTACAGTAATCAAACCCAAGCAGGCAAGCAACTATATAGACAAGGTTGAAAAATGGAGAAGGTAGCCTACTTGGATAGGTAAGCCCTCTTGTTCTAGTTGTTTTTGTTGTTGTATTATATCTAGAATTTAAGTTTTCTCATTGGTCTTTTTATTTAGCCTGGCGTATTATATAACGACCTTGCCCCAACTAAGTAGATATTGTCCTCTTTGTGGCCTATACCCATCACAGTTTTGTTCTCTCCCCAAAGCACACAGCAATGGGAAAAAAGGCCTATATACAGTAAAGGAAGATCACTCCTTATAAATACATCCCCATGGAATCCCACATCGCCTGGGTAAGCACATGGGGATGCGTTTATAAGGAGTGATCTCCCTTTAATGTGTAGAGGTCTTTTTCCCCATTGTTGTGTGCTTTGGGGGAAGAACAAAAGCGTGAGGGATACGGGTCCCAAAGTGGACAATATCTACACAATTGGGATGGGGTCATTACATATTATATTTCATAGTGGAAAGATGCTATATCATTGCCCTTCTTTTTAGAAGTATTTACAATTTTTTTTTGTTGTTGATATTTTGCTTTATTCTTAGGGAAGTAAAAACTATATGCTTTTGTTAGTAGGTATTTGAACTTAACTTTACACTTTGACTTGGAAACAGGACCTGGTTAGGGAGCTATACTCTCCTGAAGTGGATGCTCAAATTTAGCTTGCTGTATCTGAAGGTGAGGAGTTTCTGATACACTAATATGGCCTCATGTAACACATGGTCAATGTGCAGTCAAAATAGGCTACCAATTGATGCATGCATTGGAAATAAGGGAAACTCAGATAATGGATTCTCATCGTAGGGTTATAGCCCTTCTTTGAAGAAATCTGTGGACCTTGAAGCTTCCTTTGAAGTTAAAGCGTTTTTGTTTGGAAGTTTTGGGAAGAGTACTTAGCCATAGAAACAGAATAGTGGAAATGAAACATAGTGACTGATACTGTGTCTTATGTAATGAAGAAGAGGAAAACTTTGATAATTTATTCCTGAAGTGCAGTCTTGCTTGGTCTGTATGGTTTGTGTCAGATTTGACCCTTAGGACTGAATTCATTTGTCCTTCCTCTTTGAAGCAATGGTTGGCTCAGTAAACAAAGGATCCAAATTTTCATTAACAAAAATCAGTTATGATCCCCAGATTGTTTATCATAACTCTGCAGGCCTTGGGTATCACTGCAATAAAGTGATGTTTGAGGGTGCAGAATAGTCTGATGATGAAGTGATAATGCTCAGTAAAGCTTTTGTTTTGCCGGTATGCACTAGCCTATGATGTACAAGTGGTGGGTGTCAGAGTAATTGTAGGAGTGTATCAGCAAGAGTGTATCTAGTTGTGGAGGGATAGTTAAGGAGCACTGGCAGAGAGAGTGCAAATGGGTTGGTTTTGTGCCTATGCAGCAAAATCATGTTTTAGCAGGAAAACCTTTCTACCACTTGCAACTGAATGGAAGCTTGATGCCCGGCTGTTCGAAAAGCATTAACTAAGTCCATACAGCTTGGTTTTTGCAGACTTGTTTCAATAAGTACTGAAGGAGTGGAGGACCTCTGTTTGGGGAAGAAGGTTCCTTGGCAACTTCATGCGATGATTGAAGACCACAAGTGCATAGAAGATGGAAAATGAAGAACCCTAGTAGTGTATATATGCTGTGGATAGGAGAGTCACTGCGACAAGGGCCTGGCTACTCTTGCTTCAAAGTCTTATGAACTTCTTTTGGAGCTTGCAACTTTATTACTAGGCAACTCTTCTGGCATTACTATATCAGAAAACCAAAAAAGTTATCACTACATATTTTTTAGACTAATTTATGGCTTTGTAGTGTCTGCATTTTAAGACATTATAGAAGATATTCGTTTCTTTGTGAGAAAATCTATGTAAAATTCTCCTGTTAATTTAAATAAGGGCATTTCAATAAACTATAAAATGGCTCTAGCTGAGTAAATCTTATATACATTTTTTTAATCGTGGAGTTTGGACTTGTCCTTCTTCTTTCTGACTTTGAGCATCGCCATGGCATGATTGGCACCAATGAGTAATGACAACTCTGTGACAGAGTTCATGTGATGTTATAGAAATAGTCATTACTCTTTTTGTCGCGTAGTTTTTGTTCTTGGAGGTGCATCCAACAGCACCACCAAACCTCAGAACTAATTAAGAGTGTCCATGCTGTTTTGTTCTATAGAATTTGTACTATTCTCTATCTTATCTGCTACTCAAAAAGCAAAAAAAAAAAATTCAAACCTGACAAAAAATATGAGTAAAATGCGACCTTCCCAAATTGTCTTTAAAAAAAATCACAATTTATCCACACAAAAAAAAAAAAAAAAAAAAACAATATAAAATGTATTTAGAAACGACCAGGAACATCCCAACACTGCAAAACGGTATACTATTGACATAGACTGAAAGACATGAACTTTAAAATAATTAATAGCAAGTAATCAAAAAAATAATAATAAATTGGGCAATATAATAGAGATATGGTAAAGAGAAACTCAAAAAGACAGTAACTTTGATTTTTTTAGGATTGGGATAGGTAAGAGAAAATCAAACAAAGATAAAATATGGTAATAAATAGTAAAGGCAATATCAATAACGAAACTTCCTACAACTTTCCTTAACTCTCCAACTTAACTACTATAATAGTTTTCCTCTTCAATTATTGTCTCTCTATTTTTTTCTTTCTTTCTCAAACTGAGCACACGGGATTTTTTTTTTTTTTTACCACCAATTGTTTGTTTCAAGCCTATTCGTCTCCTTGACCTTGACAACGTGGTCCGCATCCTCAAGGTCCTCTCTATTCTCTTATTCAATGTTTTGTGCGAACTCTCTGTTTTCTTTCTTCTTCTTCTTTCTTTTAAAAAAAATATATATATATTTAGTTTGTGTTTCAATTTCTATTTGGATGATGAGAAAGCAGAGGGAAAGGGGAGGAACATAAATATTTTTTCCTGGATTTTGTGTCTCGTTTTTGTTTTATCTCTGATACAATTTATACTTGCCAATCACAGTAAGCATATTCGGGAATAGTTGTAAATCTCATATATATATATATATATATATTAATGAAAATCTGATATAATTTGTGTTGTTCTGGTAAAATTAAATGGATGCATCATTTAGATTTGATAAATTACTTATCTAGTAATACTTATTAGAACACATACGAAAATAGCAATAATAGTGTTTTAAACCGGGTTTATAATACATTATATAACCAGAGTACAACTATAAAATTATCTAACATTTGTAGTTGTAGACTGAAGTTATAAACAACGGATATTAGAGACATACAACCAATGTGGGACAAACATCTCTATTTTTTTTTTTTAGTAAACAATAATACTTATTAGAACACACACGAAAACAGTAATAATAGTATTTTAAACCGGGTTTATAATAAATTATATAACCAGAGTACAAATACAAAATGACTTAACCTATAAAAACAAAAATTATTACTAAAAAAAAAAATTTATCATAATCTATCAAATTTGGTCCTTAATTTCAAGTGTGTTAGATGGTATGTGTATTGCCATATCCATATGGAATAAAAAAATAATAATAATAAAACCGTTTATGGTTTTGAAGCGGGATTGTAAAATTCCCACAATAGTGTTATGGAAAAATTCAATATTTTCAATATCCCTTTAATTATAGCAAAATAACATGGGTATTAAAACGAAATTAATGTGGCTTTGGACCCAAAAAAAAATTTAATTCAAATTTTCCGTTTAACACACGAAAAACAATAGCGCAAGGGACAAAGTACATATCACGGAAATTTAATGGAGAAACTGCTATATTCTGAAGTAAAAGGAACTAAGGTTTTTGTTAGTCAACCGATGCTTTCAGTGTTTTTCTAAATTTTTAAAAAACAAAAACAATTCTTTTTTTGTTTTGTTTTATTTTGTTTTTAACTAAGATATTTAGGGTTAAAAACTCTTTTCCTCAACTATTGATTTTTTTTAACACTATTTTTATTTTATATTTCATGCTGAAAATTTAAATTTGTACCAATTTTTTTTTTTCCTTCTCTTTTTGTGGTTTATATATTCTGATAACAGTCTGCCTAAGCAACTGACAAAAAATAATGTGTCCATGTAATCAATAGTGGACATAAAGTGTCCATCATTTATACTTGCACAAATAAGTATGTAGTGAAATTGAGTATAAAATTAGATATGTTCCTATAATTTTATGAACAGTATTATAGGTACTGCAAGTTTTACTATATTGATCTTATAAACAAAATTGTTACCAATTAGAAATAAGCAATTCAAAATTCAGTTATAAAATAGTTGAAATCTTTGTAAACTTCATTAAATAAAACTTGTAGTATTTTTAACATTTTCTTAATTTTATTGTCTAAATAATTTTAGGAACATAATATATTGGCAACAAAACTTAGGTAATATTGGTTCTAATATGAACCACCACTATTTTTTTTTTTCACCAAATAACAACTTACAATTTGTCGTGAAATTGCAGTAATATAACATTCTCTTATTGATCAACTAAACTTCACTGGGTCATCGTTTTGCTAAAATTTTCTAGGAAGGAGCAGACACCTTGCACGCCTACTCCACTCTACTTAAAAACAAAAACGCAAAAAATACTTGTGTTGAGTCCCTAGGCCCCTGTGTGAAATTACAGTGCCTATTCCTTAATTAAGGAGGGAATTAATGTTTCAAGAGGCTTTCTAGCTTTCACGATCAGTACTGCAATTCCATTTCACAAATAAGTAAGTTTTCACTTTGCACACACCCATCTCATTTATTTCTCTCATATTATTCCCTCTTTGAAATGAAAAATACACATCAAATGGTTGTCTTCTTCTCTAATTTATCTTTCCATTTAATTTTTTTTCTTCAGTCTTAATTGATAGTACTTTAAAAAAAAAATCTATTTTGTGTTTCAAGATTTACCGGTATATTTTCAGCAGCTTTCATGAGTACCCAAAAAGATTGGTCATCATGTCCTTCAACAGCAACATGGAAATATGACGTTTTCCTCAATTTTAGAGGCAAGGACAGCCGGAACAGTTTTGTGAGCCATCTATATTTTGCTTTGAAACAGAAGGGCATTTTAACTTTCAAGGATGATGTACGACTTGAGAGAGGAAAGCCTATTTCAGACCTATTAGAAGCAATAGAAGAATCGAAGTTTGCTATTGTCATTTTCTCAAGAAACTATGCATCTTCGAGATGGTGTTTAGAGGAACTTGCAAAGATTGTTGAATGCAAGAAAGAGATGGGAATGGTTGTTTTGCCAATTTTTTACAAAGTGGATCCATCTAATATACTGATACAAAGGAACGTTGCTCGAGCCTTTGTTAAACACGAAATCCATTTTAAGAAGAATCTAAAGAAGGTACAAAGGTGGAAAGATGCTTTGAAAGAAGTTGTCAATATCTCCGAATGGCATTTACAAAATAGGTAAATTAATTTAACATATTTCTTTATTTAAAATGTTTCAAACAACTCTTCTTACAGCATTAAGCATATGATTTTATTTTATTTTTGAGATAAGCATTAAGAATACTAATAACAGTACATCAAATTTTTATTTATAATACATCTAACAAAAAGAATTAAGCATTTCTCCCAAAAATTTTGGAACTAATGAGTAGGGCCAGCTCAATATAAGTTGATTTTTTTTTAATATTTAAATATCAATGAAAGAGTAAAAAAAAAAAAAAAAAAAAACATCACACTTTCTGAGAATTGAATAAATTGGAGATTCTTGATTCAGTTTCTCTTTATATATATATATATATATATATATAATTAAGTTCTCAACGTCATGAGTTCAAATTAGATACCAGTCTTTCCTGTTGAATTGTATAAAGCTCAACTAGAAATTGTAATACAATATTAAGAATTTTTAAAGACTTAACTTTTAATAAAAATTCCCGGGGCAGGGGATATACCCACTCCAAACACCTTCTTCCACCCATTGAAGATATAAATTCTACAACCTTCAAATGCAATTATCTATGTAAATTTCGAAAAAAAAAAAAAAAAAAAAGTCAAAGACTGGTCAACCTAGTTTTATTGTTAAATACTTAAATTGTATCATTAAAATGATCAATATGGTTACACAATACTTGTATTGGTAGTTCTTTAAGTGTATTGTTAAAATGAAATATGTGGTTACACATAATATTATTTGAGTAAGTTTTTTCTTATTTTTAGCTTGTAGCATTCAGTTGCATTTATTTTTCTACATTTTATCTTAGCCAAGTAAGCTAAACGCCATATGTCTACTAAATTTATAATTTTTGGTCAAGTTATGGTAGGTTTAGACTCACTGTTTATTGTTCTCTTGTCATTGCAGGCCGAGGCAGAATTTATCCAAGATATTGTGGAATATATATTACATAAATTGAATTATATATTCTCAATAGACACCAAGGGCCTCATAGGAATAGACTCCCAAGTGAATAAATTGATGTCACTTTTAGCTATAGGATTGGACAATGTTCTTATTATAGGGATTCGACGGATGGCTGGAATAGGTAAGACAACTCTTGCTAGAGTTGTTTATGGTATACTTTTCAATGAGTTTGATGCTTGTAGTTCTATCCCCAATATTAGGGGAGTTTCTAAAAAATGTGGTTCTCTCTTTGCCATCAATGTGGTCATGTATTGTAAAAGTTTAATTTCTATGAGTGGGGTAACTAATAGATAATAAACAAAGAAAAGACCCAGCAGCAGGATAAGCAAGTGCAGACCTTTAGAAAGTGTTCAAACTGGCAACCAATCCTGTTGGAGAAGAGCTGCAAGGGTAGGAGAAGGAAATGAAAGGATTCAGTTTTATTTTAAAATAGAGATAGCCAGATAGGTGCATGGTCATGGCTGGTTGTTTCAGCTGGGTTGTTTAGTATTCCATCGAAGATCTTAACCAAACTATGGCTGAGAGAAGCAATAACAGCATCACTTCTTATAAGGGCTTGGATGTTCCCCATCATATTTTCGACAATTCAATGGCAGCAGTGGAAGGTTACAAAGCCAAGTGAACCCGTGATGACTATGATGAGGTTGGAAGCTCTAATACGAACCTCACCCAAAAAGTATTGAAAGGCTACCAGAAATTATGGCCCACAGTAACTCAGACTGTGAGGAGTAAAGTGAGTATAAAGAATGTCGTGAAGAGCTAGTCGGAAAATGATGTAGCCAAAACATATATTTTTAGGCTAGCCCTGCTTTCGGTTATATCTCTGCTTTCCGGGTTTTTTTTTTTTTTTGGGGGAAAGAAGTCCTTATTTTTTTATTAGGTTAAAATACAAAACTGACACTTTAACTTTCTTTAAATTTTATATCAGTTCTTTAATTTTGTTTTTGTTCATTTTAGTCCTCTAAGTTTCAGATTTATTCAATTAAGGCATTTCCATTAACTTTTGTTAAAATTTTAGAAAAAAATTGGAAAATATTTTTCAATCATTAATTAAATTTTTTTAATTTAAAAAATTTGAAGAAAAATTTATAAAATTGAAAAATTAACCACAACATATAACAAAAGTTGGTAGAAAAGTCTTAATTAAATAAACTTGAAAGTTAAAGGACTGAAATGAACAAAAATAAAGTTAGAAGACTGGAATAAAATCTATATAAACTTAGAGGGTCAATTTTGTATATTACCCTTTTTATTATGTACTATTCTATACTTCTTTTTTCTTATTTATTTTATATCATTTGATGATGTTCTGGGTAAAATTTATTCCATTATTATTGTTTTTCGGATTATTATTGATATTATTTTATTATTTATATTGACAACTGGTTATTTCAACATTTTTAAAATAGTTTTTGTGAAAATTTTTGTCATTATCAACTTATTGTCTACCATTTTGCTTGGAAAGCTCAAACGTGAAATATGTTTGACCGTAATGACCGGTATGATTCTTAGAAAGTTCAATGACTTCTTCTTTCAAGGTTTCACACAGTAACTTCCTTGATATTGCAATGTGATAAGCATTAATTGTACCTGGAAGAAGTTTAAAAGGTTTCACGTGCATTTTACTCCCTCTGTCCCTCTGGCCCAAAGGTTAATCAACTTTTTTCCCTGTAAGTCACTGTCTTTCTTCTTAATTCAAGTTCTGTTGGTTAATACATTATCCTTTTCTTGTGTACGTTTATTAATGGATTGCCCACCATATGTTTGATTAGAGTTTTCAATGAGACTCCTAGCAATTTGAATAGGACAAACAAAGAAATGCAACAAATAGCTTCTTGTTGTTGTTTACCGTCATATCTCCATGTTAAGATCTTCCGTTTAAAATAATGCCTCTCACTCCCCCACATTCTCATTACAGAGTAGAAACTCAAAAAAGAAACACACACTGAATCACAGCCTGGAATCAAAAGGGCAGAGAGGAGAGAGGCAGAGAAATGTGAGAGTTCCCTCTCCTTTACTCAACACTGCCACAACCTCTCGTTTCTACAAATCCAGGCCACTTTGGACTCTTGTCTCCATTCTTGACTTGGGCTCATACTTTGGGCAGCGGGATCAAAATCTGAATCTCTCCCCACCCTCCTCACTGTCTGCGCTGTCATAATTTAGAAGTCCACAAGCACTACCCCATGTAATTACCCTGTTCATGTGTAATATTAATAGTCTAAAACTCTTTTAATACGTAGTAATAATATTGCTCTTTAATTATGTAAGCTTCTACCATTTGACTTTTGTGCAATTGCCTCTTGATGTTCTTGAAGTTTTCTTACTTCTATATTTTTAACTCTGAATGAAATTATTGACTGAAAATTGTCCTTACCCATATTGGAGCATGTCCAGGGCCAAATTGTTCATGCTCATTTCACATGATAGAACAAACCTGAAGACTTATCTCCATATGTTAACTTAGTTGGCTACCCTATCAAAGCGACTCAAATAGAATTAGAATTAAAGGATTACAGAAGTTAAACCTGAGCATACAACATACAAAGCCATGAATTACTAACGTAATCCTCTGGTGCATATTTGTCGTCAAAGTAGTCAAGCTCAAGCAGGTAAGCAACCATGCAGACAAGGTTGAAAACAAAAGAAGGTTTCCTGCTTTGATTGGTAAGTCCTGCTCTTGTTGTTATCGTGGTTTTGATGAGTTACATCCAGAATATATGTTTTGTCATACTTTTCCCTTTGGTTTTGTTGTTTTAGCCTGATGTATTATATTTTGTAGTGGAAAGATCCAAAGTGTTATGTCCAAATTTAAGTTGGGTCATATTCCTCCCCTTCTTTTTGTTGCTTCTGCCTCGTGTATTAGCATAGTGGAAAGAACCTACATTGTTATAAACATTCAGGTGTGTGTATCAATATTTTTCAATTGGAAAGGACCTAGGTTACGCAATTAGGAATCCTTACAGAAATCAAGACAAGCTACATCTCTTAATTGGTATTTAATGTTATCTTTACAATTTGACTTGAAAACAGGACGGCTAGAGAGCTGTACTCTCCAGAAGTGGCTGCTCAAATTTTGGCTATCCCTGTCTCGAGATGTGGAGTTACTGATAAACTGATGTGGCCTCACACAACACAAATATGGTGAGTGAAACCAAGTGTCTTATTCAATGAGGAAGAGGAGAACTTGGATCATGTATTCCTGGAGCAGAGTCTTGTTTGGGCTGTATGGTTTTGGTCAGATTAGACGCTTAGAACTGAGTTCGTTTGCCCTTGCTCTTTGAAGCAGTGGTTGACTCAGTTGATGGAAGATCTTGATTTTCATAAGAAGGAATATGTGATGTTCTATAGATTGTCTTATCCTAACTCCGTGGACCTTGTGGTATAACCTCAACAAAGTGATGTTTGAGGGTGCGCAAGAGTCTGTTTTTGAAATGCTAATGCTAATGCTCAGTGAAGCTTTGTTTTGTAGGTATACACAAGCCTATGATAACAACATGTGGATCAGAGTAACTGCAGGAGAGTACCAAGGCGAGTGTGTCTGGTTGTGAAGGGATGGCATGTGTTGCTGACTGTTGAGAGGCAAATGCAGAGAAGTTGCAAATGGGGTTGTTTTGCCTATAAATATTGGGCTGGCAGGATAATTTTTTCTGGCTGTTGCAGTTCTACCATATGCAAACGAGTGGCAGCGTACTGTATGAGAAGCATTAACTAAGGCTCTACAGAGTGGTTTTTCCAGACTTGTTTTGGTTAGTGGAAGATTGGAAAAGAAGAAGGTTCCTAGGCAACTTGCTGTGCTGATTGAAGACCTGAAGAACAAGGAAGTTGGATAATGCCAGTGGGTGTAAATTTGCTGACCTTAGGAGTCACCGCAGAAGCTAGAGCCCTGGTTACTCTTGCTTCAAACTATTTTATGAACATTTGTTGGGCTTGAAAATCTATTACTAGAGAGTTAATTTTAGCACTCTGAATAATAGAGCCAATTTGTTTCAATGGTGGGACTTTAGAATTAGTTCCAGCAATAATTGTTCATGTTTGGTTGATATTCACCACATGTTAATATAGAGACAAGCTTGCCAATGAGCAGTAATCACAAGGCTTGATCTGCTCATGAGATTCTGAGAGTTGACTTGAAACGTCTGTCAATAAGGCTAGGCAAGTTTGGATAACATATACAGTAGAAAAATGTTAGGTGTAGTTGCAACACGAGATATCTTTAGTGAAATTGAAAATTATGAGATTATAAATGGATCTTGCTAGGTCAGAAACATTGCTTTGCATATAAAGAAGATAAAAAATATCGTTATCATACACTGTGTTATACAGAAGGGCCAAAGATTAACGGCAACATCACTCACAAAGATCCAGAATTGACAAACAACACAGTTATACACATACTCTGCAGAGAATTAAACCTAATATCTTATCTAACATTTTTATCTCATAAAAATCTAAAAAGTCTTGTTCTAAAGATTGAAAAATCAACAAACAATTCAATGAGAAGTATTGAAACTAATGGAGCTACTTCATGAGAAGGCATGGAACAGATTAAGTTGCCATTACCAGCCTGGTTTTTTTGTGCGCCCTTACATTAATTTGCATGTTCAGTTTTTCAAAGAACAATCACATTATTTGCAGAGTGATTCCATTATTCACTTTAAAAAGGCGTAATTCATTATTTTGAAAGGGTAAACATTCTTTAGTTGATGTCAAAGCAGCTCTGATATCAATGATCTTGTTGTTAATTACAAACTTTGCTTGCTCCTAGCTCTTACATTTTTTTTCCTCATTATTTTTTGATCTCTTCATTTTCAGTTTCTTAATTTATAAGCCACCCTATCCGTATACTTCTACATTTTGGTTGCACCCTCCGCTTTTGACAAAAAAATTTTCCTACTTTTTCAAATAGAGACCCAAAAAACAAAAATGAGCCATACTAAGAAACGCCAAATGAAATGAATTAAAAAAAAAGAAAAAGAAAAGAAAGCATAATAGAAACCGAGTGCAAACAAAGTTACAGCTATGTCCTTATCAATGATCATGAAGTGCATAATTAGCTTTGCTTGTACCCTTTCTTTCATCTACTTTACGCACTGCTGATACTAAATTAATTAGTGGGTGCATTATTAGCCATAAAGTTTATAGATTAATCGACTAAAGCATTCATGTGTGATGTACGATGGCATATTGATTATGAATAGATAGAAAGAAAGCAATATGAATAGAAGTTTATAGTTTCTCAAAAGGTTTGGCTTATTTTCAGTACTTTTTAAAAAATAATCTCATTTTGTTTTAATAAGAGATTGCCACATCATCCACTAACTAAATAACTAAATAAAATGTGGGGATTAAAATACACTACCACTAGCCATTGTATATTTAAAACAAAAAAACATGTTCGAGTTAAAAAAGTACTGAAAATAAGTCAAATCCTTTGTCAAAAAGTAATATAAACATTAAACAGGACTTCATAACTAGCCACCAGTAAGTTACTCTTTTCCTCCTTTTCTACCACGCAAAATGTGTAGGGTAATTGTCATCACATTTTCACAACGTACTTATCCTTAAAAAAAAAAAAGTTTCCCCTAAAGCAAGTTAAAAGGTTCTAATAAAAGCAAAATAAAGTGTAAACAAAACTTTTTGCTGGTTACCACTTACCACGAACTTACACTTTCTTCTCTGATTCTCAAAAAAAAAAAAAAAAAAAAATCTTCTCTTCAATTTTCTTAATGGGGGAGTAAATTACTTGCATATAGCACTAAAATTTCATCCCATGTGCAAGGGCGGAGCTACACACATGGGTGGGGGCCATGACTCCCCTAATATTTAGAAAAATTCCTTTAGTATATATATAGCTATTTTGAAATTTCAAAATTTTAGCCTACAAAAATAGGAATTGTTTCCCCAAATATTTGAGTTAGTCCTATGACATTCTTAGAAAACAATAATTAGTCTAACAGTTATAGACACAATACTTTATTTTTCTCAATTTCATTTTATTATTGTAAGATGTAAACCTATATTTGTTAAATTTTTTTATAAAGTATGACACCAAAACATGTTTGAATTTGTGACGGTTTATAAGACTATCTATGTTAATAACCATCAAAACTGGAAAGCTTAGATACCAAGGCATCCATTAGCAATTTTATTGAGTTTAAGGGAAAGCAAAAATCAGGTCAGACTGCCTGAGAACTTAGGGAATGCTGAAAGTCTAGAGTTGTTGGATTTGAGCAAAACTGCTATAGCTATAAGAAATGTCCCTTCTTCCATTGGTCTCTTAAAAAAAAAATCTTAAATTGTGGTATGAGGTCCTCCTTTCTTATTCAATGCCAAGAAGTCCTGATCCAATGGACTTGTCAATTGTCTTCTCTATCAGGTGCTTGTTCTTTGAGTGAATTGAATTGATGGATGCTATAGGTAGTGTAGGTTTAGTTTACTATTTACCGTAGGTTGTGTAATTGTGTTTATGAGGTGAGGTTTAATTTGACTGGGTTAAATTTAACTGTGTTGGGTTAATATTACACAGCTTTATTTTACCTAGTGGGTTTAGGTGGGCATTTTTTTGGTATTTCATTATTAATTGGGGATTTATTTATTTATTTATTATTAATTGGGGAATTTTAGACCTAGTAGAAAAGAAAATTCCATGAATTAAAAGATACTGTTAATTTAATTGAGAACATAACACATTGGAAGTATTTGGTCATTTCCCAAATAAGGAAAATTAATTGGTTTCAAAAATAAAAAATAGACAACATAAACAGAGTGCGAATGGAGTTAAAGCATGTCTTTATCAAAGATCTAAAGTGAATCATTAGTGGGATAATAGAAACCAACTTTGTAAACTTATTGTAAAGCATAGAATCGCATAAAAGCATTATGAAAAGTGTCAAAAATTGTTTAACACTTTGATTTGTTAAAATTTCGCTTTCACATGCAACTTTCAATATGTAAATTTCACGGTCAAAGAATATTTTGCTTTTGATTTTAATAATTTTTAGAGATTATTAAAGCGTTAAAAAGTCAGTAGCCTTGATATTTTTAGGAGTGGAGTAAAAGTGCAAGAAAATCAAACAAAGCTCAATTATCTGGTCTCAACGAGTGGACTTAAGAGTCAATGAGGAAACTTTCCTAGAAATTTCCTATACTCACTAACATGAACAGAAGCCGACACTTCATTTAAATATAGTCACCATTACAGTCGACAAGTTCTCTATAACATAAACATACACTCTCTCTAGTTTAGCAACAAAAATAAAAAAAAATAAACATACACTCTCTCTAATATTTTCTCTTTTCTCAAACTGAAAAGTGAGCGCTCACACACACAGTTTTTTTTTGCGACCAATCGTTTGAGCCTCTTCATCTCCTTGACCTTGACAATGTGATCCGCATCCTCATGGACAAGGTCCTCTCTCTTCTCTTATGCAATGTTTATGTGAATTCAGAATTATCTGTTTTTTTTTTAAATATTAAATTTATATTTAATTTGTGTTCAATTTAATTTGAATGATGAGAAAGCATGGGAAAAGTGGAGGAATAGAAAATTTGTTTAATGAGATTTTGTGTTTTCCTATTGTTTTATGGGAAAAGTTAATTATGGAATTGGGTTAGAAAGTATTTCTAAAAATTTTCTATGAGAAAAGAAAATTTTATTTATTTACTATAAAAATTGATATTAAAATACTCTAAGAGAATTTATTAACAAGATCATCTTCTATTTATTTCTTTATTTACTTATTTATTTTGAGGAACCCCGAATCCTTGTTTTATATCTGAATTTATTCTGTTGTAGTGATCGTCAAATAAAAAATGTATAAAAAGACTCATTTAATAATTAATACTAGGGACAAAACTAGAAATTTAGTTAGAGGGAAAAAGTGTAAGCCACAAATAATTAGAGTAAAAGGAATGAAAAATATGCTAAAATTGAAGACTAAAAATGTACTAAAAAATAGAATTAATATCCAATCAATATTAACAAAATTTTAATAAAAAATACTACTTATTTGTTTTTTAAATAATTACTAATAAAGTGAATAGAACTTTCATGTTAATCAAAAAGCAATATAAATAAAACTTTAATTATTTATAGCTGGCCAGTGGTCACTAGGGAATTACTCTTTCTTCTCTTTTCGAGAACGCACTCAGTATGTGTCATCAAATTCCCACTTAGCTAATTATCTAAAAAATAAAAAATAAAAAGTTTTCACTAAAAGCAAAGTGAAAAAAAAAAAGCTAAAGAAAGTAATATGAAATACATAAACAAAACATAATAGCAAATTTCAAAAAGACCCAATGAGGTTTGGTTCAATTGCAAACACATTCCTTGCACTTTTAATTTTGTGTTATTCACCCCTAAGCTTTCAGAAATGACAAAATTCTTACTTCAAGTGATCACGTGTAGTGCACGTGACCATTTTATCATAAAAACTTATTTTTTTTCTAATAACTTATAATAAAAATTCATCCTAAAAATAATTTAATAAACAAATTCTTGAGATGCAAACTGGTCGTGACTTGTGAGCCCTCCGTTCTAAACTCTCGGTCCCAATCAGTAAGTCACCAAAGCCCTTGAAACTCTCAAGGTGTATAAATACACAATTAAAAGTACAGAGTGTGTGTTTGAAATTAACCCAAACCTTAGGAGTTTTTATGCAATTTGGCCAAAACTTTTTAGCTAGTTAGCAATAACTTGCACAAAAACTTTATAGCTGAAATTGATCGAACCTTAGGGGAGTAAATTACTTGCATATTGCTAATTAAATTCATCCCATTCGCATGTGCACCACTTAAACAAGTCAAATAAAGAAGAAGAAGAAGAAGAAGAAGAAGAAAAAGTTTAAGACCAAAGTATTTAAAATCAACTTTCACTTTTTGACGGAGAAATATCAAAGGTTTAAATATTCGAATTATAAATAAATAAATAAATAAAGTTGAAAAGGAAAATCGTGGTTAGTCTCTCATAAATATAATTATCTTCCTTCCTTTTTTTTTAACATAGTTGAATAATATGTGTTCTTTTGTTTTCTCACTACTCACTTTCACACATACTTTGTTTAAACAATTGAGTTGTTAACCTCGCTACAAAACCGAGGATGTGCATTCTTGCACTTGACTTTGTCTCTTTGATTCCAATACCCAATGCCCATTCTTAAATTTAACAAGAAATCAGTAGAGTAGTACAAGTTGTTGTTTATGATTCTTCTTCTTTAAAACATGAAAAGCCCACCACGAAAGTGACTGTTTTGAATTTAACGGCCCTTTAAGTTAAATGGCACCGCTTTTCAAATTTAATGGCACGACGGAGTTTTGCTTTCAGTTACTTCTATTATTTTACGAAACGACATCGTTTTGTCATTCAAGAAGAAACGCCATTCCATTGATTGGAACTGTTCACTTAAGTCGTTGGTCCTTGCCAGATGTCAATGTCTCATTGGCTCCACATTATTTGTAAATTCTGTTAGTTCTGTTAAGAGTTACAACTGCTAGTTTGTTAGTTATATAAACAGATCTCTGGTTGTAATCGTCATCAAATCTCTGTTGCTTTCTCTCTCTGTTTTCAAACTTTTTTTGTTTTACTTTGTTTATTGTGAAATTCAATAAGTGAGAACACTGAGAAGGAGTTTCAATTCAAGGTTTGGAAACATAACTAGTGGTAGAGGATCATAATTTACTAAGATAGTAGTTATACATGTGCAGTTATTCTTTGTGATTATGAAAACTCAATGTGATAACAATTTTGAGTTATCTTATTGAAATGCAACAGTTGATGTTGCAACAATGTAATTTTGAGATACTGTTTGGCTTTAATATGTTTTTCCTGTTTTCATTTTAAGTGATTTAATTAAGAAGATCATGTAGTCATTTGAACTCTTGTTAATAGCTGTTATTACTATTATCATGAAAAGAAACATGCTGTAGGAACGGTATTGCATTAGAGGCAGAAAGAGTCTACTGTTTATTTATTTAGTTTTCGATAATCGAAAGAGTCCAGTACTGTTATTGCTATTACAGTGGTTGATTATGAAGTTCATGAATGTGAACTAAACATGATAGCATTTATAGGAACCTCTTAAAGTTGACAACATCAGAGCACTAATGAATCCCCAAAGAGGTTGGTTTAATGGTGTTATCTTCTCCGCAAGTGACGACATCGCATTCACATCTGCTTTGCTGAGCAGAAGCTGGTCGGCAAGAGCAGTTCCTGGCTTGTGCACTCGCTGGAAAGCTTGTTCCGCAATTGATTTGGGCACATGTGCCTGGTACAATAATCTGTTCGCGGCAACGAGGCCGATCATCACCTATAAAATCAGATTCAAGAGATAAACATAGACACATTATTTTTGCAAATAGAGGTAAATATATATCAATTGAGTAATCAACAGTTCATGACTTCCTGTAAAATTGAGGTGACAAAACAAAGCTTAAATTTGACAAAAATGATCAAAATAGCTTTACCTTGAGAAAGGTTAAGTAGACTTGATACAAGAACAAAAGAAACCACGACAAAGACAGCCAACTTGTTCATGTTCTCCTCTGTGGTGTGTGTGTGTCTCTCTAATACTCCTATTTGGGTTACAATGGTAGATACTTGTATGAGCATAGCAATATTATATATAGAACAGTTTAAATGACTTATGGAGTAACAGCATTATCCATAGACAATTAATTATATGGTGGATATGGCAATAATGGACAGGTTAATTACCTAATTTGGAGTATGGGATATGCTGAGGTGTTACATATATAATAGAAGGCAGACCGTGCTGATAAATAAGAGGAAATTATCGTTACAGCTCAACAAGCTAACTAGAATGAATTATTAGGGATTAAATAAGATAATATCAACATTGGATTTTTATTTTATTTAAGGAAATCAACATTGAATTTTGATGATGAATTTCTCCACCTCACATGACAACTCATAACTTTTAAATGTTACATAAATAAATTATATTAATAAATATATTAAAACTATGAGATAGTATATGTGCACTATCTATATTTCAATTTTTATTACTAGCTTTCGATATCATAAATGTTGATTATCCATCATAATTAATACATCACGGGCACACACACACCACAATATATTTCTATTCTTATCATTAGCTTTCAATATCATAAATGTTGATTATCCATCATACTTAATATCACTCTCTCTCATATGTTTTGTGGCTTTAGCATTACTCTTTTTTATATATATAATCATAAAATTTGGATTCTAAAATTGGCAATGAAATGAGGTGTGTCCCTTTATCAAAGAATACAACAATGACGCAAGCCATTTTTTAAAATGATACAAACTTACAACTTTATATGGCAAACAACAATTTATATGTATCATACACGTTTGACACATTTTACGTTTATTACTTATTTATCATTTAATTATAGAGTAATGAGCCTCCTTAATTACTCCTAAATAAATGAGTTTGTTTAAATGTATACCATCCCATTTTAAAATTACTCTTAAAAAGCTTGTCAAAACTCATTTATTCCTTCCGATAGTTATTTGAATTTGGCAAAATTACAATGTTGTTCCTTCAAGTTTACCCTGTGTACGCAATTGGTTTCTCAAGTTTTAAAATTGAGTTGTACTAGTCTTTTTACTAACTGTTATTAGTGATGTTACTTACGTGACTAACGGAACAATGACTTGACTTTTTTTTAATGATGTGGCATTTTTTATTAATAAAAATTACAAAATAAATTTACATGTAACAAATTCGCAAACAGGTACCAAATTAAAACCAAAATTTGAAACTAATTCACAAACCCATCCATGAGAGAGAAGGGGAGAGAGTGAAGAAACCCAACACTGACCTGCCACCAATGGAAACCCAAGCTCTAGCCACCGCCGACGACAGCCCAAGCCCTAGCTGCTGCCGACAACAGCCACTAACCCGCGTCCCTGCTTCTCTTGCACAACCACTGACCCCCTCCCTCCTCCTCCTCTCACACAGCCACTAACCCCCTCCCCTTCTCTCTCTTGTGGGTGGGTTTGTGAATCAGTTTCAAATTCTAGTTTTAATTACTGGTTTGTGAATTTGTTAGGTGTAAATTTATTTGGTAATTTTTACTAAAAAAATGCCACATCATTATGCCAAGTTATTATTCCTTTAGCCACGTAAGTAACATCACTAACGATAGTTAGTAAAAGAACTAGTACAATTCAATTTTAAAACTTGAGGAACTAACGATGCTCATTTCAAATTTGAGGGACCAATTGTGCACACAGGATAAACTTGAGGAACCAATATTGTAGTTTTTCTTTTGAATTATTACCTATTAGAGACAATTAATTTCTCCCCATAAATATTTTTACAATGAAAGTAAAAAATGAAAAAAAAAAAAAATCACTTACTTCGGTAATCATTTGACGTTTTATATCCTTCGGATAAAATGATAATGAAAAATATAAAATAACATATCGGTTTTTTTTTTTTTTTTTTTGTTATCATTTCAAGTCAACATTCTTTTATTTTAAAAAAAAAAATTAAGTCAACATAACGGTTCTGTAAAACTCTTAAGCTGATAGACGTTTTATAGTTATATATTAAAATTATATAATTGTTTTATAATAGCTAAATAACCTAAATTATATAATTAGAATAATTTAGCTAAATTATATAAGTTTGCCATATGGAGTTGTAATTAATATCAATTTTATTGTGAACTTTGTTGTTGCAATACCTAAATTACTGATTGTCATATAATTTTACAATTTACATATATTGTACATCTTAAAGCTTTACATTGTCTAAAGTGATTCATTAAGGGCGTCAAACTGAAACAATTTAAAATTTCTTGCGTTTAATTCAAACTTTTAAAATTTAGAGACTAATTGGAACCCACCCCAACTTATATATAAGGATTGCGTCAATTGCCAAAAGTCTTGTAGTTGAATTGGCACCTCCTCATGCACAAAGTGCTTGGAGGTTTAGGGGGAAAAGAGTTCGAACTGCAAAGTTAGCAACATGTTATAATTATTTCTCAAAAAAAAAAAAAAAGGATTGCGTCAATTACCAATCCTTAACGAAGAGTAGCCATTTAGTGCAAAGTATGTGTAGTCACTTGGCATAACTAATGCTTCTACTTCTAGAATCCAACCTTTATTACATAGAATATTATATAATATTTTCTGGACATGAATTTATATAATATTAATTGTATTGTGAGTGTTTTGATGATAACAACTTAATAGCTGATTATTAATATTTATATAATTTTACAATTCTCATATAATGTACTAGAGCTCTTATAATTTAGTATTGGAGGTTTTTTTTATTTTTTTTATTTTTTTTATTTAGATAAGTTTTAGTAAAGATTATTAAAAAAAAAAAAAAAAAAGGGATTTAGTCACATTTTATGTGAATTTTCTGTTACTTTTTTTCCGTTAATAGTGACTCATTGAGGATGTGAATTGAAACAATTTAAAAGTTCATTCATTTGATTAAAACTTAGTTCAATTTGAAACCACTCCAAACTGTAGGAAAATTATGTTAGTTGCAAAATTCTTTACTGAATGGGTAGCCATTTGGAAGTAAGGAAAGTTTAGTTACGTTGTGTAGAGTGAAGATAGACATGCGAAAGCATGATCTAGAACCCATCTTTTTTTAAATAGTATACAATAAATTAGACCAAATGGACCGAATTAGACCGAATTGGGCTGAAGTAAACCAAGGTGGACCCTATGGACCGAAGTGGACAGATCTGAATGAAGTGGACTGAAATGGACTGAAGTAGACCAGATGGACCAAATTATTAGATGAATTGGACCGAATGGATTGAATAGACTGATGTGGACCGAACAAGACCTAATGGACCGAATTGGACCAAAATAGACTGAAGTAGACAGAATGGACCAAATTGAACAGAATTGACCGAAGAAGACCGAATGGACCTAATTGGACCGAATAGACTGAAATGGACCGAAATAGACCGAAATAGACTGAGCTTAACTGAACTAGATTGAATAGACCGAATGCTGATTTGTAATCATCATAGCCAAGATTGTGTTTTGATATAAATTCAAATTCTTACTTCCAAAATAACAAGTATTAATTCAAACAAAAATCAAACCAAAGCTAAGAGAGAGAGAGATCACTTTTTCAAGAGAGAATGTGAAAGAGAGAATAATAAGAAATTTATAATATAAAAAAAAAAAGAAAAAAGAAGAAGAAGAAGTAATAAACACTAAAGTACCAAATTATCCTCACACAAATTCTTAAAGTCTCTAAAATACCCTTATCTTTTAGTTAAATAATTTTCAATTAAAAAAAAAAAAACTTGTTAAAAGAGTAATTTATTTTTCCTAAGTTTTAGGCTTTTTCCTTTCTCTTCTCCATTTTGCCAAAAAATTAGAACACAATTTTTATCTCACTTTTAAACATTATTCCACATTACTTTACCTATTTCTTAAAAAATATATATATATACATGGTTATTTATATATGTTTTTTGCTTTCTCAATAAATATATATATTATATATATTTGAATGATTGCTTTTCTTATTTGAATTCCAATGCCTCTATTTAACAAATTACAAATTAAACCTAAAATAATGAAAATTACAAATTAAATACCAAAAGTAATAAATTACAATAATTAAATAGTAAATTGTGGCCTAAATCATCCTTACTTTCTCCATTCTTGTATGTAAGAAGATCACACTTTGAAGTGGAAGAATGAATAAAGGATTTGGATTGAAGAAAGACATGTTTTAGGAATTTCGTTTGAGTGAAATACAGTTCTGCTCAAGCAGATGACAGTTGGACCAAAAGCAAACTTTCTTTTTGATTTTTTGAAGGTAGTTCGCTTGAGCAGACAAATTAACTATTCCTATATAATTTTACCGAAAAACGAGCTAAAAGTGATTATTCTGTGTTAATAATGTCTAGTAACTTTCATAATATAATTTAAAGGCTATCTCTTTACTATATCCCACAAAAAAAAAAAAAAAAAAAAAAAAAAAAACCTCTCTCTTTAACTGTGACCATTTATTGGTGATTCGAAAGCCATTGTGTAATGGTAATGCTAAGAGCAAGATGCCTCCTTTTCGTTATATTTTAAACTCCTTTTTTTTTGTCAGTTTAGGAATTAGAAAGGCTCCTGGTTTTTAAGGTGCAGCATGAAGTTAATGGATTTCCCATCGTATGTTTGATTAGAACTGCCAATGAGACTACAAATTACAATCAGTTTGACTTGAAAGAACAAAGAATGGCAAGAAAAAGCTTTTTGTTGGTGTTTTAAAGGCAGAATAAATCATGTGCTGGAAAGTAGGTAACCATCAAAACTGGAAATCTTTTATAAATTCTCAGTTGATACCAAGAGACTAGTAAAAATCATGTGATATTAATAACTGAGTTATACATTCTCATTAGATACCGATGGACTAATACCTAGTATGAATGAATTCACATTTAAAGAACAAAAGGGTGTTCGAAGAATGATCCCTTTATGCTTGATCTGATTCCTACAGTTAAATAGGCCTAGACGTTAGTTTGAATTGGTAAGCATTGTATATAGTTGATGTCACAGCAGCTCTCCCATCTTATGAATGTTCTTCAATTGTTGATCATTTTCAATTGTTTTTCCTAGAAGATGCCTCTAAATTGAGATAAGCATTGCTTGGGTTAATTATTGCCTTAATACTAACATACCTTGTGGGTTAAACAATGCTCACCTACTCTGTTTAAAAAAAATTAGTAGGTGTGCTGGGCAAACAAAGTCTCTTTTTCTCTTTCGTTCCAATCCATTTTCTTTTTAACATGCAATTGCATAAGATAAACTAAATCTGGCTTCGCTTTTTTCCTTTTGTTTTGTTTTGTTTTCCTCATAGATTTGATAACTTTGAGTCCACCTTTTGACTGGAAGATGCCTAGATTTGTATGCTCAACCCTTTAAAGAACAAATGGGTGTTTGGTAAACATTGTTAATGTATCAAAGCTACTCTCTTATCCTATGAAGGTTCTTTTCTCACTGTTCTCATTTTCAGTCATTTTTCCTAGAAGATGCCTTTGAACTGAGATAAGTATTACCATAATAGTTACATAGTTCGTAGGGCCAAGCAATGCTTATCCTTAATTTATTTTATTTACAAATATAAGTCTAAGTCATTGTACATGACTTGTTTGAATTGAGATGACCACTTGCACATCTACTCTGTTTAAAAATTGAGTCTCTTATTAACATGCAATTACATAAGATAAACTACATTCAGCTTTGTTTTTTTTTTTCATTTTGTTTTGTTTTTGTGTTTTTTTTTTTTTTTTTTTCCTTATGGATTTGATAACTTGGATCCGCATTTTGACTGGTGTTGATGCCCACATTTGACAAAAGGCCCAACAGCAAAAGAAACCCAACAATATGAAGAAAATGAGAAGAGAAAATAATAAAGCAAGCCCAGCAAGTCGGAATGGTAGGATTGACGGCTAGCAGGCCCCACAAGAATAAAAGGAGGTAAAGAGGGAGTAAGTGGGCCGAGGAAGGCCAAGGAATAAAGTAGTAAGCCCATGGGAATAATAAGAGATAGAGAGGGACTAAATGGGCCGATGAAGCCTAGGAAATGAGTTAGTAAACTCAATGGGTTGACCCAAAAGCCAATAAGCCCAAGTAGTAATAAGAAGTAAATATGTGGTAATTGGGCCGTGGAAGCCCAGAAGATTTAGCAAAAAGCTCATGAGAGTAAAAGAGGTAAAAATGTAGTAAATGGGTCGAGGAAGCCCGAAGAATAACGTAATAAAATGGGTTGGTACTGCAAGAATGTTTGCCAACAAAGCCCAAGAGAGGTAAAGAAGTGAAAAGTAGGCATGGGAAGACTTGAGCAAAAAATTTACAAGGAAGTGGCTGGGTAGCCAGCAGGCCAGTGGGCAGTCTTGGAAGGACACCCATAAGGAGCCAAAATCATATAATACATCACACATAAAAAATCAACTATTCTGTAACAATCATCAATGCATTAATGGAAGGGAAACATGTCAAAGGTTTTATCACATAACAAAAAATTTGGGACTTTCAAAGAACTTGGGTGCAATCATGAGACCAAGATTAGCTTCTTCTTCTTCTTCTTTTTATTTATTATTATTATTTTTTTAAATAAGCATGAGACCAAGTTAACAATTGTTTGAAAAGATCAAAGCAAAATATAGAATCAAGTTAAGTGTCTACCAATTCTAAGTTTAAAAGTTTTGCAATGTAAAATACTTGATTGGACATTGAAAATCTCTCTAAACTAGTTGTATTCCCTGAATTTATATTTCTTAGTCCTTCTAAAAGATGTAGGAGTCAAGCCCATTGTAACTTCCAGTGAAGTTATAAAAGGAAGACTAGGAAAAAGAACCCTCAAAAGTAGTTAAGAGTGACATCATTATCTTGTTCTATAGAATTTGTAATATATCCCATCTTCTTTGCTACCCATAAATGGCACAAAGAAATCAAAACTCACCAAAGAACTGTGTGAAAATGCACGTGAAGAAGTTCAAGTTGTGGGAAACATTGTAGGCCATGGCAGGCGGAAGAGGTTTCACAATGGTGTCACTGCTGAATACTCGTTGAAGAAACTGCATATTCAAAACTCAAAAGAAGTGTCATATCACAAACTCAATTATGAACGGATTTATATACAAAATTATACCATGGAAGAAGAAAAGAGGAGTAAGGATGTTATTGAGAGCAAAACAAACATAGATGTAAACTGTATAATTCCAAGCAATGAGTGATGGATAGGCTATAAAAGCATCAATCAACAGAAAATCAGAACATGACAATAAAGACTATATCAATTAGTTGATATACATCCTATAGACATGCCCTTGCCAATAAAAACAACGTGGATATTGATGGCGTTCACACACACACACACAAAAAAACCCTTAATCGAATTTCAGTGATCTACATCATGAAAAGAAGGCACAAATATGTGACCCCACTTCATAAAACTGAGGCTTCTACCATATTAAGAATCAACTATATGAGGCCTCAATAATAAGAGGCTTCAAACTCATGTTAATTGCCTTGCCACTTATAAAAAAAAGCTTAAACGATTAAGAAATAGTAGATTTAATCATTTGACCATTATTACAACACTTTCTCTCACATGTGGGTCTATACTCCCCTTTAATATGTAGAGCCCAACAGATTTGATTTTAAACTTTTTTTAATTGAGAGGGTGGAACAAAGATAAGGTTCGAACTCAAGACCACCTAATTTGATACTATAATAAACTATAAAATGTCCCAAAAGCTTAAATTGTTAGAAAATAGTGAGCTTAATCATTTAACTATTACTCTAACCGTTTGAAACAAAATGATCTGCCATGGTCTATCAACCTGAAATTCTATATTGGGTAAAAGTTCTCATCCACTACAAGAATAAATTTCTTCTTTCTTTCCTTCTGCATTCAGTTTTCTCTACTGGGTAGAAGTTCTCAACCACTACTACAATGGGTCATCCCCAGTTGTATTTCTAATTTGGTTTATTATAGTAATACTGAGGTTTTGAGTAGTTTAACCCAGAGATATCATAGAGTTGCAACACATTGGCCAACTGGTAGGAGCTCACATTCTCAATTCATCCTTAAACAAATTAAAAATCTCTCTATAAAAAGTCTAGAATACTCTGGAAAACTGAGATTTTATTGATTGAGAGAATGAATACAAGCAACTCAGTGAAATACATAGCTACTGATCCTATTTAAGCAAGTAAAGGTTAAGCAAAACTAACTCCCTCACTTGGTGGGAAAAGCAGTTACAAGTCTACTCTATTCTAACTAACTGTACACGTGTATCAGAAAATGCAACTGCCTCTAACTTCTCAGTCCAAAAGGTAACTGCTCTGTAAAGGAATAAATAAGATCTTCAAGATGTGGCATTGCCTCAATTACTTCCATTAATTCTGTGCTTGCCCAATTAGACTCTGCCACTGAAGCTTCAGTACTGCTACTCCTCTCTGCTACTTGAGGCCAGCTGTGATGCTCTTGCCTTTATTTAAACCATTGAATGGTTGATCTCACTGCAAAACTAAGGATGTGCATGCTTGCACTTAACTATATCTCTTTGATTCCAAAACCCGATGCCCATTCTTAAATTTAACAAGAACATTAGTACTAGTAATTGTTTATGATTCTTCTTCTTTAAAACATGAAAAGCCCACCACGGAAGTTCCTTTTTTGAATTTAACGGCTCTTTGAGTTAAACGGCACCGCTTTTCTTATTTATTGCCACGACCACATTTTGTCTTCAGCTACTACTGTTATTTTACGAAGCAACATTGTTTTGTCATTGTTGGTCCTTGCCAGATGTCAATGCCTCATTGGCTCCACGTTATTTGTAAATTCTGTTAGTTCTGTTAGAGTTACAGCGGCTAGTTTGTTAGTTATATAAATAGATCTCTGGTTGCAATTGTTATCGAGTGATTTTTATTTTTCCTCAAATCAAATTTTCTGTTGCTTTCTCTCCCTGTTTTCCCTCTTTTTCGTTTTCCTTTGTTTGCTGTGAAATTCAATAAGTGAGAACATTGAAAAGGTGAAAAAGAATAAGAAAATTGCACGGTGAGTTTCAATTCAAGGTTTGGAAACGTAACCAGTGGTACTGGTAGAGGATCATAATTTTACTAAGATAGTAGTTGTATGTGTAGTTATTCTTTGTGATTATGAAACCTCAATGCAATAACAATTTCGAGTTATAATCTTATTGAAATGCAAAAGTTTAAGTTGCAACAATGTAACTTTGAGATGCTATCTGTCTTCTATTATAAATTTAAAATATATTTATACATATGAGGATGAAAAATACATATAACATGAAAATTTTAACTCTAAAGAAATTAAGTTGTAAGACAATTTTCCCCACAGGTCATAGTCATGTCCTAAAGTAATGTTGTTTTAACAAGTTGATGAATATTAGTTATCATTAGGTTAATCTGTGTCGGTGTATCATGTTTTCCTCTTTCCAAAAGCGTGAAAAATAGGGCATGGTTAAACACTAAAGTCAAAAACAACATAAAAAGTGGATCATGACTAAATACAATAAGATCAAGAATGAACGTAAAAAGCAGATAGGATTTTTAGCCAAAGTTACTGCATGCACTATTGGACATATTTTTCCTCTAAAAACAATCAAGCAGCCCACAATATATTTTGAAGAAAGCAATGGCAAACAAAACTTCAAGGCAGGACTTAATGTCCTACTATACTCTTTCCAAGAACGTGAAAAGTGGGCTAGGCTTTAATATGTTTTTCTTGATTTCTTTATTTTTGTTACGTTAGATTTTGGGTTTTAATAGAGAGAAATTTACATTATGGTTGTGGAAGAATCGCAAACATTGATTTTTAATCTGTTGGGTGACTTGCTTCAAAACTACTGGGAAAAAAAAGGAGAGAAAAAGTTTTTTTTTTTTTTTTTTTTTTTGAGAAAGGAGAAAAAAGTAATTGGGTGACTAAAAAGAAATTTTTTATAAAAACTAAAATAAAATAAAATCTGCGATAGCTGTGCTCTTTCTTGGGCCATTGTATTGGCTGCGGAAAACCAATTATGGGCCTTTGGGGTTTCCAACGACAATGGCACCAAGGGAGTCTAGGGGCCTGTGGGGTTTCCTATTAAAATTTGAGGTTCAAAAGTTTTTTTTTTTAAAAGGGTAAATAAATAAATATAATATAGAAGAAAAAAAATAATTCAGGGGAAAAAAGATACAAAACCTATTGTTTACCTTTCAAAAGGGTTACGAGTTTAACTTTAAATTATTCAGTAATTAAATGACCTCTATCCTATAGACATAGACAGAAACATTATGATTTGACACGGGTATTGGACACAACACCCTATTGTTTTATTTTCACGAACACGGAAAACGGGGTCACGTAGATGCTCCTAAGCCTTCATTAACAACTGAGTTAAGTTTTTTTTTTTTTTTTTTTTTTTTTTGAGAAACAACTTAGTTAAGTTTGACAAAAAAAAATGATAAATTGCACAAATTTCCCTTAACTTCTTCAGTGTGCATTTTTTCTCAAATCCTCTAATAATATATATATATATATATATATATATATATATATATATAGTTTCGAGCAATTTATGCATGTTAAAGATATATTAGCCCAATGTAATAGGTTCAAGCACATACCTACTATGCCCATTCCCTTTCCATAAAAAAATTGAAACTATACTATATAGCTAGTCACCACCATTAGGTTAATATGCGTAAGTGACTAAGGTATGCCATATTTCTTTTTCTAGTTTTTATTGAAGTTTCTAGTATTTTTAATATAAAAATAAAAAAGAACAAAAAAGAAAGAGAAGAGAGTGAAAAGTGGGACATGGTTAAAGTTAATCACTAATGTAAAAAACAACTCAGAATAAACTATGGTTAAGCACTATTGAAAAGTACTAAGGTCAAAAATAGACATAAAAAGCAGATAAAATTTTCAGCGAAAGTGCATTATGCATTATTTGGACATCCATTTCCTCTAAAAACAATCATGCAGCCAACAGTCCACACTATATAAATTTATGTCTAAATTGATGAAAGCAAAGTCAGCAGAACTTTAACGCAGGAGTTATGTCCTACTGTACTCTTTCCAAGAACGTGGAAAGTGGAAAATGGCTAGGCTTGAAGAGTACTAAATTAATTCTTCTTTAAAGCCTTAAACGTATTGACTCTATTGAGCAAAAATATAATATATATCACTCTTTTTTTTTACTCATCAAAAATATAATATAATATATTTGTGCGTTCGATTCTATTGCTTATAAAAATCATATTAACTTATGCAGGAACCGTTATGTCTTTAAATTGTCCAACATGCAACCATTGACATATGATAAGGGATTAACATAAATATTCACAATCCAAAATTCATGAGGGTTTTTTTTTTTTTTTTTTTTTTTTTTTAATGAAAAAAAGATCTTCATTGTGGATACATCTACCTTACGTAACTTAAGGGTAACACTACATGTACCATCAGGGTCTTGATAGAACTATTGTTATGAGCACAACACATTTGTTGATGCACCACTATTTGAACCACTTAACTCATGCCAAACATCTTGTAAAGTGATATGAAAACTCATACCACCAAGTAACACCTCATGGTGGAATCCAAAAGCCATGACTAGGCAATTAATTTCTAACAAAGAAATATATTTAAAAATATATGATTGTGATCAAAAGATTAAGAAAAGAAAATTAATTCTTCTCAAAAAAAAATAATAATCAAAGCATGCTCTAGATAATTTCTAGGCATGGTGAAAATATGTTTACGAAGATAGTGATAGTGTAATACTTCATTAGAAAATCAAAAATACAAAACAATATTGTCTTTGTACTTGATTTGATTGTCTAATTCCAAGCGCTTTTTTATCTCTCTCTCTCTATCAAAATAATGGCTAGGGCTCCATGTCATATATACAAATTTCATCAGATATTTTGCTCGTTTCTTAATTTTTGTTACTTAAAATTTTGGGTTTTTAGAGACAGATTTTTTTTTTTTTATTCATTTTATTCAAAATCCTTTCCAATTTTTATGGTTGGGGAAGATTTGCAATATGGGATATCACGCAAACATTAATTTTAATCTCTTGGGTGACTTGCGTAAAAAATTTAAAAAAAAAAAAAAAAAAACTAGTGACTAGTGAGGAAACTTTCTCCAACATTCATACCCCACCCCCATCTGATTGATGGGAAGAGAACTATACAGACTATAGAGTAACCATGAAATTATTAGCTAGTCACGTCTTCTTGGTAGGTGGGAAAGAAAAAAAAGGGAAAAAGATGCCTGCACTAAAGAAAGGGGTGACCAACTATACTATACAGCTGGTCACCACCATTAGATTAATTTGTGTCAGTGAGTAAGGTGTATCATATTTCTTTTTCCAGTTTTTATCAAACATGTGATTAATGGAAAGAGAAGACACTACTTATAACTTTCCAAAATTCTCCAACATACATACCCCACCCCCATCTGATTAATTGAAAGAGAACTATATAAAGTTACCACGAAAATTACTCGCTACCCTCGTCTTCTTGTTCTTGGTAGGTGGGGAAAAGAGAAAAAGGGAAAGATGCATGTGCTGAAGATATTGGGGGAATCAATGACTTGCTGCAAGTCTTGCATATAGCGTTAAAGACTGTAAAAGTCAAGGGTACAGGCACTCAAATAAAGCCTGTAAAAGAAAAAAAAAGAGATGCAGGCATACTTGTAAGAAATTGAAGTTAAAATAGTACGAAATATGATAGGAGAAAACTTCAAATCTTGAGGGATGAAGAATTGCCTATTTAAAAAACCCACATATATAAATTAAGTTCATAATTTCCTTCTGCACTTTCATTAAACACTGTTTTAACACTTGTGACTTACTTTACTCAGATATGCATTTATATGCATGACACCATTAGCTAGACAACATTTATGTACATGGTATATTTTGAGGTGTTTTATGTATATAGTTCGAATCCTATCAGTAACTTTCCCTCACCCATTATCAACCTATGAAAAAAATATTAAAGCAAATTGGAAAAATAAAACTATAAATTAAAATTGTACATTAATTATGTCCAACACGGCACACTAATTATGTCTTCTTGTCAAACTCGAAAGTCATCAATTGAGCAATTTGAAATTCATGTTGCATGGACTTCATACCATTAACAAGGTTCACCAAATAAGAATCGGCAAATGAATCAAATTTGTCAACCCTAATAAAATCTATAAAATTTGGTTTAATACCTCCCACCAAAATAAATTTGTAGTCTCCTTTGCATTATTCTTCTTCTTATCATGCTTTTAGATTATGCATAACAATCAGGTTTCATCAGCTCATTTATGAACCAAGTGTACAAGTTTTCAATAAAAGCCCTTGGATATTTTTTATTGAAAAACTTAATGCCATCTGTTGTGGGTTGAGTTGTGTAGTTTTCCATTTTATTGGTAAGCGATTATATATTAATTTGATATTAAATATTCTTCTAATATTTACTAGATTAATAAGCCAACAGGGATAAAAAAGATTATACCAAGATAGTGATAGTGTAAAACTTCTATAGAAAATCGAAAACACAAAACATTATTGTCTTTGTACTTGATTTGATTGTCTAATCCCAAGCGCTTTTTCCTCTCTCTCTTTCTCTCTCACAGTATCTTACTCAAACAATGATGGCGTGAAGAAAATAATAGTTAGGGCCCCATGTCATATATACAAATTTCATCAGATATTTTCCTGATTTCTTAATTTTTTATTTTTATTTTTTTTGGGTTAAAGGTTTCTTAATTTTTGATACTTTAGATTTTGAGTTTCTAAAGAGGGATATTTTTCATTATTTATTCGTTTTATTCAAAATCCTTTCCAATTTTATGGTTGTGGAAGATTTGCAATATGGGATATCACGCAAGCATTAATTGTAATCTCTTGGGTGACTTGCGTAAAAAAAAAAAAAAAAAACTCCTAGTATTGTGTGTTCTTGGTTTTCTTGTTTTTCAAGAAAAAACCTCTCAATTGTCCAAACGAAGAGACTAGTGAGGAAATTTTCTCTTACCCAAAAACAAAGGGATGAGACTTCCTGTAACTTTCCTAAATTCTCCAACATACCCCACCCCCATCTGATTAATGGAAAGAGAGCTTCAAGGATGCTGGAATATTTACATCTGGTCAAGGATATGCAGGAAAAATTCGAAGCTTTTGACTTGTCTCACGTGTCCAGAAGTGGGAACACCCATGCAGACTCGCTGGCCACTCTTGCCACGTCCTCGGCTCAAGATCTACCTCGGGTAATCCTGGTGGAAGACCTGTATGTGCGAGCTATGGCACATCAAGTTGCACCGCGGATACACCAGGTTGCACTGGGTCCCAGTTGGATGGATTCCATATCACTGTTCCTGGAAAAAGATGTACTACGTGTGGAAAAATCTGAGGCCGACAAAATACGGAGGAAAGCTCCTCGGTTTTGGTTGTCCGAGGACAGAAAATTGTATAAGCGTTCGTTCTCTGGGCCCTACTTATTATGTGTGCACCCAAAGGCATCAGAGACGCTTCTGGAGGAATTGCATGAGGGGATTTGTGGAAGTCACACGGGGGGAAGATCATTGTCTCACAGGGCTCTTACCCAAGGGTATTGGTGGCCGAACATGCAAAAAGAGGCGCAGGAATATGTCAAGAAGTGTGATCAGTGCCAAAGGTTTGCACCAAACATCCACCAGCCTGGAGGAACACTCAATCCGTTTTCTAGCCCATGGCCTTTTGCTCAGTGGGGCCTAGACATTGTGGGTCCGTTCCCCAAAGCTGCAGGGAACAGAAAATACCTCCTGGTCGGCACAGACTATTTTACCAAGTGGGTTGAAGCAGAGCCTTTAGCCAATATCAGGGATGTGGATGTCAAAAGATTCATCTGGAAGAATATCGTTACGCGGTTCGGTGTTCCCAACGCCCTCATCTCGGATAACGGCCTCCAATTTGACAGTAAAGCCTTTAGGAAATACTGTGCTGACTTGGGAATAAAAAATAGATATTCTACCCCAGCCTACCCGCAGGGAAATGGACAAGCTGAGGCCGTTAATAAAGTCATCGTGAACGGGTTAAAGAAGAGGTTGGACGACGCCAAAGGAAGATGGGTCGAAGAGTTACCTCATGTACTATGGACCTATAGGACAACACCTCGGAAGTCCACTGGTGAAACACCCTTCTCAATAACATATGGGGCTGAAGCCGTAATACCACTGGAGAGTGGTTTTCCTACGATGAAATCCGGAGGGTTCACTCCGGAAGGAAACGAAGAACTGCTAAAAAGGAACTTGGACCTAATTGAGGAACGGCGAGAAAATGCTAGGGTACAGCTAGCCTACTATCAGCATAAGCTAAAGCAAGGGTACGATCTTAGTGTCAAGCTGAGACCATTGGCCGTGGGGGACTTAGTTTTGAGGAAAGTTGTAGGGAACGCTAAAAACCCTTCGTGGGGGAAATTGGGTCCTAATTGGGAAGGGTCGTATCGTATCACGGCGATGGCAAGAATAGGAGCTTATTACTTAGAAGATTTAGACGAGAGAGCTGTACTTCATCCTTGGAATGTAAATAACCTGAAAAGGTATTATTATTAATGATAAAGGTTATTCTTCTCACTTATTAATATACTATGACATCTTTTGAGATATTAAACAGAAACTAAGTCATGTCAGGTCCTCGGACCACATACTTAGTGAAAATTAATATACTATGACATCTTTTGAGATATTAAACAGAAACTAAGTCATGTCAGGTCCTCGGACCACATACTTAGTGAAAATTAATATACTATGACATCTTTTGAGATATTAAACAGAAACTAAGTCATGTCAGGTCCTCGGACCACATACTTAGTGAAAATTAATATACTATGACATCTTTTGAGATATTAAACAGAAACTAAGTCATGTCAGGTCCTCGGACCACATGCTTAGTGAAAATTAATATACTATGACATCTTTTGAGATATTAAACAGAAACTAAGTCATGTCAGGTCCTCGGACCACATGCTTAGTGAAAATTAATATACTATGACATCTTTTGAGATATTAAACAGAAACTAAGTCATGTCAGGTCCTCGGACCACATGCTTAGTGAAAATTAATATACTATGACATCTTTTGAGATATTAAACAGAAACTAAGTCATGACAGGTCCTCGGACCACATGCTTAGTGAAAATTAATATACTATGGCACCTGTTGAAATTTTAAATTGAAACTAAGTCATGACAGGTCCTCGGACTGCAGACTTAGTACATATTAACGTATTATGATATCTGTTAAAGACTTGGTGGAAACAAATATTACAGAACATCCCCTAAAATAAACAACAAGTCATCTTTGTTAGATCCGTATACCATAAACCTGGAAACTATAATTACCCGTGCAGTATTAAGGAATATATTCCATAAATTGTAGGCCAGGGTAAATTCTTTAAAACATAATCTTGAGTGTAAGTTATTATCTCCTGAGTTGGGTATTAGCCTACTTTATAGGCCATGATTGACTTCGTGGTTATCAAATAAGTATAAGTATAACTTAATATGCTCACAATCTACTTATTGCCTAAGTGAAGTAATATTGCTTGAAAATCTCGGAACTTATTATGGAACTAAATAAAAGGGTGATGCATTTTCTTGAAAGATCAACGTCATGCTTTATTGATTCATTTTTATTCCTCATTAAGGTATGTTGGTTCCTTGGTAATGGATTACATTATGAAAGAAAGCAAAGAACTGAGCAAAATAAGTATGATACAGATAATTAAAACAATGAGGCTGACTGGTATTACTTGAAATAAAGAAAAGAATTCCATATATCATCAAAATTGGCTTTTTAGCACATAAGAAGGAGTTACAATCACTATCGAAATAAAAATAAAAAAAAGAAAGAGAAAATGAAATCAAAATGACAACATTGATAAAAAAAAAAACAAAAACAAACAAACAAAACTAAGGTTTTAATTTGATCTGGAGCTTGGGCTTGGATGTCTGGTCAGCTGCCTCGGAGTTGGTCTCTTTCTCTTTGTCCTTAAGAGACTCCTGAGCAGGTAAGGTGACCAAAGCCAACTGCTTCTCAAAATCTTGAGAAGCTGCCTCTGGCTGAGGAGCTTCAGTCACTTCACCTGGAAGGGGTCCCTTTTGGATCTCTTTCTCCTTCTCCTCACCAAGCTGGACAGCAGGAAGGAGGGGCTGAGGGGGGGCCTCGGCGGTAGGCTGAGGCGCGGAAGGGGCTGTCTCAGGCTGCTTGGGAATTTGCAGGGTTGAGGGGAAGATGATGCTTTCAGGCTTCCTCAACCCTGATGAGGCCTCAACCCCAGCCTGGTTGAGAGCCTCTTCCCACGTTTGGGCGCAGTAGGCGCGGCAGACCGCAGGGACTTCAGCACGGAGAGTGTCTTCAGTCTCGGCCACGCCGACATCATACCCGTGCTGCTCAGCCTCGTCCCTTTCCTTCTCGGCCTTCAGCTTATCCTCCTCCGCTTGTGCCCTTGCTTTTTCGGCCAAGGCTTTAAGCTGGTTAGCCTCGTCCAGTTGTTGCCTTAGAGTTGCAATCTGCTCTTTGGCAGTGACCAACTGTCCTTTGACTTCCACTACCAGCTTCCTCTGGCTCTCAGCCTGAGTCTCAGCCCCCTTCAAGGCGGCCTCAGCACTTTTTCTTGACTGCTCCTCAGTCTTTATCCGCTCCTTAAGATCAGTGTTGCTCTTCTCGGCAACGGACATTGTCTGCACCGCAGCTATCCTTCTCCTTCTTTCCTCCTCCAGCTGCTGAGCAACGGAGTGGTAAATTTCTTCCATCCTAAAGGTGCTCTGGACAGCCTGTTTACCAAAAAGAAAGGAAAATTTAAAATACCAATAAAATAAATGATAAATAGCACTAATAAAAAATAATAACATTATTAGTGTCAAAGTAATAGTACATACCATCCCTAGGCACCTTTTGGCTTGGAGGAAGACCTCGTTCCTCCTCAACCCTCGTAGCTCCACCATGTCCTTGGGGAGCAAGAGGGTCTCTTCCAAAGCCGAGGCTACATGGCAGCCAATGCCCCCGTTGTAATCCCTGATCGACGCGTCTTCGGTCAGGGGCTCGCCCCCAAGCATGGGGGCTGGAAGCCATGCCCGGGGCTCGTTTTGTTGAATCTCCCCCATTTCGGGTCCTCGGCTGGGGGCAGGGCCAAGTTTCAGTTGCTTCGTCGGCCTGTGGGCGTCCTCATCATGAGAAGATGGAGCCCTCCCGGTCTCCACAACTTCCTTGCCTTTGGGCTCCCTCCTCCTCTTAGGTTCAGGCTGCTCGGCCCTGGAAGGAGGAGCTGGCTGAGGGGCAGGTAGGGGAGATTTAGGGGGAGGGGGAGGAAGTTTCTGTTGGGTTGACCTTCCAACCTCCCCCCTCCCAGGTTGGCCCTCCAACAACTCCTGGAGACTCCGTTGGGGTTTCCTCTGGATGCCCATATCTTCCGAGGCGGTAGGTGAGGGGGTGAGCAAATCAAAAACCTCGTAGTCGTCGGCGACCGAGGATACGTCTACAAAGCCCTCCTCGTCTCTTTCAACCTCTTCCTCTTCTTTTATTTGAGGAACGGGGGGCAAAGGCGAACTGACTCCTGCGAGGCTGGCAACGGGCAGTGCCTCAGTATGCTTGGTATCTGCTGGAAGAGGAACGCCTTGGGGGACTAGAAACCCTTCGTAAGCGACGCTGATCCGGCGAAGCCGAGGGTCCTTTGCCTTTATCACGCACGAGGGAGCTTGGAACGCCCGAGAAATAGGAGTGTAGCCGAGGATAAGATGGGCCGCCCTCAGTTGACCGTCGGAAGGATTGACGTAGATTTCTGCTCGGAGAACTTTGTCCAAGCTAGCCTTGTTGACTAAGCGCAACGATGGCGAGGTCGCACGTGGATCTGCATTTTTAGTGAAAGCGATAAGAGTCACTTTAGCGTAAGCCGACGATAATGGAAAAACTAGAATCCAAACAGTTAAGCATATAGAGTAAATATTTCGGACCCCCACCTGGCTCACCCTCTTTAACTGGGCATGGTAAGCCGTCATGCCACTGCCCAGAGAAGATTAGGAAATCTTCTTTTAATCCCTTATTGGATTGGGGAAGACACTGAATCATCCTGACCTCGGCCTGCCTGGATTTCAGGTAATACCCCTGATTTTTTAAGTGCTGAAGGTTGTAAACCCAGTTTATGTCATGATGGGTCAGATTTAGATTCATTCTTTCGTTCAAGGCCTCTATACTCCCTAGTACCCTGAACATATTCGGTGCACATTGGGTGGGAGATAGCCTAAAATACCTAAGATAGTTCCTAGTGAGGGTGCCCATGGGAATGGTCATCCCTCCTTCTATGAAAGCGATCATAGGAATGACAACTTCATTCGTCTTTCTTTCGTCGTACCATTCGCCCTGGGCTGCGTATCTAACGCCCACATGGGGGGGAATGTTGTACTTAATCCTAAAGTTTCTCATTCCCTCCTCAGTATCTACTAACTCCTTAAATCTACCCATTCTTTTTTTAGGAGGCCCTAGAGGAGGAATTCTACAATAAAAAGGAATAAAAGTTAGAGAGAGTTTAAGAGGACTTACAGGTTTGAGAAATGGTCCTCGGACAGGATTTATGTGTTTGTATACGCACAATGGAACAAGAGAAAGAAGTAAAGTCTCAGGTTCTAGAATAACGCAATCGTTCAAAAGTGACAAGAAAGCGATTTGAAAGGTTATTTATAGTTACGCAAAAATTAAAAGCGGGAGTTCGCCCGCCCAAATTCCCAAAAGGTCCAACCACCGTTGGATTGGCATCTCACCGTTGAACGTGGGAGACAGGGGGGTTGCCAAAATTAAATGAAAGCGCTCCCTGGGCACTGAAGAGTCAGGAACGGCTCGCGAGAAGAAAAACGCATGCAGCTATGATTTGACTCAATAGAATCAAATCATAAGGGAGATCCGAAGAGAGAGTCAAAATCCTTCTTTTCTCCCGAGAAGCCGAAAAGCAAGATTTTGAGGGGCTATTGTGTGGGCCAATTTTGCCCTGGGTTCCAACAGTGTAAAGGGAAAGGCCCGGCCCAATGTCTTGTATGAAGGGATACGAACATCCGAAGACGACCAGCCGAGGAACGGATAAAATTTCCATCCGAGGAGAGGTGCAGCATGTTAGCAAGGAGTTGGGACTGTGTCCGAGGACGATGGTCACCTCGGCACTTTTGTCCGAGGTGCCTGGTTAACTTGTTAATCACTCAGAACAGTGCCCAGGACAATCTTATAACGGCATAAAGGGGAAAATATCCAACAAAAAGTAATGGTAGAAAATGGCAAATATCTGGTGGTGCTGTCACCTCCGCATTAAATGTCTCCCAGCTAACCTTCTGGCCGCATTAATGTGGAGGTGATACCTGAACAGTGAAGGAGCAGCTTTCCAGCTAAGGATGGAAGATTCAGGAGAAGGCGAGGGGGATGACGAAAAAGGAAAAAGGACATTGAATACCAAGTCCACACGTGGGTGAGGAAAAAAGGGAAAAAAAGATATATAAGGCGAGGAAAGACAGAAGGGAAAGGGAGATCGGAATTAGGTGGAGAGAGAAACTGAAAGAGAAAAATCATATCTTTAGAGCATGTCCGAAGGGGATAGAGGAGGAGATACCACGTTCGTATCTTAGCCCCTTTTTTACACTAAGACCCAATATTTCGGCCCAAGATCAGACTAGCTCTCTTTCCTGCGCTCTACAAATTCATTGTTTGGGCTACGTGGGCCTGGATCCATTCCTGTTTTGGATTCAAGTCAATTCTGGTCCTTACAATGGTAATTTTGGAAGACTGCCCTTACCCAAACGGTAGATTAATACACAACATTTTTTTCTTTAAATTAACAAAGTTTTGTTAATTGGGGTGGGATATACTATTTGGGGTCATAATTTTCTAAGATAGTATTTGTTTATGTGCATTAGGTATTCTTTGCGATTAAACCTCAATGCTATATAATTAAATTTCAACTTATCTTATTGAAAAATGAAACAGTTTAAGTTGTGAAGATGTAATTTTGAGATGTTTAGATTTGAGTCGGTTTAAAGTGTCTTCCTTAAGAACTGGTGCACAATTCTTGTTATAATTTTGGTTAAAAGATTATAATTAAATTTACCATTCCCTAACAGTTTAGACTTTTGAAAAAATCAGTAATTTAACATGGTATCAAAGTAGAAGATCTTGACTTTAATATTTATCTCTCATTTAAAATGTTAAAAGTCGTACATATTGAACCCCACTTATTAAGGGAGAATTTGGGCTTATACGTGAGAGAAAGTGATAGAATTATAATTAATAAATGATTAAGTTCACCCTAACAACCTAAGCTTTTAAAAAAATTCATATCTTGTAAACCAAATCTTATACCGGTAGGTCATCAGAAAATTACTCTACATCCTATTCTTTTCCTTTCACGAACCCAGAAAGTGGGTCACGCTGCTCCTAAGCCTTCCTTGACAATTGAGTTAAGTTTGATTAAAAAAAAATTGATAAATTACACAAATTTTTCTTGAACTTCTTCACGTGCATTTTCACCCATATTCTCTCATAATAATAATAATAATAATAATAATAATAATAATAATACAGTTTCAAGCAATTTATGCAGCCCATTCCCTTTCCATAAAAAAATTGAAACTAAACTATATAACTGGTCACCATTAGATTAATTTGCGTTGGTGACTCACTAAGGTGTATTCTATATTTCTTTTTTTTTGGTGTTTATTGAAATTTGTTGTGAAAATGTTGTAAATGTATCATTTCTCTTAAATTAAACATTAGAGAAAAAAAAAAGTAGAAAAACCTATACTGTATTCTTTGTTTTCTTTTTTTCTATAAAAACCTCTCAATTGAGACACATTTAAATATTTCTTTTTAGAGTAAATCACGAATTTGGTCTCTATTCTTTACACTATAATTCAATTTAGTCCTTAATTTTTTAATTGTGTTAATCTGATCCTTAACTTTTTAATATTGTGTTAATTTAATCTTTATCGTTATTTTTGGATAAAAATTGCTAATGCGGCAAATGATCACAATAAAATTAATTTATCTCCACATTAATTGCCACTTGACTACCATGTCAGCATATATATATATATTTTTTAATTTTATAATTTTAAACAACAGATAAGTGAGTTGATCAAAATCCTTAACTCACAATTGCTTCATGTTTTGGTCCTTGTCCACAGAGAAAGCAGAGGCACTACGGTGATCAGCGAGGCTGAAGGTGACGCCTGACATCGATGATGGGATCTGAGGGCTACGGAGTCGCTGATCTGCTGGTAATATCTCTCTCTCTCTCTCTCTCACAGGTTGTTATCTCTTTTGGTTTGTTTGGAACAGACCAAAACGTGAAGGGAGAGTAGAGCAGAACAAAAAGTTCAAAGTCCCTTTTTTTAGATTAGAACTTCAAAGAAAACCAAAATGAAGTAGAAGAAAGAATGACACTCGTCGGAAATGAAAAATGTTGATGATGGTCTTATTATAATATGCTCAGAGCCAGCGGCTTTTTTTTTGGGGGGAAGAAAAAGGCGGAGGCTTTTAGAAAACCAAAACTATGTACTACACCAGCACTAATACAATACTATTTACTAGATTAAGGAAGACAATGAGATACTTTAGCTTTGAAAGGGTGAAGCCAATAATCAGGTTTTGAATTATGTTTGGATGGCCGGAAGGAGAAAGAAGGCATCGCTGTCCCCCGATTAGGGACTAGGAGATGTGTTTTAGATTGGGTCTACCCTGTTTAACCAAATAAGCAAAATTTATTATCAAACTAAAAAAATTTGATTTGGATTTTTTCTTAAAAAAAAAAAAAAAAAATCTGATGCGGTGGTATAGTTGTCCGTTAATGTGGCAAATTTTTTTTAATTATATTTAGACTGTTTAATACGTCAGATTTTTTCATCTAAGAGATAATAGATAAGATTAAATTGACACAATAATAAAAGGTTATAGACTAAATTAATACAATTGAAATGTTATGAATTAAATTGAAATATGGTGTAAATAATAGAGTCTATTTATGTAGTTTAACCTTCTTTTTATGAATTTTCTCTTTCTTGTTTATTTATTCTTTAATGAGTAGGATAATTAATTTCATTCTAAGATTAAGAAAAAGTTGGTACAACCACCAGTTCATCACAATTAGAAAGAACAGTACATTCTCATAAAATAAATAATAAAAAAAAGAAAAGAAAAGAAAGAACAATACATCACTCTCAAACATTTTTTTTCCCTTTATAGTGTTGATGGGATTTTTTTTTTTTTCTTTTTAATGTAAACGGTAGAAAGAGTTGATAAGCGGTGTGAAAATGTACATAATATATTAATTAGGTGAAATTACCATTTTAGTCACTAAAGTTTGGGGTTATTTTTTTTATTTTTTATTTTTACGAGGGTTATTGTTATTTTCAATTCTAAATCAGTTTTTCTTAATGAGTT
This sequence comes from Quercus wislizeni, assembly GCA_023055345.1. NCBI lineage: Eukaryota > Viridiplantae > Streptophyta > Magnoliopsida > Fagales > Fagaceae > Quercus > Quercus wislizeni. Next base: position 336,258 of record JALGQJ010000063.1, read on the forward strand.
CATGATAAAGATTAAATTGCTACAAATTAAATTGACAATAATATATATATATATATATATATATATATGATTTTACTAATGTGTGTTTTAAAGATACATAATAATATATTATTCTTGAAAAAAAATTTGATAGTTTTTTTAATTTCTGATAAATTTTTTTAAAAAATAAATTTGTTAATATATGCCTCATTCATTAACCGGAGAGGGAGAAAGAGAAAGAAAATGTACAGGAAACTGCTTGGAAGGACTCCCACAATCCAAATGTTCCCTACCGACCAATCAAAGAGTAATTTTCCAACAATAACTCTTCTTTTTATAACCCGGTCATCATTCTCGCTGGCCCGCTTCCACGAAAGTCCCTAATTCTAAGCCAAGTTCACACTGCAGTCTGCAGGTTGCTGTGCTGCGTTCTAAGCCAAGTGCAAGCCTTTGATATCTATCTATATAAACTTGTTCCTATCAGTCCATATTTCCCATACCAGCGTTGCCTACACCTCTATCTATTCATCTTACTAGAGCTAGCTCTACGTTCCTTGCCATGGGCATTCTTCTTACAGAAAGTAAGACCTCGTAAAGCTCTGATAACTCTCTTTCCAGGTTTCCATTTTCCTTGCACTGCAACTTCCTTTGTAACTTTTCCACAAAAAAGCTTGTTATTAAGTTTCCAATGGCTTCCACTAGCTCCGAAACACCCTCTTTACCTGGTTCAAACTACGATGTTTTTCTCAGTTTTCGGGGCGAGGACACCCGCCATAGCTTTACAGACCATTTATACATGGCATTTACATTGAGAGGCATTGAAACCTTTAGAGACAGCGAAAAACTCCAACTAGGACAAGAAATTGCTTCTGAGCTCATACAAGCAATAGAAAAATCCCAGTATGCAATTGTTGTTTTCTCAGAAAAATATGCCGATTCCAAGTGGTGCTTGGATGAGCTTGCTGAAATTGTTGAATGCAAAAAAAATAAGGGACTTGAAGTGGTGCCCGTCTTTTACCATGTAGATCCCTCCGATGTACGGAAGCAGACTGGGCCATTTGAAAAAGCTTTTGACGAACATCAGAAAAATGACAAAATCGACAGAGAGAAGATCCAGAAATGGAAGGATGCTATGAGAGAAGTGGGGAAATTATCCGGCAAGCATTTACTGCCACATCAAGGGTAAGATCGTGGTTTTATTTACTAGCATTTTTTACACTGTTACACACACGTTTAAAGCATGTGCATCTTGTATAAAAAGTTAGATCTATTTTAGGGTAAGAATCTACTTTTTCTATCTTATTTATTTTTCAAATTATCATTCATCAAATTATCTATTTCATACAACATTTCATATTAAATTTTCTTAATTTTTTTAAATTTTTTTCTCTTTCTTTCGAATACAAAAACTAACATTCCCTCTCCGCTTTCATTTTTGAGATATATAAAGAAAAAATAAAAAACTAAATACAAAATAAATAATATGAACATAAATTTACATGGTAACTATAATGGCTATATATTTTTACATGACTTATGACTTTACATTACTTGACATATGTTCTGATTGTTTAGATAATGAAAATTTTAAAAAAATGAGTCATTTTTCAAAAAGTAATTTTTCAAAAAGTATTTTTTATAATGCCATCTCATTTTGTAGCATCTTAAATGAGTTAAAAAAAATTACTTAACTTTCTTTATTTTATTTTATTTGTTGGGAGATAGAGCTGCTTTCCAAAAAAATATAGTGAAAATAATCTCTAAAAATAAGTAATGATTTTTCTATCAACTAAACATAGATTTTCATTAACTTATTTTTTCCTGATGTTACAAAATATTAAAAAACACAAAAAAAAAAAAAAAAATTGCACAAGTCATTTCAACCAAACAAAGCTGCAAACGAATTTTGGACTTGATTAATTAAAATGTAGTGCTTTTTTTATTTTATTTTACAAGCAACGATAACTGTGACTCTAAGTCATTTCAACCAAAATCGTACTCTTTCAAGCGTGTGTAAATGTGTATTTGAACTTTTATTCTTTTTTATTTTTTTACTTTATCTGCAATTTGTGTCACTTGTACAGTTGTACTACCCAGTCAAAAAAGCTGTCTCATTTAGAAAACTTTTTTTTTTTAATTTTTTTTTGAAATGGTAGAAAACTTTAAACATAAAGAATGAAAAAAAGATTCCTCTCAAAAAAAAAAGAATGAAAAAAAGATATAATAAAAGTAAAACTAGGTGAACACAAAGATATATATAAATATAAAGAATAATAAAAATATATATATATATATATATAAAATAAAAGTAAGACTAGTATTTCCAAAAAAAAAAAAAAAAAAGTAAGACTAGGTGAATACTCTATGTTTACATGGAATTTTAGTATTCGGCCCAAATTCATCTTGGCCCCCTAGTATGATCCTGAGCCCAAACATATAACAAAAATTAGTCCAACGAACACCAAATTAGACCCAAACAACAACAAAAAATATAGATCTCTAGCCCATTTTTAGCCCTACAAAAACATGAATTTTTGTTGGTTTCATATTTTAAAAAGTAAATGACAAAATTTGAAGTACAGAATATGATGAGCTTTTTTTTTTTTTGGAGAAGAGAATATGATGAGCTTAAAGTCTTAAACTTGTCAAATTAAAAAGATACCCAAAAAAAGAAAAAAAAAAACCTTAAATGGTGGGAAGTGAGAGGTAAAAAAGATTGAAGAAGAAATGATTATCTTTTGGAATCGAACCATACTTAATTACATTTAAAAAATAGTGAAGGAGTTAAAAAAAATTTTAGAAAATAATAATATAATTAGGCAAACTAAAATTTTAACAAAAAAAAGTGCTTCAAATCAATTAAAATTTAGCAAATTGTAGTTCAATCGGTTGAAGGTCTCTCTCGATCGGTCGAGCTCTTCAATTTCTGAATTCATTTTTCTGTAACTTGTACGTTCTTGAATTTTGACTTATATCAACTTGAGCAATGTCTAAACCACTTCAAAGACACTAAGATCTTATTCTAGACTAGTTTTTGTTCTCGGTTTTCCAACATACAACATATTTAGAACCTAAACATTTAAGACTAAATATTTAGAACCTAACAATCCTAATTCAAGATAAATTCATGAAGAAGTGAAATTTCTTTAGGATCTAACCATGAAAAGAGTTATTTATAGCAAGTATAACATAAATCAAATTTCTACAATAATACAACAAATAAAAAAGTCCTATAGATCTTAACATAAATAAAAGCAATGTATAAATTGCTCACATTATATAAATAGCAAAGAATAAACTCAACATCACAAATAAGACATGTAAGTTGTCATGTCCTGTGTATTGTTCCAGCAGGAAAGGTCACACTTATATGGGTTCATCAATGAATATGGAGATTTATCAAGTATGACTTTTTTTATTTTCTTTTTTGAGAAGAAGACAAATGAACTTCATTAATCAAACAAGGCTAAATTGCCTAAAGTACGTGAGTAATGTCTTGTGACACATCATCCATCTAGAGCAGGAAGGTAGGACTTACATGTTGGATTTATAGAAACCTCAAGAGGAATGAGTGTTATTTATATAAATGTTGTTGGGATGAGTGTCATCTCAATAAATCTCAAGGAATGTTGGTTTAATTAACCCTAATTTTTAAGTATTATAATATATGATTTGATGTGATTTTGACATGAGCTTATATAATAGTAGCTAATTTTAATGTGAATGTTTTGGTGACAATTACTAAATGACCGATTGTTATATAATTCTAAAACTCTCATATATTGTACCAAATATATTGTAATTTTGCATGGAATAATATTTTTAGGCAGGCATAAGTCACAATTTATGTCAATTTTTGTTTTTTTGTAGTTAACAGTAACTTATTAAGGGCGACAATTGAAACAATTAAAACAGTTAATGATTTGATGTACAATACAAATAAACAAAGAGAAAGATTCCATTGTTTAGTGGTCAACAAGGCTATTTAGTGGGCTCTTTTATTTTTTAGATTTTATTATAATGAATTTTTTGATAGATTTAGTAGACTTATTAAGAAAAATACTAAGGACACAAAAAATCCCACAATTATTGTCACAACTTGTCACATGAGTCATGACAAGCTGTAAATGGTGAAGGTCAAATGACAAATTGTGGCCAAAGTTGGAAAAAAAATTTTGTCCCTAACATTGCTCGACTTATTAATGACCATTGCTATCGTAAGCAATGGGATTGGATGATGACATTGAATTTCCTCATTTCTAAATATTCTGCAGCTGCTCGTTTTCCCTCCCGTTCATAGATTTTCTTCTTCCTCCTTCCTCCCTGTAAATTAAAGCTCTAGTTTGGAAGGCCAAGATCTTGGGAAGTAGGGAAACGTTTCATATGAAATTACACATAAAGAGGTATAAAACATGTTAAAGATTGAAGATGTAAAATCTAGGAAATTTCAACCACAATTATTTATGAAAATTAAGAAAGGAATCAAGGAACAGTTCATAATTGTATTGCTAAAAATGAACGATGGTAAGTTGGTAACCCAATATCTATATGGGTAGTTAAAAAAACTTATATGGGTAGCTCTTTGGATTTTGGCTCGAAGCGTTTAATTACATTATTATAAAAAATAATATAAAAAAGAAGCATTCGATTACATCTATTTGGCCCAATTTCAGTTTTAACTAACTAAACTTAATGCCATATATCTACTAAATTTATATTATGGATATATCCTGCACTGGTAGATTCAGATGCACAGCTTATTATTCTCTCTTTTTTTTGTAGTTCTGAGGCAGAATGTATCAAAGTCATTGTGAAAGAGATATTAAATAAATTGAGGAATACATTCTCAGCAGATACTGTTGGACTAATAGGAATAAAAGCCCGAGTTGAGAAATTGAAGTTACACTTAGCTATGGAGTCAAATGATGTTCGCATTATAGGAATTTGGGGGACAGGAGGAATGGGTAAGACAACTCTTGCTAGAGTTGTTTATGAAATGATTTCCAATAAATTTGAAGCTTGTAGTTTTATCGCTAATATTAGGGAAGAATCTGAAAAATGTGGTTTACATAAGATACAACAAATACTTTTGAGGGAACTTTTGAATGATAGAGAGTTGAACGTAGACAATGATTATGATGGAGTTTTCATGATACAAAGTAGGTTATGTAACAAAAAGATTCTTCTTGTTCTTGATGATGTAAATGATTTAAACCAATTGAACAAGTTAGCTGGGAAGTGTTGTTGGTTTGGTTCAGGTAGTAGAATTATGATAACAACAAGAGATAGGCATTTGTTGGTGTATCATGAAGTAACTGAAATATATGAGGCTGAAGAATTGAATCATGATGAAGCTCTTAAACTTTTTCGTTTGAAAGCTTTTAAAACGGGCCATCCAACTGAAGATTATGGAAAGCTATCTCAAGATTTTGTAGATTATTGTAAGGGGCTTCCTTTGGCCCTTGAAGTTTTGGGTTCTTTCTTGTTCAATAAAAGCATTGGTGAATGGGAAAGTGAATTGGATAGGCTCAATGAATTTCCTGAAAGAAGAATTCTCAATGTGCTTCGAATAAGTTTTGATGGACTACAAGAAAATGAGAAGGATATTTTCTTAAATATCGCATGCTTTTTTAATCACATGAATTTAGATTTTGACATAAATATACACTATCTTGGGCTTTATCCTAAAATTGGATTAAGAGATCTCATTGATAAGTCTCTCATTAAATTGTATGAAAATCAATTGTGGATGCATGATTTACTAGAAGATATGGGCCGACATATAGTTTGTCAAGAGGGCCCTAATGACCCTGAGAAACGTAGTAGATTGTGGTCATTTGAAGAAATCGACAATGTGTTGACAAAAAATACGGTAAGGGGTTATCGAAAGAAACTAAGCATATATCTTATTTTATTATTCTACTTATTTTTTTTTTATAAAGAATGATATGGAGTTTAAATTATATTAGTCTAGTAATAATATAATACATTTATACTAATCCCTCTTATTCTTATTAATAGGGAACAAAGGCAATTCAAGGAATAGTACTAGAGTTGCATGAACCGAAAAAGGTATATTGGAATCCTGAAGCCTTTTCAAAGATGGGAGATCTAAAATTGCTTAAAATTTGTGGTGTTCAACTTATGCATGGTCTCAAACATCTTCCTAGTAGCTTAAGAGTTCTTGATTGGAGAGAGTACCCTTCAAAACCGTTGACATCAAGTTTCCTATCAAAGGTAATTTAGGTACCCTTATACTACCCTTTTTTAAAAAAAAAAATAATAATAAGTTTGTTGCTAATTGTTTGACTCTTTTTTTTTTTTTTTTTTTTGGGCTTTTAACAGTGTTTTGAGAATTTGAAATTCATTGCTCCAAAGCTTATTGAAGGCCCAGACATCATTAACCTCCCAAATCTTAAGTGTTTGGTTCTTCAAGATTGTACAAATTTACGTAGGATTCACCCATCAATTGGAATTCATAAAAAGCTTACTATTCTTAATTTAAGTTTTTGCAAGAACCTTACAAGTCTTCCAAGCAAGTTTGAAATAGAGTGTCTTACGGCACTTTATCTTACTGCGTGCTCAAAATTAACAGAAATTCCAAGCTTCGGGAGAAACATGAAACGTGTACACAGCCTTTATTTAGGTAATACTGCAATTACAACACTACCCACGTCAATTGAGCATTTGACTGGCCTTGTTGTGTTGAGTTTACATGGGTGCAAAAATCTTGTGCATTTACCTGATACCATTTTTAATTTAAAGTTGGTTAGAGATGTCTGTCTCCAGTTTTCCCCAAATCTGGATAGACTGCCAGAGAACCTAGGGAATGCCGAAAGTCTAGAGGTGTTGGATTTGTGGGGCACTGCTATAAGAGAGGTCCCTTCTTCCATTGGTCTCTTAAAACATCTTGATCGGCTAGTATTAACAGGATGTAAGGGGTTATCATCTAATAAATCGAGTTATGAGCTCCTCCCGTTTAATTCAAAGCCAACAAGTCCTCATCCCACGGACTTGTTATTCTCTTCTCTATCTCTATCACCTGTGCCTTCTTTGACCAAATTGATTTTAGGTGACTGCAATCTCACGGCAATCCCCAATGATATTGGTTCCTTAATCTCTTTAGATTGGTTGATTCTAGATGGAAATGATTTTGATTGCCTTCCGGAAAGCATCATTCGACTTTCGAATTTGAAATATCTGTCCTTGAATAATTGCACAAGTCTTCGATCATTGCCAAAGCTTCCATTGAATGTTGAACTCGTTGAGGCAAACGGTTGTATCTCACTGGAAATGTTACCAGATCCATTAAAACCAAGCGATTCATTGGCTGACAATCAAAGCTGCACAGACAGGTTTATCTCAGGGATAAAAAAGTCCCTCAAGCTCTCTCCCTCTCTCCCTCTCTCAGTCCTAAAAAATTCATATGACATTGTTTTTCCTGGAAGTGAAATTCCTGAGTGGTTTAGCCACCAAAACATGGGGAAAGAAATGAAAATAAAACTACCTTCTCATTTGTGTAAGAACGTGGGAATTGCTATTTGCGTTGTGTGCCCCACTCATGACTATTCGTTGACAGCCAATGGAAAACGTATTTCTATTTTTAGTGGCCCCTATGTTCCGGTTTCAGGAGCAGATCACCTTCAGCTAGTCTATGTGACTCCTCAATTCTTGGACGAGGAATCAAATAAATTATTGTGGGAAGGTGACGTGAATGGATTCAGTCAGATTATAATTAAAATTGAAACCCATTATTCAAGCGTGAAGGTAAAAAAATGGGGGTTCCATATGATATACAAGAAAGACATAGAAGATCTTGACCGAACAATGGTCCAGAATAGCAACAGCAGCATCACTCCTTATGATGGCATGGATTTTCTCCATCATAATTTCGACAGTTTGTCAGTGGTAGTGGAAGGAAGCTCTGATTACAATATGGCTGGACCCAATGGAGAAGGAAGCTCTAATTGTGAGGAGCCAAGTGAGTACGAGGACTGCGATTGGGAGGAATCTAGTGAAAGTGACCTTGATTATTATAAAAACTTTTTTCTCTAGTAAGTCACTGTCTTTTCTCTTAATTCAAGTTCTGTTGGTTTCTGCATTTTCTTTTTTTTTACTGTACATTTATTAATGGATTGCCCACCACATGTTTGACTAGAGTTGTCAATGAGACTCCTAGCGATTTGACAATAAAGAATGGCAAGAAAATGCTTTTATTGGTGTTTTAAAAGCATGCTTTTAGTGATTAAAAGTGAGTAAACATCAAAACTGGAAGTTTTTGCTGCCAAATCTCATCTTAAATAGACATATCTATTTCCTTTGCATTTTCTTAGCTAGACTTTTTTTTTCCTATTCTATTTTTTCCTCCCCAGACATTTAGGAGCTTAACAGAATATATATATATATAATGTCAAGTTTGAATGGAAAGGGTGCTATAGCCTATCACATGTATTGCCTCCATCTGTAATATAATTACCTCATTTATCTGTGATATTAATACTTTGAAACTCATTTTATAATTGCTCTTTAATCATGGAAGCGTTTGACATATGATTATTGTTCTTTGGCTCTTGATATTCTTGAAATTTTCCAGGTTTTTTCAGATCATAACCAAGTTCAACCACCCATGCCCATCTCACATGTTCATCTTTATAGTAATTAGACCCAAGCAGGCAAGCAAGTATTTAACAAGATTGAAAATGGGAGAAGGTAGTATGCTTAGATTTGTAAACCCCACTTTACTTATTGTCATTTTGATGTATTATGCCTACAATGTAAGTTTTGTCACATTTTCGTCATTGTTTTTCCATTTTAGCCTGATTTATTACATCTCATAGTAAATTGATAATATACCTTATAGACATCCTAGTATATACATATGGTTCCAATTTTTTTGCATGTCAATAAAGGGTAGGGGATGGAAATAGCAGGGATCCAATTTCTTTTATAAAAATAGAGAATATGCATGTCCATAGCTGCTTGTGAGGAGTCAAGTGGGTGATTAGTGACCTGAAATTTTTTCATTGGAAGGAATTTTGTGAAGTGACCCAGAAGGTTGATCAACGTTTTTCTCTGTATCGCCCGTAAGTCACCATCCTTCTTAATTTGAGTTTTGTTGGTTGATGCATCATTGCTTTCCCTTTCCTGTGGCATATACTTGTACTCTTTTGGGTTTATTTTAACTTCAAAAAGGTTTCTTGCTAGCTGTACCTTAGTTAATTATTAGCACTTATTCAAACTTAGTTCTGGTTTGTTTAATAAAAAAAACACAAAGCAATACTCCTAGCGGTTGAAAATTGATAATATACCTTTATAGACATCCTAGTATATACATATGGTTCCAATTTTTTTGCATGTCAATAAAGGGGTGTCCTATGAAACTGTTTAGTTTCTGTAAATGTTGTGGTAGATGTACTAGTCAAAGATACTTTTAGTCCGGGTGGAATTCTGGATTCGTTTGAAAACTCTATAGCCAAAATGATTCTGAGAGAATTTTACAAATTCATGTTTGTGTTGCTAACAAGCTCATAAGGACTCATTTTAAATCTGGTGCTTATTTGGTTGAAAAGGATAATGGCTGCTGCTTAGCAGAAATCATAGAAACCATGCCTGCAGGTCCTTTTTTGATCTCACTAGCACGACCATAAGTGAAGACCTTGAGCATTGGAACCATTTTGTAGGTTACAATCACCTTCCAAAATTATTGTCGTTCTTTGGAGGATTTTATTGAATTTTCTTCTTGTGAGGGCAAAATTGAGAAGACTTGTGAGGACTTTTTTCCTGTGTGTCAAAGATGCAGAAACCTTAGACCTTTTTTTTTTCCCTTGTCATCTAGAGAAATCTGGTTTGGTTTGATCTGTCTATTAGAACTAATTTCATTTAGCCTTACTGATTCAGGCATGGATGAAGAGAAATCAGGGCAATTTTAGAGAACTTAAAGTACTTCTTGCTGTTCTTTTGTCTCTATCTTATGATCTATTTGGAATTATAGGAACAAGGTAACCGTGAAGAAAGAGCCTTTCTCTGCCACTAATGCGGCCATGTTTTTTAAAAGTTTGTTTGATTTCAATGTGCAGGGTAACTAACAGTTCAAAAAACAAAGAAAAGCCTCAACAACAGCAAGAAAAGCAAATCCAAACCTTTAGAGAGGGTTCAACTGCAACCAATCCTGTTGGAGGAGAGATGCAAGGGTAGGGGATGGAAATAGTGGGGATCCAATTTCTTTTTTAAAAATAGAGAATATGCATGTCCATAGCTGCTTGTGAGGGTCAAGTGAGTCATTAGTGACCTGAGATTTTTTCATTGGAAGGAATTTTGTGAAGTGACCCAGAGGGTTGATCATCGTTTTTCTCTCTATCGCTCGTAAGTCACCATCCTTCTTAATTTGAGTTTTGTTGGTTGATGCATCATCGCTTTCCCTTTCCTATGGCATACACTTGTACTCTTTTGGGTTAATTTTAACTTCAAAAAAGTTTCTTGCTAGTTGTACCTTAGTTAATTATTAGCACTTATTCAAACTCCCTTCTGGTTTGTTTAATCAAAAAACACAAAGCAATACTCCTATCTAATTTGATATGCATATAAAAAACAGTCTTATGAAATAAACAATGATTAGGGTCATCTTGGTTTAGTGATTGTGTTCCTTGTTTGTGCTGGTTGCCGCCTTGATGTTGGATCATTGGACTATTTCATGAGGTGAATCTATCACATGGCCAATAGAAAAAAAGATAAGTGCAGTCCATTGTATGCTTTTTAATTTCTCTCATCATTGTTTTAAAATTTTTCAAGGTGCAAAAACAATATATGCATGCCACTGCAAACATTACAATCAAAATTATTTTTTATCTCATTACATATTATATATGTGAAGTCATGCATAGATTGCAGTCAGAATGATTAGTCTAGCTAGGGGTAGCATCTAGCTTTCTCCCTAGTTGAGAGTTCTCTAAAGTTGTGTACTAACCTTCAACCAAAGAAAATGCTTTTTTTTTTTTTTTTTCTTTCTGCTTAAGAGACAGCTGCGTTTTCTGTTCTAGTTCTTGTTCCTTTTATTTTTGTTTTGTTCCGAAAATTCTTATTAATTTAAAGTATGACAACAGTTATATAACTTTTCCCCACTCCACTTGCTATATAGCTAAGACAATTAGGATTCCAATTCTAAAATGTACAAACTTTACAATCAAATGTAGTTATAAAATTTAAAATCTTCAGCAATGAGGAACTTGATAATAACTTTTATGAGGAATTAATTTGGATATTTAAATCCCATAAAAAAATGGATATTTAAAATATCTGTAAAGAACAAATCATTAAAACAAGTTCTTGATACATCCAAATATCAACATTATTGACAATTGATCGTACCGGAATAATTAGTCTTCCTTGTTGAAGGTTTTTTAGGGTTGTTTACTAACTTGAAACCAAAGCAGATGCTCTTTTTCTGATTAAGAGAATAACTGATTTTTCTATTCATTTCTTTTTATTTTTTGCTTTTGCTTTTCTCTGAATTTTTATTATTTAAAAGTACAACAACAATCATAAAGTGACTAAAATGACTTGTATTAGCATGTTTGAGGACATTGTTATTGCAATTCTCATAATGCAACAATCTTTAGAATCAAATCATGGTTAGTGATGGTTCAAATTTTCAACCATGAGGAGCTTGATCATAACTTACCTTAATGGGGATTTAATTTTGATATGCAAAATTTCTTCAATGACCAAGTCATTACCATGTTCTTGATATATCCAAATATTGTCAGGTTGTTGACAATTGATCAGTTCATTGATCAACAGAGAAGGTCTGCATCAGCAGCAGTAATATTCTTGGTGAACTGCTTAAACTATCAACATTGGGAACCTAGGCTTGTATGTATATGTTAATAGATTTGCCACCACCAACTAATTGAGAAGCTCTCATGGGAGACAATCTTCAAAGTTAAAAGCATTTAGTCCAATTTTATGTGTCACCAAAAAAATGGTGTGAATGATTGCATAATACTCAATTGTTAGACCTGTCTTGTCAGATCTGTGATTTACCATAAGAGAAGCGCGTTTGGATCTATTACTAAATGACCTTAGCCAGCTGATGCCTTTATTCAATGTTGGGAAATCATCAAAGACTTCATCTTCCCATGTAATGCTTGTGAAGAAGAATTGGTGAGACCTTTATAATATTTGAATTTCATTTTTAAAGTGTCATATGTTTCTTCCTTTGATTTCTTATTTAGATATTTCTTTCGTTCATTCTTTCTTCTCCTTCCTCTTTTACTTCAGAGATTTAGGAGTTTAATAGGTGCCCTGTGACATATCTTTTTTCTATTGAGCTTTCTTATATATATAATTTAGTAGACAGGTACTACCACATGTAAATGCCCCGTTACTTTTTAATAGTGATAGTTTAAAACTCTTTTTATACGTAGTACTGCTCTTTAATTGTTTAAGCTTTTACCAAATAAATTTTGTGCTATTTCCTCTTGATGTTCTTGAAGTTTTCTAACTTTTATACCTTTAACTCTAAATGAAATTATTGACTGAAATTTGTACTTACCCATATCAGATCACGAGCAGGGCAAAACTATTCATGCTGATTTCACAGGATAAAACAAACCAAAAGACTTATCTCCATAGGTAACTTAGCTTGGCTACCCTATCAAAGTGACTCAACTAGAATTAGACTCAAAGGATAACAGAAATTAAACCTGAGCATACAACAAGCTTAGCCATAAATTACTAACCTAATTCTTTGGTGCATATTCAATCAGGCAAGCAGCTGTGCAGAAAAGGTTGAAAAATAGAGAAGGTATCCTGCTTTGATTGATAAGCCCTGCTCTAATTGTTATCGTTGTTTTGATGCATTACATCTGGAAGATAGTTTTCATATTTTTCTGCTTGGTTGTCTTTTTAGCCTAATGTATTTTGATGTGTTTTGTCCAGAATTTAAGTTTAGTCATGTATGTGTGTATCAATCTTTTTCAATAATACAAAAAATATTATTTTGCTAGGTTATAAAACCCATACTTTAGTAATCCCTCAATTAAGTCAAAATAAGCTACTACTATTAATAGGTATTTAAACTTACCTTTACACCTTGGCTTGAAAACAGGACCTGATTAGAGAGCTGTACTCTCAAGAAGTGGCTGCTCAAATTTTAGCTATCCCTATCTCAAGCTGTAGAGTTACTGATAAGCTGCTATAGCCTCATACAACACAACATAGTGAGTGAAACCAAGTGTCTTATGCAATGAGGAAGAGAACTTGGATCATTTATTCCTAAAGCACAGTCTTGCTTGGGCTGTATAACCTCAACACAATGATGTTTGAGGGACAAGGGTGCAAAACAGTGTACTTATGATGTGCTAATGCTCAGTAAAGTTTTGTTTTGTAGGTATGCACAAGCCTATGATGCGCAACATGTTGTAAAGTAACTACTAGAGTGTACCAGGGCAAGTGTGTCCAGTCGTGGAAGGATGGCAAGTGTTACTGACAGTTGAAGGGCACTGGCAGAGCAGGTGCAAATGGGTTTGTTTTGCCTATGTAGCTAAATCATGTGCTGGCAGATAATTTTTTGGCTGTTCCAGTAATGCCGTATGCAAACGAGTGGAAGCTTACTGTTTGAGAAACATTTTTTCCAGGCTTGTTTTGATTAGTGGAAGATTGGAGGACCTGTGTTTGGAAAAGAAGAAGGTTCCTTGGCAACTTGCTGCGCTGACTGAAGAACATGAGTACAAGGGAGTTGGAGAACGCCAGTGGTGTACATTGGCTGTGCATGGGAGTCACTAATTATGAGGCTAAAGCCCAGGTTACTCTTGCTTCTAACTCTTTTATGAACATTTTTTGGGTTTCTAACTCTATTACTAGAGAGTTAACTTTAGCAGTCTGGATAATATATAGCCAATTTGTTTCAATAGTGGGACTTTAGAGTTACTTTCAGCAAAAACTGTTCATGTTTAGTTGATGTTCTCCACATGTTAATAGATAGTCAAAATTGCCAATGAGCTGGGTAGCTCAAATGGTATTTTCTAACCCCCAAATTTTCTACCAACAGGTAATCACAAGGCTCATGAGCCTGAGAGTTGGCTTGGAACGTCAATCAACAAGGCTAGCCAAATTTGGATAACATTGGTAAATTACTGAATCTCCCAAAAGTTTAAGCTGTTAGAAAATTGTAAATTTAATCATTTAACCATAATTATAACACTTCCCTTCATATGCGGACCTAAACCTCTTCCTAAAAAGTAGGGCCCAACTTGTGGGGTTTTTAACATTTTAAATTAAAGGTAGAATGGAGACAGGATTGAACTAAGGATCTCATGCTCTTATACCATGGTAAATTACATATTCACCTAAAAACATTATAATTACTTTATTAGTAATTTATCAAAGAGTGGAGACAAGATTGAACTAAGGATCTTGTGTTCGTATAGTTGCAAGTTGCAACTCAAGAGTTATCTATAGCAAAGTAGAAAGTTACAAGATTATAAACGAATCTAGCAAAGGAAGAAGCATTGCCTTGCAGGCTTGATTTAAAGCAGATAAAAGATTAGCTCACAGTTTCTCTTAGCATCTTCATCATACATTTTGTCGTAGTGAAAGATCTGAACTTTGTACAAAAGGGCAAAGATTAATGGCATCATCACTCAAAAAGATCAAAAGTTGACAAACAATGCAATTATGTATAATCCTATCTGGTGACATTTTTACTTTTTACCTCATATAAATGTAAAAGAAAACTAAAGTAATATGACTTGCTTGAACACTTTCTTCAGCTACTTTACACTGCTAATACTAAATTAATTAGTGGATGTATTAGTCATAAAAGTTTCCAAATTCCACTAAAGCATTTGTAAGTGATACATCATGGTGGAACCTTGATTGTGAATAGATAGATAGAAAGAAAGCCATACGAATAAAAATAAGTTTATAGCTTTTCAAAAAAAGTAATACGAGCAGGACTTTATATAGCTAGGCATTGGGAAATTATGCAAAATGTGTAGGAGTAATTGTCATCAAATTTCCACTACAGTACTAATCCCAGAAAACAAAAGAAAAAAATTTCATAAAAGCATGATAAAGCATATTCATCCCATTACCACCACCAACAGCAAAAGATTTTGATTCATTAGAATCTACTCATGCGTGTGTCTCACTCTCTCACATGTTTGAAAATAGTTTTGCCCCATTAGTTAATCTTTTTGAAAAATGGGTCAATGCAAGGTCAACACAAAAATTTACACTTTGACTTGGAACACAGGACCTGGTTAGGGAGCTATACTCTCCTGAAGTAGTGAAGTGGCTGCTCAAATTTTAGCCACCCCTATCTCAAGGTGAGGAGCTACTAATAAACAAATATCACCTCAATGTAACACATGGTGATATCAAAATTAAGCTACTGTTGAAAGTAGGGGGGAATTCAGGTAATGGATTCTCATTGGAGGGTCATAGCTCTTAGATGAAGACGTCTGTGGGAATTGAAGCTTCCTTTGAAGTTAAAAATTGTTATGCGGAAGTTTGGCATGAGGACTTACTAATTAAAACAGAATAGTTAAATGAAACATAGTGAGTGATAGTAATTGTGTGAGGAAGTGGAAAACTTGGTTCATTTATTCTTGAAATGCAATCTTGCTTAGGCTGTATTGTTTGGATAGATTTGAGCCTTAGAACTAAGTTCATTTCTCCCTGCTCTTTGAAGCGGTGGTTGCCTCAGTGGATGGAGGATCCAAATTTTCAAAAACAGGAATATATTATGTTCTCTAGATTGATGTTTAAGGGTGCAAAATTGCTTCTAAAGTAGTGCTAATGCTTTGTTTTGCAGGTCTGCACAAGTCTTTAATGCATGAAAAGCAGATCAGAGTAACTGCAGGAAAGTACCAAGGCAGGTGTTTCGAGTTGTGGAGGGTTGTAGGAGTTGCTGTCAATTTAGGGACACTAGCAGAGAGAGTGTGAACGGGATGGTTTTGGCTTTGTAGCTAAATCAAGTGTCGGCAGGCTGTTGCAGTTCTTCCATATGCAATCAAATGGCATGCAGCTAGATGCCACTGTTCGGAAAGCATTAACTAAGGCTATACAGCTTGGTTTTTGTAGACTTGTTTCCATAATTTCTATGAGTGGAGGACCTATTTTTGAGAAGAAGGTTTCCTTGGCAACTTGCTGTGCTGATTAAAGACCACAAGTGCATGGAAGTTGGAGAACGCTAGTGGTTGTATATTTTGTGCATAAGAGAGTTGCTACAGATGTTGGGGCCTTGCTTCAAATTCTTTTGAACATTTTGGGACTCTTCAGACATTATTGTATTAATAAACCATACCCAAAAAGAAAAAAGAAGACGAAAAGAAATAAGTTAAATTAACACCTTTTCTGGACTAATTTAAGCTATGACATGCGACTACATGCAATCATTAACATTGTAAGGCATCATACAAGAGATTCATGTACTTAACGTGAAAATCATATTCAACTCTCCTTTTAGATTCAAATAAGAGCAATTGAATTAACTATCTAATGGCTCTGACCGATTAACATGCCTTTTTTTTTTTTTTTTTTTTTGTGCCCTTCAAGTGGATTGTTCTATTAAACTTCTATCAAATTGAAATTTCTCTTCCTTATGTAAAGGTTGTTATATACTTCGATAGTTTTTATTTTTCCCCACGATAACACAAAATATTTAATCCATGTCTTTTGGGTCACATTAAATAATTTTTTAACAGAAATTTTGGCTCCAGCCGAAGTAACATTAAATAATTTTTAACTTGACTTGGCTCAAATTGGCTAGAGGGTAATGATAAGAAGATAAATGAAGTTTAGAATAGCATACTTTTTGTTTTTTAATGGAAGGTTGAAATTTGCCTAATTGATTTCCAGTTTAAAAGGATCTAGAGCAGAATCATCTAGTCTTTGAAGCAAAAAAAAAAAAAAAAAATTCTGCCATGCTGCAAAAACATGAGCATTTGATTTCATCCAAGGTTAGGCAAAACATATTAAATTAGTACCATTTACTAATGAGAAATCTCATTAGTACTTTTTTTTTTTTTTGTTCAATAAATATCATCATTGAAACTCTCATATAGCTCATTATGCAAGTCCATCTGCAAAGTCAAAATTTTTTATGAAAGGGTTCCCACTTAATTTTTAGATTACATTTTCAATCTTCAGATATTATAGATTCTCCAAAAAAGAAATTTTCAGATATTAAAAATAATTTTAAACAGTTACATCTAAAATCAGCATTAGGTCTTCAACTGCCTTTTAAATCCAACCCCCCCCCCCCCCACACCCCCCCAACCAGCCCTCCTTCATTTTCCCTTTTTTTTTCCTCTCTTTTTCAACGAATGTGGCGAGCTTTCTCTTCCTGTCCTATCCCTAATAATTTTTGGGCATTTGCTATACCTTCTGGATCTGCAATACAATAAATCACATAAACTACATTACACATCAAAAATCAGCTATTCTGTAACAATCAGCTATTGTTTGAAAAGATCAAACCAAAATATAAAATCAAGTGAAATGTCTATCAATTCTAAGTTTAAAAGTTTTGCAATGTAAAATACATTATTGGACATTGAAAATCTCTCCAAACCAGTTGTATTCCCTGAATTTATATAGTTCTTAGCCCTTCTAAAAGATGTAGGAGTCAAGCCCATTGTAACTTCCAGTGAAGTTAAAAAAGGAAGACTAGGAAAAAGAACCCTCAAGTAATTAAGGGTGACATCATTATCTTATTCAATAGAATTTGTAATATATCCCATCTTCTTTGTTGTCCGTAAATGGCACAATGAAATCAAAACTCACCAAAGAACTGCGTGAAAATGTGTGTGAAGAAGTTCAAGTTGCGGGAAACATTATAGGCCATGGCAGGTGGAAGAGGTTTCACAATGGTGTCAATGCTGAATACTCGTTGAAGAAACTGCATACACAAAACTCAAAAGAAGTATCATATCACAAACTCAATTACGAACGGATTTAGATGCAAAATTATACAAAGTAAGCAAATGGAAGAAGAAAAGAGGAGTAAAAATGTTATTGAGAGCCAAACAAACATAGATGATTGTATAACTCCAAGCAGTGAGTGATGGATAGGCTATAAAAGTGTCAATCAACAAAAAAACAGAACATGACAATAAAGACTGTATCAATTAATTGATATACATACTACAGACATGCCCTTGCCCATAATAACAATGTGGATATTGATGGCATTCACACACACACACAAAAAAAACCCTCAATCAATTTCAGTGATCTACATCATAGAAAGCACAAATATGTAACCTCACTTCATAAAACTGAGGCTTCAACCATATTAAGAATTAACTATATGAAGCCTCAATAATAAGAGGCTTCAACCTCACGTTAGTTGTCTTACCACTTAGGAAAAAAGCTTAAACTATTAAGAAATAGAAGATTTAATCACTTAACCATTATTACAACACTTTCTCTTGCGTGTGGGTCTACACTCCCCTTTAGTAAGTAAAGCCCGACAAATTTGATTTTGAACTTTTTCTAATTGAGAGGGTGGAACAAAGATAGGGTTCGAACTCAAGACCACCTACTTTGATACTATAATAAACTATCAGATGTCCCAAAAGCTTAAACTGTAAGAAAATAGTGAGCTTAATTATTTAACCATTATTCTAACTGTTTGAAATAAAATGACATGCCATTGTCTATCAACTTGAAACTCTATATAGGGTAAAAGTTCTCATCCACTACAAGAATAAATTTCTTCTTTCTTTCCTTCTGTTTTCAGTTTTCTCTGCTGGGTAGAAGTTATCAGCCACTACTACAATGGGTTATCCCCAGTTGTATTTCTAATTAGGTTTATTATAGTAATACTGAGGTTTTGTGTAATTTAACCCAGACATATCATAGAGTTGCAATACATTGGCCAACTGGTAGGAGCTCACATTCCCAATTTATCCTTAAACAAATTAACAATCTCTCATATAACACATAACTCAAATCTATTAAAACACAATTGAGAACAACCAGGAATCCCCCAACACTGCAAAAGGGTACGCTACTAATGACAAAGACATGAACTTTAAACAACCAATAGCAAGTAATCAAGAAACTAAGAATTGGGTAACCAAAGGAACAAAATTTAAAGCAAGAAATCAATAAACTAAGAACTGGGTAACCAAAGAAACACAATTTAAAGCAAGTAACTGGTTAACAAAAGAAACACAATCTAAAGCAAGTAATCAAGAAACTAAGAATTGGGTAACCAAAGAAACACAATTTAGAGCAAGTAAGCAAGAAACTAAGAATTGGGTAACCAAAGAAACACAATTCAAAGCAAGAAATCAAGAATTCTCTCAACTGGGTAAGCAAAAAAAAAAAACCAAGAAACAAAAATGAAAATCAAGAAAATAGAGACCTGGTAGTTACGTTGAAAGCTGTAGCGAAGCTGGGGGTCAATCTTGACGAGCGAATCATCATCGTAATCGTCATGGTCGTGGCGTTTGGACTTGTCTTTCTTCTTGCGAGGCACGTGCATCACTGACTCGGCTCCAGGCTACTGCTTTGTGACTTTGAGCTTCGCGTCTTGAAACTCTTCGGCGGCTTCCTCTTCGCCCCTCCATGGCGCCGATGACATCAACTTCTTCTTCCCAATTGCCATTTTTATTCAATCGGAGTTTACAGAGACAGAGACAGAGACAGAGAGGTGTAGTGCTGTTTGTTGTAAAAGTGATAAGGTTTGTGTTTGGCTTTGTGGGTTATTATTGCTTGCATTTTATGTTAGGTTAAAGCCCATTCCTGTTTAGTGTAACCTTTAACTAAGAGGGAATAGTTATAGTCTTAAGCTTCATGTTTGGTTAGGGGCATCTAATTGATGAAGATTAAAGATTTAATATTACAGATACAACAATTTTCAAAATAGTAGACTTGTCAGGTTTTTATTGATTCTTACATGGGTCTTATTTTTATTTACTTATTTAATTACTTTGACAATTGCAAAAATTTGTGTACATTTGGACTTCTTGTTTTTCATGAATATGATGTTTTGGAACTTTAATGCATGCATATGTAACTATAAGTATACCTTTAAATCTATAAGTTCCCCCAAAAATGTGAGTTAATAATGATTGCTTAGGTCAAGTCACCAAATTGGTTTTTTGTGTAATCAGGTTTTGAGGGAATCTAGATGCACTTTAGTACTTAGATTCCCCTTAAGCTATTTGCAATAAAATATGGGAATGTATCTTTTCAAAATTACTGTAATTGTAAATGTTTATTTAGACCAAAAAATTTGTCAATTAGTAAGTGGAAATTGCTTGTGCAACTCAAAATTGATGGTGCAAAAATGGAGAATGGAGAGCTAGTTATTTTCACATGTTAGCTCCTGTGGTGTGTCCAATTCTTGGAGTTCCATGTTGATTAGAAGTGTACCCATATTTGAGTTTATATGCACTATTATGCAATTCTCTTAGTATCTATTAGACAAGAGACCTAACTTTGGCATATGGCTTTATCTATACCATACATGTGCTGATGTGCATCCTATCTTGTCTCACAGATGTGAATTTGGTTCAAAGCATTCAGTTTTGCTTTGGCCCATTTATCTTTCCTCATTTTCTAGACTTTTTCTATGGGGCTTTTTATTTCCATCTATGAACATTGGTTTTGGCCCATTGATACTTAGCTTATTTTGTGAGGAAAGCATGGTAAAATTTGTAAAATTTAATATGATCTATGACTAAATCCAGGATAGACAAACGAAGGAGTTGTGCAAGTTGATTTGGGCAAATTTCTTGAAAGTTTCAGCATGAACATGGGGTGCATTACAAATGGAATGGTTGAGTTCTTATCCCAAGAAAGGATCATGAAAACTTGATTTTTCTCAATCCATGTCTCCCTTGTGATTTTTTTTTACCATAATGATGATAGAATGGTAAAAAATTTTCACTATACAATGTTGGACGACAAACTATGGTGGTTGTTAATTTGATTTGATAATTGTTCAACCATGCATGTCACTTTTTTGCCTTTTTCTATGCTATTGTTGGTGATGTTATTTGCAAAGCTATTGATGATTTAAAAAGGAATCCGTGATTTGCGATCATCAAAAGAATAATTTTTTTTTTTTTAATAGGATCTTAAAAATAAATAATTGTTACAAATGATTATCCATTCTTATTTATTTTGATTACTAACTGATTTTCTTTTCTTTTTTTGAGAGAGATTACTGGATGATATTCTATTATGAAATTTTCTCAAAAAAAAAGAAAAAAAAAAAGAAAGATATTCTATTATGAAATGTCACACTTTAAAAGCTTAATAACACAATTTTATAATTTTTCTAACTAGTCCTTTATCATTTGAAAAGTCAATACTAATTTCCTTTTGATTTATTTGAGTTTAAATTAAGACCGGTAGCTTTGTTTTTTCGTTTTTTTTTTGTTTTTTTGAAAATTAAGACTGAAAACTTTCAGTTTTAGAATTTAATAACTTTTTTTCTTTATTTCCATGACAATATTCCCATAAAAAGTATTTTTTAAGATAAAAAACAAAATGGGAGAGAAAATATTAATGAACCAATGTAAAAAATATTTGAATTTATATTGTAAAGATTGAAGGTAAATATATTATAAAACCCATTATAGCTATATTTTTACTATATGACTTATTCGTATTATAATGAATTCAATATAGAGTTTATATAGTAGAGAATCATTGATTCAACCTATACTAATCCAAAGGCTAGTTTGCTAGTTCAATAATTACATGGGCCTACAATAAATTTGGGTCTCTAACAAAACTAACCAAACTTAAAGGTTTAGTTTGTTATAATTTCTAATTTTTAGAGTTTAATTTGAACCACTTCTGAAGAATAGGAATGTAATTTGCTCTAAGATTTATTGACATCTGTTGCCTATTTGTTTCTCAATATGACAGACCACTTTTCTTTAGCCCTGCTGATTAGGTTTTTTTTTCTTTTTTTTTAACATAATAAGACATTGTTGTTTTGTTAAGAACTTTGTAACTCAATTGTGTGTGCGCGTTTGTTTCTTACCAAAAAAAATTGCATTGTCTAATCTTATTTAGGAGAACCAGAGTTAGAGATCCCCATACACCACTTTTTAGTAACAATTGAATTTAAAAAATAAAAAAGCACTGTTGTTTTTATAGTACAAAACATTGTATTTCTTATTGAAAAGCAGGGGAACTATATTCTGATCACTTTTTCCTACTCCTATTCTATGTTCTCATCAATTCCCCATCCAAACATAAGGTTATGTACATAAAAAATGATAATTTATCTATTGGTAGAACAGTTTTAATTGGGAATGCCTTCTGGTTTTTCTTTCATATGGAAACTTTTGAATTTAATTAGGAGCCCACAGCCCACTATCAGTTGCCATCTTTTGAAGTTTCATGTGCATAGAACTGTGGTGGATCAACTAACCCCTATAGATAAGTTATACCTACTACACTTATTGCTAAGAAAATGTAGTTATAAGTAGTTATAACTACTACATTGAACAAAGAGACACAATTCCCATTTCCCAGCAATGCAATTAGTTGGATAGTAAACTTTTTCTGCCCAAATTGGTAGTATCAAGGACCAAAGATGGTCACCCCACATTATGTTTATTTAGTAATTCTCAGTAGTATAATTCATCCAATAGAAAATTTGTAACAACTGAAAATATATATGAAAGGAAAATCCGAGCTCCAATTCTCTCAAGTAAATAATAAAATCTATGACAAAACAAGAATTGTAGTTTAAAAAAAAAAAAAATACAGGCAAAAAAAAAAGGACAGAGAGAATTAAACCTCTATGGACAAAAGGGTCTACCAAGGCGAGCCCTGTGGCTTGGGATAGTGAAGTGCCTTATTCGCCCTTCTTGTTCTGTCACAGAGAAAAGCCTTAGAGAACTTGTCCTCCGCAACTCTATCAACATCATGCACAAACACATCAGTCTCTATTCCTAGCCATCAATCCAGCTGTGTATAAAGCACTCATTCTTCCTGGGGCATTATCATGGTACCCTGTATGTGCATCAACCATGATCAAGTCCCATTCTATGCCATACACTTCATTTGGAAAGTGGGAGGGAGTGATGGAGGCTGTGTGTGAAGAGGGAGAGAGAGAGAGAGAGACAGGACGGGGCGGCTGAATGAGAAGGAGATGCTAGGGTTTTAGTTTTATATATTTATATAAATTCAAAACGACGTCGTTTGATAATAGAAATTAAAAATTAAAAAAAAAAAAAAAAAAAAAGAAAGTTGTTTTGAAGGTTAGATCTGAGACAGGAGCTCGAAAAACACACGTGCTTACCACTTAAGCAACATACATTTTTTAAATATATTTTACCTAGAATAATATATATCGGTTGGTTTCGATTTGGTTGTATGATAATATATATAGGTCCACAATAAATTATTTATTTATTTGTTATTTTTTTATTCAAGTTGGGCTTACATATATATATATATATATATATATAAATTTCTTGATTAATTTATTTTAAAATTATTTTAGTACAACTTAAAATGATGCTATTATTAATATATATATAATAAAAATGACTAATAAACCCTTTAAATTACAACCACATAAAATGTGATTTAAAAAAAAAAAAAAAAAAAAAGGCGGCCAAAAGAATGACCAAAATATACTTCATAAACTTAAAAAATGACCAAAATATCCCCTAAGCCTAAAAAAAGACCAAGATGCCCCCACACCTAAAAAATGCCCGAAATACCTCCCAAAAACTAGAATATGACTAAAACACCCCCCCCCAAAACCTAAAAAAAAAAAATCAAAATACCCCCTAAACCTATAAATGTTCAAAATATCCCTAAAGCCTTAAATGACCGAAATATCCCCCGAAACCTAAAAAATAACCGAAATACCCCTGAAACCTAAAAAATGACCAAAACACTCTCAAAACCTAAAAAATGACTAAAATACCCTCCGAAACCTAAAAAATGACCAAAATACTAACATTTCACCTAAGAGAAAGAACACCTTGTACTGAAATAACTTAAGTAAATATAAGAACATTTCACCCTCAGACTCAACCAAGGAGAGTTTTCCTTATTATTGCGTTTATCTTCTTGGCTTGAATCCAGACTGTTAAGGTCTACACTTGAATTACTGAGCCGCTCTCTTATATAGTCCAGTTTCGAACAAATATATTGTGTTGGGTTTGTTGGGCCATCATTCATTGTTGATGGGCTGAGGGTCAAACTCTAGTCCTTATAATAATAATAATAATAATAATAATAGGCATTTTTGGTCTTATTTTAGTCATCGAGGGTATTTTGGTATTGTTTTTTAGGCATGGGAGTATTTTGGTCGTTTTTTATGTTTCAGGGGTATTTTGGTCATTTTCAAGTTTTGGGGAGTGTTTTAGTTGTTATAATTTACTAATTAATAACAATATAATTAATACTTCCAATTATGTAAATATATTTTAATACTACAAATTAATTGAGTATAATTTAATAATTAATAAGAGTTAATATAATACTTCAAATTAATAAAATATAATTTAAAACTACAAATTAATAATATGAAATATATTAATTAATAAAAATATATTTTAATAATTCAATTTAACAAAATTTAATTAAATTTAATACTTCAAACTAATTTAATATATTTTAATTTAATACTTCAAATTAATAAAATATAATTCCTTGCTACAAATTACTAAAATATAATGATAACTAAAAAAAAAAAAAAATGTAAGATGAGACAACTTAAAAGTACTTCTTGGCCTTGTTTTTCTTTATTTGGACCTATAGGAACAAGGCAAGGGAGATCCTTTATTCCCTGCCACTAATGTGGTCATGCATAGTAAAAGTTGAATTTCTATGTGCAAGGTAACTGTTAAGAACTAAAGGAAAGCCTTAACCGCAACAAAATAAGCAAAGTCCAGACCTCTATAGTCTTTCAACTAGCAACCTATCCTGCTGGAGGAGAGCTACAAGGGAATATGAACAAAATGGAGGAGACTCGTTCAGTTTTGTTTTGATTGTAAGAATAGAGATGGGTCCATGACTGGTTGTTTGAGCTGAACTAGAGATGTTGGAATGGAAGTAACAAAGAGGCGGTGGCAGAGCTAATGAAGGATATTCAGATGTTTAGGAACAGTTGACATGTTTGGGTTCGGACAAATGGACAGTCATCAGGCCGGTGTTAGATATTTTGGGGCTTAAAGCGAGAACTAAAAATGTGGCATTTTTTATACTTATATATTAATTAAATTAATGTTTATTTAATATTTTATATTATAATATATTTCATTTAATATCTATTTTTCTTGCCTTTTTAGATGCAAAATTGAACATCATTGTTATCTTACAATTGTATCATTTTATTGTCTTCTAACTCTTTTTGGTGAATTTCTTGCTCATTTGTGAGATTTTCATCTAAATTTTGTGTTATATTTGGTTTATTATTAATAACAAATTTATCCATTGATCATTTTTTAGACTCAATTAAATTTTTTTTTTTTAAGTTTTTCATATCTAGATGCATATTTTCTAGTAGACATTTCTAATTAAACAATATATTTATAAAAACTAAAATAAAAAATAATTTTCAAGTGTATAGCAAATGAGAAATAGAACCTGATTTATATAAAAAATATTGTTGTAGTTTCACCAAACAATAATAAGTTTTTAGCAATCTCAACCTGCATAAATAAAGACTTATTTAATATATTACCACTAACTAAAATATATATATAAAAACACAAGATTAAAATTAAAAAAAAAAAAATTAAGCACAAGCATAACAAAAATTTAAACACAACTATAACACAAGGCTTAATAAGACCCACCCACAAAAAAACACGAAACAAATCCTATCTATAACCCTAAAATTAAATAAATAAATAAATAATAAAAAAAATAAAAATAAAACCTTGAAGGCCCAAAACTGATAAACAAAACTAGGGCCCAATCTTATTACAAGTCAAAGTGCCCTGTGCCCAAATATTTATACCTGAAGCTGAACGGCTGAACCTGAGAGAGGCGGAGAGCAGTCTGAGCAGAGCAGTGAGCAGAGAATTAGATTCAGAGAAAGAATGAAACTATGAGAGAGGCGGAGAAACGAAGAAAGCTTGCTTGAGCTTGAACAGTTGAGAGAGGCGGTCCAGGCGGAGGAAGCTTGCTGCCTTGCTTGAGCTGTTGAGCAGATGAGAACAGTGGAGAGAATGAGAGACAGAGAGAGGCGGAGAGTAGAGAGTAAGGTAAAATTTTTCGAGATTTGAGTTGTTTTATTTGTTTTGATTTGTGATTGATTTGTGGCTAATCTCTTAGACCGGATTTATAGTTTATCTGGTTGATTTTCGGTTTGTCTAGAGGATAATAATGTTCGATTTACCAAAATTTTTGTTTTTTTGGTTAAAAAGATGTGCCAGATTTTTGTAATTCCTTTGAAACTTTTTTTTTTTTTTTTGTCCCTACTACACCGTATTATGTAACAAGGGTATAATAGTCAATTTATATAAATTATATTTTTCATCATTCCATTTTTCTCTCCAACTAAACAAAAGAGTTTTCCACCCTCCCACTTTTCCACCCCTCCAACCAAACACACAAGAGGGAAAACTAAATATTTTCCATCTTCCCACATTTCCATCCTCCCACAATTTTCCATCCTCCCACTTTTCCACTCCTCCATCCAAACGGATCCTTAGGCAATTGCCTAACTCGCCTAAGGGAAGGGTCGTCCCTGACAGTCATCCTCTAGCAAAGCCTCAATCTCTAGCAACCATTGCTCTATACTTCTTTATGAACATTAGCATCAATAGTACACAATGCACTCTCTTAATCTTGTATATTTTTATTCTAGTGTTGTTTTTGTTCCTTTGTAATTTGTATCATTATATCATGCCTCAAATCCACTACCAAAATCATTAATTTCTTTAGAACAAAATAGAAATCCACAAAATATTCAAATTACCCAGCTAACATTTTAGTCTCTCATAATTATGTTCCTTTTTGTTTAACGTAGTTGAATAATTTTTTGTCTTTCTTTTCTCACTACTCACTTTCACATCTACTTTATTTAAACAATTGAGTTGTTGACCTTACTGCAAAACCGAGGATGTGCATGCTTGCACTTAACTATGATTCCAAAACCCAATGCCCATTCTTAAATTTAACAAGAAATTTAGTAGAGTAGTACTAGTAATTGTTTATGATTCTTCTTCTTTAAAACATGAAAAGCCCACGGGGGAGAAATTATAGAGTCTTCTAGTGGATCATGTCACTTGTCCATCATTCTATTAAAAAACTTCCATTTGTTTAAAATTGCTGAGTCAGTAATTAATTTCTGTTTAAAATGTTTTTCTAACTAACAATTTTAAATAGGTGGAAGTTTTTTAGTAGAATGGTGGACCACATCACTTGTCCACCATGTAGATCTTATAATTTCTCCCACCGAAAGTTCCTCTTTTGAATTTAACGGCTCTTTGAGTTAAATGGCACCGCTTTTCTTATTTATTGCCACGACGACGTTTTGTCTTCAGTTACTACTTTTATTTTATGAAGCATCATTGTTTTGTCATTGTTGGTCCTTGCCAGATGTCAATGCCTCATTGACTCCACGTTATTTGTAAATTTTGTTAGTTCTGTTAGAGTTACAACGGCTAGTTTGTTAGTTATATAAATAGATCTCTGGTTGCAATTGTCATCGAGTGATTTTTTTTTCCTCAAATCAAATTTCTGTTGTTTTCTCTCTCTATTTTGCACGCTTTTTTCATTTTACTTTGTTTACCGTGACATTCAATAAGTGAGAACACTGAGAAGGAGAAGAAAATTGCAAGTGAGTTTCAATTCAAGGTTCAAAAACATAAATAGTAGTAGAGTATTATAATTTATTAAGATATTAGTTGTATATGTGCAGTTATTCTTTGTGATTAGGAAACCTCAATGTGAAAACAATTTCGAGTTATCTTATTGAGATGCAACAATTTAAGTTGTAATAATGTAACTTTGAGATGCTATCTGTCTTTTATTATAAATTTAAAAGATATTTATACATATGAACATGAAAAATACATATAACATGAAAATTTTAACTCTAAAGAAACTGAGTTGTAAGACAATTTTCCTTATCAAGTCATAGTCATGCCCTAAGTAATGTTGTTTTAACAAGTTGATGAATATTAGTCACCATTAGGTTAATCCATGTCAGTGTGTCCTATTTTCCTCTTTCCAGAAGCATGGAAACTAGGGAATGGTTAAACATTAAAATCAAAAATAATATAGAAAGTGAATCATAGCTAAACACTATAAGGTAAAAAATGAATATAGAAAGCAGATAGAATTTTCAGTGAAAATTACTGCATGCATTATTTATCATATTTTTTCTCCAAAAATAATCATGTAGTCCACACTATAATTTGAAGTAGGGGTGTAATCGTTGCAGTTCAGTTGGTTTGAAGTGCGATTTTTCCACTAAACCAAAATTTTCTATTTGACCAAATTTGGCACCAACACCAAACTAATTGGATTTCAATTGATTCAGTTCGGCCGACTTTTGATTTCTTCCAATTTCTTAGAAACCAAACAGATCAAAGGGAAAAAAAAAGAGCCTATTTCCCTTTGCTTTTCCACATTTTCTCAACAACCAAATACCAAGCACCAAAAAAAAAAACTCAAAATCATGTATATATTCAGGGATCATACCAAAATAAGAAAATATATATTTCCCTTTGCTTTCCCACGTTTTCTCACCATCCAAACACCAAACACCAAGCAAAGTAGCAAACACACACCAAAAAAAAAAAAAAAGAACTCCGAAGAAACGTATCGGCAAAGAGGTGTACTAAAGCAGCTTGATAGAGAGAGAGAGAGACATGGGAGGAAGAGAATGACTAGAGAGGGAAAGGGGAGAATAGCTGCTGTTGAAGTGAGAGACAAATGTTGAAAAATAGGATTAATAGGGTTATAAAGCAAACCCAAAACGTCGTAGTTTTGGTAATAAGGAGAGAATAAATAAAAAAACTCTTATTATGGGTCGGACCTGGCTGACTGGTGGGAATGCGTGTATCCTTGCCACTAGGATATCAGGAACTTTCTTGATATAATTTGTACAAATTAATATTTAATATATTTCGGTTCGGTTTCAATCGGGTCGGTATATTTGGGTGGGACATCGAAACCGAAACCAAACCGCACCGAAACCAAACTAAAATTTTGGCAACAGTTTGATCGGTTTCAGCCAGTTTTTTTGGTTTCTCGGTTTTGTGCACACCCCTAATTTGAAGAAAGCAATATCAAACGAAACTTCAAGGCAGGACTTAATGTCCTACTGTACTCTTTCCAAGATCATGGAAAGTGGGCTATGCTTTAATATGTTTTTCCTGTTTTCTTAATTATTACTTTAGATTTTGGGTTTTAAAATAGGAAAATTGACATTATTTTCTTCAGATTCATTTCCAATTTTATGGTTTTGGAAGAATCGCAATATGGGATATCACGCAAACATTGATTTTTAATCTGTTGGGTGACTTTCGTCAAAACTACTGGGAAAAAAAAAAAAACTAAAGTAAAATAAAATATGCGATAGCTGTACTCTTTCTTAGGCCATTGTATTGGGCCTATTGGTCGTGGTAAACCAATTATGGGCCTGTGGGGCTCCAAGGGAGTCTAGGGGGTTTCCTATTGTATCAAATCAAAATTTGAGATTGAAAAGTTTTTTTTATTTTTAAAGGGGTAAATAAATAAATATATAAGAGAAAAGTATAATTCAAGAGAAAAAAAAATACAAAACCTATTGTTTACCTTTCAAAAGTATTACGAGTTTAACTTTAAATTATTCTATAATTAAGTGACCAGCCTCTATCCTGTGAATATAGACAAAAGCATTGTGTTTTTGACAAGGGTATTGGACACAACATCCTATTGTCTTCTTTTCACGAACACGGAAAGTGGGTCATGCTGCTCCTAAGCCTTCCTTGACGACTAAGTTAATTTTTTGATTTATTGATTTTGAAACAACTGAGTTAAGTTTGAGAAAAAAAAAATGATAAATTACACAAATTTCCCTTGAACTTCTTCAGCATGTATTTTCACCGAAATCCTCTCATAATAATAATAATAATAATAATACAGTTTTAAGAAATTTATGCAACCCATTCCCTTTCCATAAAAGAATTGAAACTATACTATATAGCTGGCCACCACCATTAAGTTAATCTGTGTTAGTAACTAAGGCGTGTCATATTTCTTTTTCCAATTTTTATCGAACATATGATTAATGGAAAGAGAGGATACTTCTTATCACTTTCCAAAATTCTCTAACATACATACCCCACCCCCCATCTGAATAATGGAAAGAGAAAGATATAAAGTCACCACGAAATTGCTCGCTACCCTCGTCTTCTTGTTCTTGGTAGGTGGGAAAAAGAGAAAAGGGGAAGATGCATGCACTGAAGAAATTGGGGAATCAATGACTTGTTGCAAGTCTTGCATATAACGTTAAAGATTGTAAAGGCACTGAAATAAAGTCTGTAAAAAAAAAAAAAAAAAAGAGATAGGAATTGGGAAGCCTTTTTGTTTTAACAGAAGAAAACTTCAAATCTTGAGGGACGAAGAATTGCCTATCTGAAAAACCCGCATAAATTATGTTCATAATAAATATATTTAAGCAAATTGGAAAACTTGGCACACAATTGGGTGATTAAAAAAAAGCTAATTAAATTTCTGCTACCTATACAGATTGTACTCCTTTGGTTAACTGTAATTATGTGACTTGCTATACTAGTCATCAAGTCTACATTTATGTCTTGGGTTACGTTAGATCAATTGGTAATTCTTTTGCAATTAAATAAA
Source organism: Quercus wislizeni (assembly GCA_023055345.1). Classification (NCBI taxonomy): domain Eukaryota; kingdom Viridiplantae; phylum Streptophyta; class Magnoliopsida; order Fagales; family Fagaceae; genus Quercus; species Quercus wislizeni. The sequence continues at coordinate 367,038 of JALGQJ010000063.1, forward strand.
AATTTAGATTTAAATTTTATCTACACTAAAAATAAAAATCAATTTTTATCTATGTCTGGTGATAAAAAAAAAAAATATATATATATATATATATATATTATTGTAAATTTGCTTGCTCTAGGTTCACACCAAGCATTTTAAACCATAACTTATCCACTGTAGTGTACCCAAACTCCCTACAGATACTCTTAACCTCTACTTTTGACCACTTATCTAGGTCATAATTATCCACTATCAACTGTCCCTCCCACATACACTTGAGGGTCCCACATGAAATGCCCACCATGGTGGACATGCATGGTAAAATGCTCATCCATTCTAAATGCAGGTCACGGAAAGAAAACAAATATCCACTTTTTGAAATTAATAATACTTTGTTAGGCTAATAAACTAATAAACAAATAAAAAAACATATAATACAGACAAAGGGAACACATGGACCCAGCCACTTCTCGAAAAGCAAGACACAATACAGACAATCAATGCAAATACCAACAAAAAGATTCCATGGTTTATCAAAGTCAATATAATGGCCCTTGATAAACAATAGTGACACACAATACAGATAAACAATGCAATTACCAACAAAAATATCCCATTGTTTATCACAGTCAGTATTGTGGCCCCTGATAAACAAAAGTAAAACAAACAGAGCTACAAATACCAAAAGCTATAAACAAAAGTAACACACAACAGCCAAACAATGCAAATCCCAAAAATATTCCACTATCACAGCCAATATTATGTCCACTTCAACAGCTATAAAGGGAGAGAGGAAGAGAGAAAGTGAGAGTGAGACACAACGAGAGAGAAATAGAGATAGAACCTAATGCCTTAAATTGAAATTCCAGAGCAATAACAAAACACAACATCTCACAATTCTCAAATTCTCAAAACCCAAAAGCTAAGATTTAAACCCAAAACAATTACCCAACACTTAAAAGTGGTATTCATAAGAGAGAGAGAGAGAGAGAGTGAGAGAGTGAGACATAACAAGAGAGAGAGAGGGAGAGAGAGAGAGAGAGAGAGAGAGAGAGAGAACCTTCGCAATCTGCTCAACACAAACACTCTAAAGCTATTTGGATTGTGCTTGTCGATTTGTGGTTTTTTTGTGCAAGTCTATGGTCATGTGATGAGCAATGTGTAAGAGATTAGGGATTGTGCATGTTGATTTGGGGTTTTTTGGTTGAGGGAATGTCACGTGAGGGCCACGTGACTAACTAAGGGCAGGGATGGAACTAACTAAGGGCAGATAGGTCATGTGAGCAATAATTTAATATTATTTATTTATGCCGTTTGCCAAGTGTGTATTTTCCGTCTCTGATGTAACGGCAGAGACCAAAATGGGAAGCGTTTTTCGAGATAGGGACTAAAAGCGGTAAAAATAAAATCTAGGGACCAAAGTGGGAATTGCCTGAAAAAGTAGGGACGAAAATGTGATTTCCACCTCTTTTTTTTTTTTTTTTTGAGAAGATTTAAGAACATAAAAATTAATTCAAAAATTAAAGCATACTTTATATGATTCTAGTGCGCTCTTATAAGCTATAATTTCACAAGGCATAGTGAAAATTCATTATGAAAAAGAAACACAAGTTTAGACCCCAATTACCACTAATTTACCAATGTATATGCTAGATCTTAGCATCAAATTGATAAATTACATTGTAAAAGATTTTATAATTAGAGATTGAAATTTTACTTCATAAGAAAGCTAGAGATAATTATGTTGAAGCACCAACTTTTGCATCACTAAACAGAAATCTTATGTGGTAAGTTGTTACTGATTCTAATTTGGGTCCAATGTTGCTACCATCACTTTTTACCCATCAATAAAAGTTTGTTGCATAAGATTTTTTATGAAAATGTTGTGGATATAGCTTTATTCCAAAAATAATTTTGGTTCCAAACATAATCCTTAACCCCTTAAACAAAACAAAACAAAAAAAAAAAAAAAAAAAAGAGGAAAACTAGACCGAACAACAAGAAGTTAAATAAAAATCCTATTGAAAAAAAGTCTCTAATAATTCAAATTTGTAACTCATTCAACTCATTAAATACAAATAATCCCTTATTTTATTTTTAATTGAAAAATGTAACAAAATAAATATTGTGGTCATAAGTTCTCCTAGGTGGTGCCGACATTAATGCTCTCTTTGGCTTTGTAGTCCATCAATTTTGCTCTTCTTAGCAACTCAACTTGCAATTATAGCAAATATCATCTCTCTCTCTCTCTCTCTCTCTCTCTCTCTCTCTCTCTGTGTGTTAATAGAATGAAATTGTATTAGACTTCATGTATTTAATTAGGTATTTTTATTTTGTGTAACAATATATTCAAGTTAACCATTTAATATGGGCACAACAAATTCTTAGAGTCACTACTGTATCACCAGAGTCTTAGGATGAAATTCTCTCTCAAAAAAAAAAAGAGTATTAATGGGATTATCATTATAGGCACAACAAATTTGTTACAAAGGCACTACTAAAACCATTCAACTCTTACCAAGCATCATGTGAAGCGATATGAAAAATCTTACCACCTTATAATCGATAGGTTAAGAAAAGAAAATTAATTAAATAATCAAAGAGTGCTCTAGATAATTTCTAGGCATGGTGAAAATCTATTATACCAAGATAATGATAGTGTAAAACTTCTTTAGAAAATAAAAAATACAAAAAAAATAGTCTTTTTACTTGATTTTTTTTTTTTTTTTGGAGAAAGACCTTTGTACTTGATTTGATTGTCTAATTCCAAGCACTTTTTCCTTCTCTCTCTCTCTCTCTCTCACGCTGTGCTTAGAATGGTAGGAAGAGGAGGGAAGGGAAAAGAAATGGAGGGAAGGGGTAGTATTTCTGCTGTCTGGTTGACTGGAGAGAAAAGAAGACAGAGGATCTCATATTCTCATATCCTTCCGGGCCTACCTTTTCCAATTCGCCCAAATTGGGCAGAAATGGAGAGAAAGGTGGAATGGGAGAAATTATACTGTTCTAATGGTAAACAAGTGATGCGATTCATCATTCCAATAAAAAACTTCCACCTATTTAAAATTGTTGAGTCAGCATTCATTTTTTATTTAAAACTCCACAATTTTAAACAAGTTGGAATCTTTTACTAAAATTGTGGACCATATCACTTGTCCACCATGATGACCTTATAATTTCTTATGAAACGGAAATGCAACCGCGTTTTTTGACTTTTTATTTCTTTCAAAATTACAATTTTGCCTATTTGGCCTTTTACTCACTTCTCCAATTAATGAGGGTATTAAAGTAAATAACACATTTTCTTCTTTTCATTTCTTTGCTTTTGTAAATGCAAACCAAACAAACATTTTTCTTTTTCTTTTTTTTCTTTTTTTCTTTTCCCTTCCCCTCCCTTCTTTCAAACATATACCAAAAAAACATTTTCTTTATCATTTCTTTTCTCCTTCATCTTTTCTTTTCTTTTCTTTTCTTTTCTCTTCCTCCATTTGCAACCAAACACAGTGTTAGTATCTTATTCAAACAATGATGACTCGAAGAATATAATGGCTAGGGCTCGATGTCATATATACAAATTTCATTAGATTTTGGATTTTGAGAGAGGGGATGTTCATTATTTATTCATTTTATTCAAAATCCTTTCCAATTTTATGGTTGTGGACGAATTGCAATATAGGAAATCACGCAAACATTAATTTTAATCTCTTGATGACTTGCGTAATAAAAAATTTTAAAAAAAAAAAATAACTACTGGGATCGTGGTTTTGGTTTTCTCGTTTTTCTAGAAAAAGCCTCTCAATTGTCCAAACAAAAGACTAGTGAGGGAACTTTCTTTTACTTATGCAAAATTCCTAACTTTCCAAAATCCTCCAACATACATACCCCACCCCCATCTGGTTAATGGAAAGAGAACTATATAAAGTCACCACGAAATTACTCGCTATCCTTGTCTTCTTGTTCTTGGTAGGTGGGAAAAAGAGAAAGTGGAAGATGCATGCACTCAATGACTTTCAAGTGTGAAAGTCAAGGGTACAGGCACTCAAATAAAGTCTGTAAAAGAAAAAAAGAGATGCAGACATACTTGTAAGAAATTAAAGTAAAAATAGTAAGAAATATATCAGAAGAAAACTTCAAATCTTGAGGGACGAAGAATTGCCTATCTGAAAAACCCACATATATTAAGTTCATAATTTCCTTCAGGGCTTTCATTAAACAAAGTGTTTAACACTTGTGAGTTACTCAAATATGCATTTATAAGCATGACACCATTAGCTACACAATATTTATGTAATTGGTATATTTTGTGGTGTTTTATGTGTATAGGTTAAATCCCTCTATAAGAGTCCGTTTGAGAAGAACTTATTTAGTTGAAATTGAAAACTTTTTGTTGAAAGTACTATAGATAAAGCCAAAAACTAGCTGAAATAGTACAGTGAGATCCATGAATAGTATCAAAAAGTGCAATAGAACCCATGAATAATAGTAAAAATAAACTGAATAGTAACAAAAATAAGTTAAATGGTAAAAAAAATGTCTTTTTCAGCAATTGCCACTTAACTTTCCCTCCCCATTATCAAAATCAACCTATAATAAAAATATTTAAGCAAATTGGAAAACTTGGCACACAATTGGGTGATTAAAAAAATTAATTAAATTTCTGCTAACTGTGTACAGATTGTATTTGTAGTCCTTTGGTTGACTGTAATTGTGTGACTGGCTGTACTAGTCATCAAGTCTACAATTTATGTCTTGGGTTACATTAGATCAATTGGTAATTCTTTTGTGATTAAGTAAAAAATTTACATTTAAGTTTTATTTACACTAAAAATAAAAATCAATTTTTATCTATGTCTGGTGATTAAAAAAAAAATTTATTATTATAAAATTGATAGTTTGATACTATAAACTTAACTCTTATCATATAAAAAAGGGAAAAAAAACTGTAGTTACCAGAAACACTAAAGCAATTTATGCAGCACATTCCAATCTTATCAAACTATCTGTAATTATTAGTATGGCACTGCCATCCTAATAAATTACCCTGTAAAAATTTTTATGCTTGAGATTGAAGGCTAAAGCTTCACTTCCTGGGAAAACTATCAAATGCATGGAGCTTAATAAACTTTTATCATCACCCCTATTGAATTAAGCCATCGACTATGTTTTAATTTGATATTCAGGATTCTTCTGATATTTACTAGATGAATAAGCCAACAGGGATCAAAAAGCTTAAGTGTCACCTTATAATATGCTTAAGTGTCACCTATGATTAGTGCACATAATTTTTTATTTTTACTAATAGTACCTATGGTGGTTCAGTGTAAGTGTTGAAATTTAATCATAAATTGACAAAAAATGTGAAATTGAATTTAAACTTGGGTTTACTATTACCACTAAAGCAACGTTTATACAGACCATTCCATCTCCATATATATGAATTGAACTTTATGCTTTATGCTTTATAGTTGGTCACCATTTAGGCCAATCTGTGTCCTATTTCCTCTGTTCGAAAGAGTGAAAAATGATTCATGGTTAAACACTAAAATAAAAAAGTAAAAATAACGCAGGACCATGGTTAAAGGAACAAATTAAGAAAGGCGCAGAAAGTGGATAGAATTTTCTCAAGTCTGGCCCAATTCACACTCTTATCAACAAAACTTTAAAGGCATGTGACCATGAAGTTAAGCTATGTCCTACTGTCCTCTTTTCAGGAACGTGGAAAGTGGGCTAGCTTGACTACGGAATTATCATCAAAGGTATTGAGAAAAAAAAAATCATATTTTTAGAAAACTTTAAATTATCCATTAACAAATATCCTAAAGACATTTCTTAATCGGACACACGCATATATATTGTTAAAGTTAACATAATTGTCTTTTAAATCAATTTGAAGGAAAAATTTTAAAATCACTGAATGTCAATTTAAATAACTATTTATTTGTGTGTTTAACTCCATGACCAATGATAGACCTACAGTAGGGCATTGTCCCCCCACCCCCCAATTTAAAAAAAAAAAAAAAAAAAAAAAAACCTAGTATACATATGTAATCTGAAAAATTAAGATTTCCCTTAAATATATATATTTTTGGATTTCCTCTGAAATGTTGAGATATTGACCCACAACAAAAATATATATATATGGACTAAAAGTATAACATCAATAACCAACAAACTCTCATACAAAAAAAAAAAAAGGGACAAATGTGTTGAAATGTTTAAGAAATACTTATTTTATATGTTATACTTTGTCGAAATGTTTATAATATCAAATGTTTAAGAAACACTTATTTTATATGTAGTATTTTGTTGAATATGAAATAGATGTTAGTTTTTATTTTCATTAAAAAAAAAATTGTTTTAAGCTTTGGCCCCCCTCAGGTTCGAATCCCAATTCCGTCCCTGTCCATGACTTATAAAAATCATATTAACTTATTCACAAATCGTTATGTCTTTGTCCAACATGTAACATTGTAAGTGCAACCATTGACATAAGAAAATTGGTTAACTCATTCACGAATATCCAAAAGCCATGATTATTTGACAAATTTTTAATAATAAATATTAATTATTATCCTATTAATATTTAAAAATGATTGTTATCAACAGTTTAAGAACATAAATTAATTCAAAAATCAATACATATTTTCTTGGTTTGGTCCATTTTTTTTCTTTTTAGGGAATTCAGGTCGTCTAAATTAATTATAGAATTCATCATTATCACGACGCGTCATTTTTTTTTATTTATTTAATCGTCACAACGTCACATAATTGCTTCGAATAATAGTCAATGACTTATTTCTAATTTTTTTTTTTTTTTTTGATAGGATCCAAAAGATAAGTTGCTATGACTAGACTTATTTACCTTATGAACATCATAAAAAGCGTAAATAAAGTTATAATTTTGATATTTTTAAGAGTGGACTAAGAGTCAATTCGGAAACTTTGGAGGAACTTTCCTAAACTCTCTAACATGAACAAAAATCAACAATTTATTAAAGTAGTAACCATTACTATCCATAAGTTCTCAATGACGTACGCTTTGTCTCTATTATTTTCTCTTGTCTCAAACTCAGCGCACACGCACAAAGAAAGCAATTATGTGCGTGTCATATCATGATGGCATCTAGTTTTTGAATAGATATCTAAATTCTGAAGAGATAGAAAAAGAAAGCAATATGAATAGAACTTTATAATTTGTCAAAAAGCAATATGAATAGAACTTTATAGCTAGTCACCAAGAAGTTAATTCCAATCAGGAAACTTCCTACAACTTTCCTCAACTCTTCAACTTAATACCAATATTTTTCCTCTTCAATTATTGTGTCTCTGTTGTTTTTTCTTCTCAAACTGTGCACAAGGAAAGTTTTGTACCACCAATTGTTCAAGCTTATTCGTTTCCTGTTATATCAAATTAAATATAGAAGAAAAAAGTATAATTTAAGAGGAAAAAGATACAAAACCGATTGTCTACCTTTCAAAAGCGTTATGAGTTTAACTTTAAATTATTTATGTTTTGATTTTTTTTTTTCATAAAAATGTATAACTAACAAAATTTGGAAATAATTATATAAACTTAAAAAAAATGATATTCTTTTCCTTAAAAGTTTAGACGCATAAATGGTTACTATATGGTTTAAAATTGTAATAATTTAATCATTTTATGAGTCTAACAAAAACTGATATAAACTGACTGATGATTATGAAATTATTAAAAATCATTATTGAGATTTATAAGTGGAATTTTGACTAAGAAAATACAATACAACTTACTCATCAGATATAAATAGATAGATAGATAGATATATATATATATAAAGCAAATAAATACAAGGGAAAATTACATTTTACCAACTTGTGGTTTGCTCGAAAAACACTTTGTCTACCCGTGGTTTAAAAATTGGCACTTTACCCACCTGAGGTTAATTCTATTTGTCTTTATTATCCACCTCTATTAAAAATAATGGAAAATTTGTATTTTTGTTACTTTTTATGTCTCTCTCCTCTCAAAACGAAAAAAACTAAAAAATCAAAGGAAAAGAAAATCTAAGAGCTAGGTTTTGTAAAAATTATTATTATAAAATTGATAGTTTGATACTATAAACTTAACTCTTATCATATAAAAAAAGGAAAAAAATTTGTATTTACCATTAACACAAGCAATTTATGCAGCTCATTCCATTTCCATAGATATATTGTACTTTATGCTTTATAGCTAAGCTCCATATAATGAGAACTTCATGAATTTCCCCATCAGATTCTATCAGAATGTCTTTGTCATATATTCCCTATGCAAAGTGTAACTTTTTTCCATTAGAAATATTCTCATAGTCAAATTAATAATCTATATCAAGTAATCAATTAATCAAGAAATCTTCTCTATAAAAATAAAGATTAAAAGTTATCATTCTTTTATAAGACCTATTAAAACCTCGCTTACTAGGAGGTTGCCCATGAGTTACGTTTCCACAACATTTATCCTTATTGTTTCTACATTCCAACGGTTCCATTTTGATAAAGATATTTGCAAGTGCTAGTTCTACGTCATATAATACTTGCTAAGTGTCATGTTGATATTAAATAATTTCTATCATCAGAATTGCTACTGTCTCACATCTTAGCCACCAAACCAAGATAAGTTAAGGTTTTGATACTAATTGATGTTGTGAGTGTGGAAGTTATAAGAAAATAATATCCAATTCACCATAAAATAATGGAGAAAAACTCTAATTTTTATTAAACTAAATTTGAATTGTTGAAAAGAAAGTTTAAAAACATTTACAAAACAAACATGAAGACCTATTTAAAAGCTTAGTAAAACTTGATAAATAAGAAAATATATTTTAAAATAAGTTTTAATTAATATTTAACCATGATAGAAATAGACCTAAAAAACTTTAAAAGCAATTAAAAATTAGAAAATATTAACTCTAAACTAAAAATAACAAAAATTATATAAAAAATACTAAAATTAATAAATTATATAAATTAAATCGTAAATTTTGTGATATAATTATTCCAAGATCACGTGTATTTTGTTTTCTTTTAAAAAAGACCGTGGACGTGGCCTTCAAGAAGAAAAAGACTCGTCTTTTTATTGTTCTACTTTGTTAGTTAGGGACTGTTTGGATAGAACTTATTTTGCCGAAATTAAAAATTTATTGCTGAAATCACTATAGCAAAATAATTTTTAAATGTGTAAATAGTGCCGTGGGACTCATTTTTAATAAAAAAATTGATAAAAAAATAAAATTTGTGGGTTCATAAACAGTACACGGATGCACTGTTTACTAAAACAATCAACATTTGCTGTTCAATAGAACAGTAGCCGCAATTCCTCCAAAAACGCATGAAAAAAAAATAAAAATAAAAAAAAGAACGAAAAAAATGAAAATGTAACTTCACTTAAACGCAGACGCAATAAATGCTATCCAAACAAGCACTACGTTCACTTCTTTCACAAAGAAAAACAATAAATAAAACTTGGTACTTTCTTGTTTTTCATGTGTTGACAAATTGACTTGGACTTGTACGTACGGTAGTTACCCACACTACAAGAAAAACAAGCAGCTGCGGCGGGCCTATTGCGGCGGGCATAAAAACAGCCGCTACAGGCCGCCTACTGCGGCGTGTTTTAGGCCTGCCGCTGTACATGAACTCTATTGCGGCGGGCCAATAGCCCGCCGCAATAGTCATAGCATTTGCGGCGGGCTACAGCGGCGGGCCAACGACCCGCCGTAACATCCCTGTTTCAGCGGCCCAAGCTTAGATACAGCGGCGGGTCATTACCCGCCGCAATAGGCCTTTACATTTCCCCGCTTAACCTAAATTTTCCCCCTGTTTTTTTTTTTCCCTGTTCATTTTTAGCGCGTTTTCGTTCTCCCACACACACTCTCTCTCTCTTTCTCTCGCTCTCTCTCTCTCAGACACTGAAAATCTCCTCACTGTCGAATCTCTACCACTACCCACAAACCCACAGCCACAGCCACATCCACAGCCACCACCACCCAACCCCCAACCACAGCCAGCACCAGCACCACCACCACCCAAAAATCGAGCCTAGTTAGGTCCAAAAACAAATGGGTCAGGTCTAGCCCGACCCATTTCTGTCTGATCCGAACTCTCTTGACAGAAACCCTATAAAAGCTAAACTAATACCAGTGAGCTAGGGTTTTTCCTACACCAACACGCGCCTGGTTCGTTCGCTTGCTCTGATTCTCATCACCATGGTACTCTCTCTCTCTCTCTCTCGCTCGCTCGCTCTCGCTCTCTTCAAAATTTTTATGGGTATTTGGTCGCTCTAGAAATGAATAAGTTGTTATCTTTGCGGGTCTTGGATTTTGCTATGCTTAGCTTAAGATTAATATCTGAACATACTAGGTGCTGCTGTAGGGGTTTGTGGGGTAGATTTGTCTCTCAGTTCATCTTGTCTGTGATTTGGGTTTTCTCATATATGCTTGTTTATATACCCAATTTCATGGCTTAGCTACCCATATGTGGTTTGCTTGTTTGTTCTTATGCTTGAAATGTTATGTGTGTTCTGGGTTCTCTGGTGTGTAGTTCTCTCTGTCTGATAGCCACCATGAAAAGTGGTGCAAGGTGATAGCTTGGGTATATGTGATTTGCTTCTTGTTTCTGATGGCTGAATGCTATTTGTGTTATGGGTTCTCACATTGGTAGTTTCTCTGGCCAAGAAATTGGATAAAAAAATGATGAAAGGTGATTTTTTTATTAGATTTTTATTTAGGTGTGATGTATCATGTGGTGTAGGAAATGTAAGTAAATGGGGATTATGAGTTGTGGAGTACAATGATATACGTGAAACCAGTTTGTGTTTTTAGAGGAACCATTGCTTTTGATGCTAAGGTTCTTTTTCTAAAATTGACTCCACTAGGAGTGTTTAGGTATCTATATGACTTCGAATATTGGGATAAGGGAGATGGAAATAAGGCCCCTGTGAACTGAGATAAGGGATAAGGGAGCTTGAGCTGCCACAGGAGGCGACTTTCTCCTCATCAAAAACCCTTATCTAGGTACGCACAACTCTTTTGCATTCCTATTTCTTTTTTCTGTTTATTGTTATCAAAACCCTAATTTCTTGTTTGGTACCGATTTAGAGCAAAAGAGGAAGTCCTCAAGGTTCATCTTGGCACCGATTGAAGCTTCGCGAGAAATTCTTCGCTCTGTCTATCTCTCACTCGGTCTGATTCTCTATTTCTCTCTGATTCTTTGCTGTTATTATTATTATTTTGGTTTGATTTGTTTGGTTTTTGAATAGCAGCTAGGGATTTAGAGGAAATTCAAGAGCTGTTGGGATTGGTCGATGGCACTGCAAATCCTTCACTTCCTCAGGTAAAGATATTTTTTTTTTGTTGGTTAATTAAGTAATTTTAATTAATGGAGGGGTAATGGGTGGGTAAGGGTTCTCCCCAAAACTATGTTATATACCTAAAAATACTATAGTTAATAATGGAATGAGAAGGTGAAAATGTTAATGTTATCTGTATTTAGGGGTTTTAAAGTTTCTCCTAATTGATTGCTCTTGGCTTGAATAGAATATATACGTTTCTAGTTTTAGTGTTAACTTGGAAAAGAGGCTATAAAATTATTTTTTGTACTTTAAAAAAGCTTGATGCTTTGTCTATACAAAGAAAAGCACAACCACAGAAAGAAGACAAAGAAGAAAAGAATAAGTGAAATCCAAGGGACGAGTACGACCTTAATTACCATGTGCTCAAGCCATGCTCTTATAAAATGAACATTTACGCAAGGGTTATTATAAGCATTGCCTCCTGTTTTATAATAGAATATATTTATGGTTCTAATTTTAGTGTTAGTTTCAAATAGAGACTATATGATCATAGCTTACTTTTTTGAAAGCTTGATCGATGCATTGTTAGATATTATAGCATTTTCATATAAGAATTCCCCTAACTCTTTTGCTCTCATATAGAAACTAAGGGTAATAGTAGAACTTGACCACTGAAGTATGTTTTTGGGCTTGTGCTATTCTGTATACTTTTGTATATTTATTCATGTGTCATTTTATATACAAGCCAAGGTATATTCCTTATAATAAATTTATTTGCACTTTTGTCTGCTGCTGTATCATGACCAACTAGCCTATAGAAAGTTATAGAAAAATGGTACTATGCATTATTGTTACTCAATGTCTTGAAATGCAGCTAATATGAAGAGCAGTAAAGTCTTGGAATGACTTAAGAAATGCCTTGAATCAAACTAACTAATATTGTGATTAGTTGTGCATGATGATATGGGTTTGTGGAATATAATGTGAGGAGTGAATCTCAATAGAGGCCAATTCTAAAACGATGAAAGGATTTGGGGTTTTGAGTGATAGCTCAATGGTACTAGCACCATCTATGGTGCCTGGTATTTTGGATTCAAACCCCCCCTCCCCCTCTCCTCTTTACCTAGCCAAAAAACAAAGAGAAAGGATTTGTTTGGGGAAATTTGATTCCTGTATATGAAACACAATTTAAATCTGACAACACTCTATATGGTTGACTTCAAATTTATTTGAAATATGATCCTTCCTTTCCTTTCTTTGTATCACATTGGAAGGTGAGTCTTGGGCATGAGGATGACAAAAGTCAAGGGACTTGTGTTCACAGGATGCATAGAGAATTTCACTATTCAGATTTAGGACTTGATCATTAGGTGATTGGGTAACACAAATATATAGCTGAAACACAAGGCCTGTGTTACATTGCAATTGAAGTTGCCTTGTTTAGTATATGAGAAACATTTCCATGAAAATCTTTGTTATAGCTGACTTGATTTTCCTGTGACCTTATACCCAACTGTTAGAAAATAAAAAATTTTAGTTTTATTTTTATTAATGGTTAAATTAATATTATTGAGGTATTCATGCATTGTTTAGATATAAAAGAAAGTAGTGGGGTTGAGCCTGCTATTTTCCACAACCTTTCTGGCTAGAGTTTGAACTATAAAATAATCTTTTGTTTGATGTAAGAGAAATTCTACTGCTTGGATGAGAACAAAGAAGCTTGATAATGTTTTCCAATCTTCCAACTATGTTTCTGTTGTTTTCCAATCTTCCAACAATAATACATATTTTTTTTTATGTCAAAAAGAGGATATGAGGAAAAGAAAAATGACTTTTGGCAATTGACAAGTAATTTTACCTTCGTGACTAGTCTATACAAACCCCACTAGCACAATTGCACTCGAAGTGGTATGGTTGGTTTGCACACCAGAAGCTGTGGTGTTTATCTTAACTTAACTTAAGGCACACCAACAGAACATTACTATTCCACAACAGCATCCACTAATGCATCAATAGCAGGTTAAGACAGTAATGGGCTGTGACTTTGCTTAGCCGTAAAAAGAAAATGTGCTGTATAAAATATTGGATTTCCTGTAATATGATAGAATCATATTTTCCTGCATTAACAAACACGTTGCCTTTGTAGTTGTTGGCTTTGATAATCTTAAGAAGTGGAAACGGTTTGATTGCTACTACACCTTAGTTAAAAGCACCCCACCAATGAACCAAAGCTTCAAAGCTAAGATTACATGATTATTTCCACGCCTAGGTTATTATACAAGTCACACCAAAACCATTTTTAATTATTTCTTTTTTTCGATGCATAAGACTTTTTGTTTTTATAATGATACATGTATACAATAATGTATATAATATAATACTTTGCCATGTTTTTTTTTTTTTTTTTTTGAGAATCAAATTTTTTGAGAATCAAACTCTTCTTCTCTCCATACCCACTGGTACTAGCTGTCTCTCATCCCAGTCTGCCACTCCAACTGAACAGAGGTACGGCTTCTTTCTGAGGTTGTCAATTGAACTTCGGCAGTGGTCTTGAACATATAGGTATACACGTGGGTAGCCGTTCTGGTGTTTCTGAACCCAGTAAATCCGTGGTTCCCACATAAAGTTAAAAGTTTGAGTTTTTAGAAAGAAAACTCTATTGGATTTATGAGCCAAATAGAGCTGTGATGGGTCTCAGGAGTTTTCAAGTAAAAAAAAAAAAGAATTATAAGATGATGAATTTTGGTTGATGAGTGATGGAATATGGGTCACTCTCAAACCAAACAAGCTCCTATTTTCTGCATGATTTTCTTTGACAATTGACGGTGAAATTAGTGTGCCTGGTGGGTTTTCCTCCCACCTTTTAAATTTGATTAGGCTGATTATGATTTCTCTAGGCCTTAACCCTTTTGATGTGGAGGTCACAATCTTTACATTTTTTGGAGAAGAATGTGGAGGTCACAATCATGTAGAAAACAGGAGTTTGGGATTGACTTGAATAGTCAACCTGAAAGAGTTGAAAGACTAGAAATTACGTCCATTGTGGATGTTTCTAAAATAGTTGGCCGTAACGAGTACAGGGATGATCCACTGAACAACCTATTAGGCGTGGGTAGTCAACAAGAAAGAAATCCTCTTGTCATCTCCTTAGTGGGTATAGGCGGTATAGGAAAATCAACTCTTGCCAAACTTGCCTATAATCATCCAACAGTAGAACATCATTTTGATCAAATAGTGTGGGTTAGTGTTTCTGACCCTTTCAAAGAGTGCAACGTTGCCAAAGCAATCATCCAAAAGCTTGACCCTAAACATGAATCCCTCAAATATACCACTACTATATTGGAACCTCTATTGTGTATAGTTCGTGATTTGATTAAGGACAAAAAGTTCTTTCTTGTCTTTGATGATGTGTGGGCTAAGGACATCCTCGAAGAGTCTCAAAAGTGGGAGCCTTTCAAAGAGGCTCTCACATATGGTGCCAAAGGTAGTAGAATTCTAGTCACTATACGTAATGAGGAAGTTGCGCTCATGATGGGGAGCACCAAAACCCACATAATCAACTTAGGGAATTTATCTGTTGATGATTGTTGGTTGATTATTAGGAAAATAACATTTATTGATGAAACTATAGATCAACATAAGGATCTTGAACCCCTAGGTAGACAACTAGCAGATAAATGCCATGGCTTGCCGCTTGCTGCAAAGCTTATAGGGGGTTACATGTGCAACAAGAGAAGAAAAGAACAGTGGGAGAAGGTTTTGGAAAATAGTTTGTGGGATTTAGAAGATGTTGAAAAAGGTCTTTTGGGACCATTGTTGTTGAGTTATTATCAATTGTCCTTAGCAGAGAAAAAATGTTTTTTATTTTGTGTTGTGTTCCCAAAAGATCATAAAATTAATAGATTTGAGTTAATTATCCATTGGATGGCACAAGGATATATTGATATTGACTCAAAACGAAATATGGAGATGGAAGGCATGGCGGAAGAGTACTTTCAAAAATTAGCCATGCATTCTTTTTTCCAAGATTTTGAGGAAAATGAGATTGATGGTAGAATTGAAAGTTGCAAAATGCATGATATTGTGCATGACTTTGCACAGACAATGACAAAAGATGTAAGTAAATTGTGACTGATGTTAGCTTACTGCTTTTTAAGAGTAACCTATGATCTGCATAGAGTATGAACATCTTTCAGTGCATTTGGAATACAAGATTTAATCAACTGATATAAAACTAAAATTTTGGAAAAAATCTATAATATCTAAGGCTAAATAGAAATAAAGATAACAACACACCATTGACTGTTTTTTCTCATTCAGCATCTTGTTAGTGACTGGATGATTTCTTCTCTCCAAATCCTTGGGTTGTCAGGTGAACACGTTGATAACCCTGAAAAGGCAAGACTAAATTGTCTTTCTGACTGGAAAATAAAAACTAACAAAAAAGGAAAAGGATAAACACTTGTTTTATATGGGTAACTAGAACTCACACACCTGCATAGGATTCAACCCATGAGCTATCCTCCACCTCTTATTTAGGTAGGGAGGAGATGACATTTGACCCAAGGACCATTTGCAAAAGGAAAATGAAAACACATACAAAACATCAACTGCAGCAGCAGAAGCATTATATAAGATTGTTTTCTAAAGAGTTTTTGCTAAGCCATTAATATTATCCCAAATACCCATCGTTGTTTGAACCAGTGACCTCACCACTTTAGTACATTTTTTAACCCTCTCAAAGGCAAGAGTTTAAAGAAAAGTATTTTTGACTATGGTAGTATAAGTAATGTCTGATCTGTAGTGCTTCATATGTCATGACGGGTTGTTAAGATTAAGACAATTTGTTTAGTTCTGTAGGGATTGTAGAAAAATCTTTGGTAAATCATGCTTGATTAAGCAAACAAAAATACACTACAAAGGGAAAGTCTTTAAGCCAAATTTTGGGTGATTTTCTATTTGAATAACTTTATAGTTTGCTACACCCGGTCCCCGGAGTATAGTATAATTTTCTGTTTCATATGTGATTTTTTGGTTCCCAAGCTTTCCTTTTCAATATGAATTCTGTTCTTTGTGGTTTTGATGTTATGGTAACAAAGGTTAGTGTTTTATTTTTTATTTTTTTTAATTACAGTCTTTATAGGTGCTAAGAAGCAAAAAAGATGATACATCCCCATCTTGTTAAGTTTGGAACTGCAATTATTTTTTTCAATTGTTTTCATGTGAATGCACATTTTTAGTGAAGTGTATGTGTTTATTTTTGTACTAGTTTATAATGAGTAGGCTAATTGTCTTGTCCTGTTCTCCTTTAGTAAAAATAGAACATAGCTTATTGTCTTTATAGTTCATGTAGCAAAATAGGGGACACGATACCTTTTAGATTCTGACATATGTTCTGTCTTCTTGAGAAATTGTGATGATTATTACTCTTCAATCTAAGACAAACTTTATGACCTCAATTATACAAGATGACAAATGTTAAGTTATGCTAACATCTTCACTTGACATATTGACATTTTAATCTTGATGTGCTTAAATGACTTGATATTTTAGTAATCCTTTTTACAATGCAAAGGTCTTAGAAAATAATTAGGTTGGAGAAGGGAGAAAATGGAATTTTTCTGTGATGCTTTTATTTCTGTATTTTTTTACTGAAAGAGCACTTACAAACACTCCAGAAAATCTGCCTTTTTGTAGTGTCCAAAATGTATTTGCGTTTTGAAAAACTGTGATGCCTTTTAACAATTGTTTGTTTTTCTTTTTTGTGGTAGATAAACAAGAAGCTCGAGCATTTTCAAAAGCTATATCATCTTATTGTGGAAGGTAAGACATCCATAAGTTCTGACATACCTCCTCTTTTGGCCAGAATTCAATCTTGAACTTCTATGCCTGTTGCGTCTTTGTTATATGTATCTCAGTTTTACCTATCAAAAACCAAATAATGCCTGTTACCTTTTTGCTTCCATTACAAATGAGGGCATTATGCACCATCTTCTGTAAAGTTTAGCCTATTTTTTGGTGTGGGGGGGTTATTTATAGCTTTTTAAAGCTTCATTTTTTGTTTTTTTTTTTAATGCAGAAATGTACTTTTGCTCAGCTTTAAAAAAAAAAAAAAAAGTAAATTACTAATGAAAATAACTTATTCCAAACGAACTATTAACTGTTTTTGGTATGTTTTTCTTTTCTGTTGCAGTTTATTTATGAGTGCTTTTGTTTTTGTTATTCATTGAAATTGTATGTTTTGGGTCAAATTTATGTTGCAATGATATAGGGGACTAATAATTATATGCCACAGCAGGAAAAAAAAAAAGTAATGGTCTTAGAAAGATATTTGTAATAGGGGTTTGATAGATTAGTTGGTGAAAAAAAATGGTAAAAGAAGGAATCAATTGTGGAATGTAATATTTTTTCAGTTCTGGTAATTGGGTTAGTGCTTATTCAATAAACTTTCAATTGCAACATTTGGCGCTTTAAGGTTTGGACTAAAATAAAATTATTAGGGCTCTGTCCAAAATATTTATATCATTTCATTTTAATCCAAACTTTAAGTTGTCAAAATGTAAAAATTGAAAAAAACTTGTTGGACTAACTTGAGATTCGGTCAAACCACAAGGATAATTTGGTCATAAAAAAATGCAAAATCTATTAATTTGGACCAAATTCAAATGGTTTCATTTTAAAATCAAAACTTTTTACTTTATACTTTATAGTATCAAATATAATAATTGAATATTTGTAGACTAAATTTTAGTAGGATTAAACACGAGATTATAAAAACTTTCTTTATTTGTTACGTTGTTTAAGTAGTACTAATTTATATTTTTGTCACGTTAATTTGTAAGTTTTTTTAATAAAATTTATAATTGATTTAGCATTTTCCTTTAACGCACTTATGTAAGTAAGAGATTAAAAAAGAGGTTAGTTCACTTCGGATAAGATTTAGAGATTAAAATCTGATTTCAGTTTTCTCCCAAAAAAAAAAAAAAAAAAATCTGATTTCAAAATTTTTGTTAAATTAACATCTCATCACATCAAAATCTGGCCTCTATTTATTGTTTAAATTAACACTCTTGTTAATGTTTACTTTTTTTCATGATTAACTTGTCAAATGACATGAGGGATTGGGTAGTGATCTTCGAACCAAAACGCATGCTAATTAATGTTGATAAATAAAGTATAATAATGAATGCATATGGTGATCTAGTAATTATATTTCACTTTTCATATTTGACGAAAGATAATTTTTTTTTAAAGGATGAATTTCTTATTGGGATGATAAATAAAGTATCATTAAAAATTTCGACATTATAATTGTAATGATAGATAAAGTATATTATTATAAATTTTGAATACAATTTTTCGGTCTTATTTTTTGTGTATTATTTTATGTTTTATTAATCATAATTTGTCATATATTATTATTACTTACTTTATAAAATAATTAAAATTTAAAATAAAAAAAAGACATGTAGTATATCATAATAAATAGAACATAAAGGTTTTTTTTTTTTTCTTATATAGAAAAAAAAAATAGAACATAAAGTGATATAAAAAAAATTGAGAAAGATAATTCAGGAATTTCTAACTTGAGGCTGTAAGTGGGCCTTGAAATACCTAACCTTCCATATAATCTAAAAGTATCTATTCGACGGCACCAAAAGCTAACCTGAAAACAATTTCATCCTTAAATTGGTCCATGATAAAGTAAAGATATCACTTTTTTTTGCTAAGAAGTAAAGATATCACTTGTTTCTTCTTTTTCCCCTTCTCCTTTCTTCGTCATAACTTTATTGATCCATCAAGGATAAGATACTATATTTATAAAGGATAACTCTATTTGCTTCCATTGCTCGTGTCACTCACGCCCAATAGAAAATATGGGGAATCACAAATATTACCAGAACTGAAAAGTGTGTTGTGTCACTGCTTGCCCTTTTCTTCGTGGTATTGTGCGTGTATATTAAATAAGGGGAAAATTCCAGCAGTGGTTGCACTTGCATGTTCTATGTACATCTAGTTAGGTGGAGATAAAAGCAACCAATAAAAAAAGTTGCAGGAGCTTTGAGCTGTATTCCAAAGCCACCTGTAGTTTGTTCCTATTACCAACTATAACTTGTTTGGGAGGGGGGAAAATGGGACGAGATGGATTTTTTAAGGAACATTCAATCCATTCTCATTTTTAGGAATTTAGTAAGGAATGAAATGGTGACTTTAGTAGGAAGGAAGGGAATGCTTAGGTGAAAATACACATTCCATTAATGGAATGGAGCTTAAATATTGATTATATCCCTATTCCAAGAAAAGACAAATAAAAACTAAAAAGTGAAGGGTATAAAAATTATATATTTCTATTTTTTCCATTTCTTCTCTTATAAACTTTCTACACACATTAGAGAATTTTCCAATCATTCCAACTTTTGATGTTTTACCCATTCTATTGTTCTTTATAACTCCCGAACCTATTACTAGAAATTGAATGTGCAGCAGCGATAGACTTCATTTTGATTTGATCCCATCAGTTGTCTTGTTGTGCCTCTGCTTTGTAATTTCAAATTTTCAAAACTAGGAAGTTGCAAAGAGAGGTGGTCCTCCCATAAAAGATCAAGACAAACTATAATGGTCAACCTAAAAGATCAAGAAACATGTCTTCATTTAACTTGTTCCCATTTTTATTTGGGTAATATTTTCTTGTCATTCTATTTCATTTATACGCACTTATTAAGGAATCATACTTTGTATGTAGGATGCTTCTCTGCTCGAACAATCTCCAGTTCTCCCCAAATCATCAGCCGCATCTCATCAACCAAGAAGCTTATAAGTTTTATCTTGGAGTTCTTGGACTTTTTTGTGTATGGAGAACTATGGAAGAACAACCGCATTTTTTGCAAGTGTTGAAGGATACTTTTAAACACTTTGAACTTTGATTATAGTATTAGATTAATTTCAGCGGTTGTTTTATTCAAATAACCACATCTTTTTTTTGTTAATTTGAAGATGGTGGTTATAGACAATGTTTTGTATTTTCGTAATATATTTCTATGTTAATATTACATTAGTTTCAAGACATTTGTGGTTTTGTTAATTAGTTACATTTGTGGTATTGTGTTAGTAGAGCTAAAACTATTACAGGTTATTTGTAACAGGTTTGTGAATAATTTATTTATTAGCAAATAGTAGTTTTAAAATCCCCCAGGGGAAAAAAAAAAAAAAACAACCTATAGCAGCGGTCAATAAGCGCCGCTAAAGGTTCACATTTTACGTTTTAAAAAAATACCTATAGCGGCGCTTACTGACTGCCGCTAAATGTTGAAACCTTTAGCGGCGGGCATGTCCCCGCCGCTAAAAGTACAATAAAGCTGTTTTGATTTATTGTTTATAGCGGCGCTTTTTGACCGCCGCTATAAGGTAGACACAATAGCGGCGGGCATTACCCCGCCGCTAAAAGCCAGTGCCACGAATTCTGAGTACATATGGCGGCGGTTTTATGCCCGCCGCAATAAACCTTCACCCGCCGCTAAAAGGCTAATCTATAGCGGCGCTTTTTGCTACCGCCGCAATCTACTTATAGCGGCACTGCAACACTGACGGGACGGCCCGCCGCAATAGCACCCGCCGCAATAGGTCGCAGGGACCTTTAGCGGCGCTTTTTTGGGCTTTAGCGGCGGTTTTGGACCGCCGCCATAGCCCGTTTTTCTTGTAGTGCCAGCTTTTTCAGCCACACATTACACATTGAAAAATACAACAAACAAAAAAAAAAAAAGGTGTGTACTGGATAAAGCTGGTTCACAATTCACACTTCGTTTGACACAGATAAAGCAATCAACCAATGACAATTGAACAAACACTGATCTGAAGTTAAAGCTATATCCTACTCGGGAACTTGCATGGAAATTAAGTTTGCTAGGTTCATTGCGAAATTGAGAGCTCGTCCATAGGTGTGTTTAAATAATAATTTTTAATCTTTTTAAAAATATGTGTAAATAAAAAAATATTTAAAAATTAAAAATATTTGTTTGAACTTGCATCTCAATCAGCTCTGAATGGTTGTTACAGGTATTGAGTTTTTCTAAGAGAAAATATCTAAGGCCTTTTCAGGAAAGTGCAAGGAATGGGATTAACTTAATCACCAATATCCGAAAGCCATGATTATTTGACTAATTTTTAATAATAAATATTAAATATTATCCTATTCATATTTAAAAATGATTGTTATCAACAATTTAAGAACATTAAATTAATTAAAAAATCAAAGCATACTTTACATGATTCTAGTGCGCGCTTATAAGTTATAGTTTCACAAGGCATGCATATTGAAAAATTATTAACGAAAAAAACACTAGTTTAGACCCCAATTACCACTAACAAGTAACTACCAACATATATATATATATTCTAGATCTTAGTATCAAACTGATAAATTACCTTGTAAAAGATTTCATAATTAAATTTCTGCTACCTGTACAAATTGTACTCCTTTGGTTGACTGTAATTATGTGACTGACTGTACTAGTCATCAAGTCTACAGTTTATGTCTTTGGTTACGTTAGATCAATTGGTAATTCTTTTGTGATTAAATAAAAAAAATTTAGATTTAAGTTTTATTTACACTAAAAATAAAAATCAATTTTTATATATGTCTGGTGATAATAAAAAAAAATTATTAATATAAAATTGATAGTTCGATAATATAAACTTAACTCTTATCATATAAAAAAAGGAAAAAAAAAAAATTGTAGTTACCAGTAATACTAAAGCAATTTATGCAGCACATTCTAATCTTATCAAACTATCTGTAATTATTAGTATGGCACTGCCATCCTAATAAATTACCTTGTAAAAAATTTTATACATGAGATTGAAGGCTGAAGCTTCACTTCCTAGGAAAACTATCGAATGCATGGAGCTGAATAAACTTTTATCATCACCACTATCGAATTAAGCCATCGATTATGTTTTAATTTGATATTTAGGATTCTTCTAATTTTTACTGGATTAATAAGCCAACAGGGATCAAAAAGCTTGTTAGCATTTCGTTGATTATATTATATGCTTGTTTGGGTCTTTAAGGTTTTGGCCCCACAAAGATTCACTTTTTTGTCAAATCTATTGAATATAGATTTTGTTTTTCATTCTTCTATTGTTTTTTTCCCGGCCCATTTCACATCTATAATCAAAAGTTTGGTTGATATACAAATTTGAGTGTGAAGCATTTGTGGCCAGTTTTGGTCTAGAGTAGATGGAAGATAAGAAGGGGAAAATTAAGAATCTTGCAAGAGTTTCAATTTTAGTTTTTGTGACATGGAGAATTATCATTTCTTTAACCCCATTTTATATATTAGTTGATGGTGTTTATCAAATCATATAGCTCAACTGAGTCTCTCATGTTAAAGCACTAATTTTTGCATTACTAAACAAAAATCATTTTAGTTGTTATGCTAAAAAAGTTTAGTATTCTAAAAACTTGAATGTAAAAGGAACATATTAAATAACACAACTACAGATCTGATGTGTTCCAAGAAATGATTGTATGCAACCATTGCACCAGATATTTTCTTCTCTTTTTTCAATCTAATTAATTTTGACCCAAAAAATAGTGGGTACCTAAATTGGGTGGAGAAGAAAACAAAGACTCCACCCTGCTAAAGAAAAGTGTAGATTGGATAAAACTGATTCACAGTTCACACTTCATTTGACACGGATAAAGCAATCAGTCAATGACAATTGACTAAACACTGGTCTGAAGTTAAAGCTATGCTCTTCTCTGGAACTTGCATGGAAAGTTGGCTAGGCTTGACTACGACATTGAATTGCGTTAAAGGTGTTGAGTTTTTCCAGGAGAAAATATCTAAGGGCTTTTCAGGAAAGTGCATGGAAATGGATTAACTTATTCAGGAATACCCAAAAGCCATGATTATTTGACTAATTTTTAATAATAAATATTAATTATTATCCTATTCATATTTAAAAATGATTGTTATCAACCGTTTAAGAATATTAAGGTTGCGTTTGGTATTCAGTTTTTTTTTTATTTAACTTATTTTTATTACTATTTAATTTATTTTTTACTATTATTTATTGGTCTTATTACACTTTTTGGTACTGTTTATGGATCACACTGTACTATCTTAGCTAGGTTTTAACTTTATTTACAGTACTTTTAGCAAAAAAAAAATTTTAGTTCCAACTAAATAAGTTATTCCCAAACGAATGCTAAATTAATTGAAAAATCAAAGCATACTTTACATGATTCTAGTGTGCGCTTATAAGCTATAATTTTACAAGGCATGCATAGTGAAAAATTATTACAAAAAAACACTAGTTTAGACCCCAATTACTTCTAATTACCAATTACCTCTCAAAGGAAAAAAGAAAGGTTGTAAAGGACAAAAGGAATTGGGAAGAAGGGACTCAATATCCTATCGATGTCATTTTAGTTTGATAAAAAAGCGAAATATTTCGGTACTAATTAATACTGGTATATCATTTCAGAATTATCACTAATTTTATATAATAAAGGAGAGCACGCATTATGCTACTAAATTATAAAGTTCTTGACTTTTACGTGGAGACATTTTTTTTAAATGGCTAATTATCATGATTGCTTACTCTAAATTAACCAAAATCGCTGAATTTCACTCACAATTTTTTTTGAGACAAAAATATCCCTCTCTTTCATATTTTTCATTTGCATCACTACTTTACCAACATAAAAATTAAAAAATAAAGGGAAACGTTAATTGACTCTCTAAGGGTATTGGTTAATGAATCATTTTAAGAAAGTTTTTATAAGAAAAAAAAATTAATATTTTGACAGATTTTTCTATTTTTCATAAAAGTAGTGTCAAACCTTTCCTAAAATAGTTTGTTAACAATTACTCTAAGGATATCCCTTAAATAACCAAAAAATAAAAAATAAAAAATAAAAAATAAAACAATAGAAAATACTTGGGAAGGATTTAGGAAAGAATAATCATTATAGTTACTAAAATATTCTAAATTATTCAGCAACACATACAATATACGAGAAATTTTACACAATATATATATGGTCATGCTAACGAATGTCCTTAGGACATTAGTTAAGAATCCAGTTAAAGAAAATTTTGACATCATTTTTATGGAAAATGAAAAAAGCTATCAAAATATTAATTGTTTTTATTTTTTCCATAAAAACTTTCTTAGGGCATTCGTTAGCATTTCCCATATATATATATATATATATATATTTTTTTTTAAAAAAAAAATTTAAAATTTGATAATTATGGTAGTTATTAATAAACATTTATTATATTATGTTTGTACGTGCAGGGAACTTTATATTCTAGCATGAGGCATTTATTATAATTATGTTTGCATAAAGAATTTAGATTCTACTATCTAAAGAAAGCATGAAGTACCAAGATTATAATGGAATATTTAAATAAAGAATAGAGTTTAAATTCAATTAAAAATATATAATAATAATGACTTGTAAATTATGAGGTCTTACAAGCTTATGTGGCATAATAATATTATAAAGTTAACCAAAAGTCAAACAACTTCTATTTATATATGTTGTAGATAAATTACAGACAGGGGCGGACTGAGGATTTTAAACTAACGGAGGCTAGAGTATAAAAAGGAAAAAAACTCTAAATAGGCATCCACATAATATTAAAAAATTATAAATACTCAAAATCTTTGTCTCTAAGTATATAAAGATGCAATAATTTATTAACAAAGACAAAAAACAAAAATCAAAATAATGTTTATTTTTTAATACTAGGTTGGTTAAGATTTTTTTTTTTTTTTTTTGGTTGTTAAAGTTAGAGCATTCATTGTGATGGTACTAAACATTTTAGCTATTAGCACTTTAAAAAGTTACTTTATCTATTTTATCATCTCACTTTATAATTTATTTAATATTAAATGTTCTATTTTTTTAATCACTTTATCTAAAATAATAAAAATAACTCATTAAAAAAAAAGAATTTAAATTTTTTAATTGAAAAAGACTGATATTATCAACTAGAGTGAAGAGAGTTACTCTGTTCTGTGAAAAGTTCAAGAAAACAATGAAGTGTTTTGGGTTTTCATTTTTAATCTTTATTTTTTCTTCCTCGTTTGCTGTCACAGTTAATGCTCTGGATGTATGACTCTACTTCACGCGGTTTCAAAACTCAGGTTCAGATGGTCCAGAAAGAGCCGTTGGCGCCATTTAAACTTTTCATTAAATACAGTAAATGCAACGCGCAAACATTAATTGCTTATTGGTTGCTTTATTCATTGAAGTCCTTTGCACCGGAAAGAGTCGTTGGCGCCAGCAGATTTTCATTAAATGGAGTAAATGCTATGCGCCAAGGTTCACTGTTTAATTGGTTGCTTTATTCAAATGAAGTCCTTTGTACCGGAAATAGCCGTTGGTGCCATTAAACTTTTCATTAAATGAGGAGACATGACAATTGGTAGGGCTCAAACTTTACAAGAATGCCACAATACCTGATTTTAGCTGAAAATGTATATATATATTTTTATTGTATATATTGTTAAAATAAAATATTGTATTTTAACAACTTGCTATATTTCATTGATATTTATGTTAGTTTACTTTAATTGTAAAAAATTTAGTTTTAACTTCTCCAATAACCTATGATTTTTTGGTTCTTTGGTTGTAAAATAGTTTTTTTTTTTTTGCTAAAATACTTGTGAATGTTTTTATTATTTTTTTAAGTTTTTGGGTTGAATAGTTGTTATTTGGATGAGGCAAACTAGACTTATCGAAGAAAAGAAAACCCTAAGATTTTAGAAGGATGTCTTACTACAAAAATTAAACATATAATAACTTAAAAAAAAAAAAATTTGTTTTGGACCCGGGGCTTGAGCCCCTATTTAGGTCCGTCCCTGATTATAGATAATGTACAATTATTACAAAATTATAGTTTTTTTTAATATCCAAATTTTATTATATAATATATACTTTTAGTTATTTTTTTATTTTTATCTTTATAAATGTAGTTCAGTTCTCACAGATCCTTATACAAGATTATACAAGACTCTATTTTTTTTCCCTAGACCCATTTAAATGTTTCTTTTTATCAATTTTCTCTTTCTAGTTTATTTATTTTTTGAATAATATTTAAATATTTCTTTCTAGTTTATTTATTCTTTAATGAGTAGGATAATTAATTTCATTCTAAGATTAAGAAAAAGTTGGTACCACCAGCCGTTCATCACAATTAGAAAGAACGGTACATCACTCTCAAACAATTTTTTTTTCCCTTTATAGCATTGATGGGAACTTTTTTTTTTTTTTAATGTAAACGGTAGAAAGAGTTTATAAGCGGTATGAAAATGTACATAATATATTAATTAGGTGAAAATATCATTTTAGCCACTAAAATTTGGGGTTATTGTCATTTTTTTTTCCGATGAGGGTTAATTATTGTCAATTTGATTCCCTACATTTTGTTATTATCAATTTGGTTGTTGTTATTTTCAATTTTAAATCAGTTTTTCTTAATGAGTTGATAGTAAGAGCAATTACATCAGTCTAGCTATAATTGTGCAAAATGAAAAAAGTTGATAATTTTACACGATTTGAACAAAAAAAGGCCCCCATCAGCTTGTGCATAATTGTGCATTTATGCACAATTGCTACAGTAACCGTGCATATATGCACGGCTACTGTAGCATGTGTATTGATTATTTTATTAATTTCCGTTCGCCCCTTTTTTTCTCTCTCTTCTCTGTGCGCAACGAACTCAGTGAACTCCTCATCTTCTTTTTCCTCAGATGCACACAAACACATCCGCACAAACAAATCAACACACACACAGACAAATCAACACACACAAACCAACAGAGAGATAGATCGGTGCTTGACTGGAACGATCGGTGCTTGACTTCTTATGGTTCACGCGCCGTTCAAGGCTTGTAGATCGGAGAGTGGTTTGAGGGTAGAGAGTATCGGTGGAGCTTGAAGCTCCGTTTCCTTTAAGGATCGGAGATGGTGGCAGTCTGTAGGTGGGTGAAACGGTGGAGATTGGAAGCTCCGTTTCCTTTAAAAGGATCGGAGATGGTGGAAGTGGGTGGGTGTCACGGTGGAGCTTGGCTCCGTTTCCTTTAAGGATCGGAGATGGTGGCAGTCTGTGGGTGGGTCAAACGGTGGAGATTGGAAGCTCCGGTTCCTTTAAAAGGATCGGAGATGGTGGAAGTGGGTGGGTGTCACGTTGGAGCTTGGAAGCTCCGTTTCCTTTAAGGATCGGAGATGGTGGCAGTTGTGGGTGGGTGAAACGGTGGAGCTTGGAAGCTGGATGGGTGTCACGGTGTTGATGAGGATCGGAGATGGAAGTTTGAGATTCGGCCATGGGAGATTCAGAGATTTGAGATTCGGCCATGGTAGATTCAGAGATTTGAGAGAGGGTGTAGATGAGAGATGGGTGTAGATGAGAGATGGGTATAGAGAGAGCAACAAATCTGAAAAAATGAGAGAGAGAGAGAGAGAGAGGTAGTTGAGAGGAATTATAAAAAAATTGAGGGGAAATAATATTTTATTGATATATTTTGTAAAATAGATAAACTGATGTGAATGTTTTGTAAAAATGATAGTGTAAAATAGAAAAAGTGGGTTTTAAGTGTAAAATAGACGGAATATTATGCACCGACTGATGTAATTGCTCTAAAGATTAAATTGTTGCAAAATGAAGATAATATAAATCAAATTGACAATAATAGAGAGAGAGAGAGAGAGAGAGAGAGAGAGAAAATGTACAGGAAACTGCTTGGAAGGACTCCCACAATCCAAATGTTCCCTACCGACCAATCAAAGAGTAATTTTCCAATAACTCTTCTTTTTATAACCCGGTCATCATTCTCGCTGGCCCGCTTCCACGAAAGTCCCTAATTCTAAGCCAAGTTCACACTGCAGTCTGTAGGTTGCTGTGCTGCGTTCTAAGCCAAGTGCAAGCCTTTGATATCTATCTATATAAACTTGTTCCTATCAGTCCATATTTCCCATACCAGCGTTGCCTACACCTCTATCTATTCATCTTACTAGAGCTAGCTCTACGTTCCTTGCCATAGGGCATTCTTCTTACAGAAATTAAGATCTCATAAAGCTCTGATAACTCTCTTTCCAGGTTTCCATTTTCTTTGTACTGCAACTTCCTTTGTAACTTTTCCACAAAAAAGCTTGTTACTAAGTTTCCAATGGCTTCCACTAGCTCCGAAACACCCTCTTTACCTGGTTCAAACTACGATGTTTTTCTCAGTTTTCGGGGTGAGGACACCCGCCATAGCTTTACAGACCATTTATACGAGGCATTTAGATTGAGAGGCATTGAAGCCTTTAGAGACAGCGAAAAACTCCAACTAGGACAAGAGATTGCTTCTGAGCTCATACAAGCAATAGAAAAGTCCTACTATGCAATCGTTGTTTTCTCAGAAAAATATGCCGATTCAAGGTGGTGCTTGGATGAACTTGCTGAAATTGTTGAATGCAAAAAAAAGAAGGGACTTAAAGTGGTGCCCGTCTTTTACCACGTAGATCCCTCCGACGTACGGAAGCAGACTGGGCCATTTGAAAAAGCCTTTGACGAACATCAGAAAAATGACAAAATCGACAGAGAGAAGATCCAGAAATGGAAGGATGCTATGAGAGAAGTGGGGAATTTATCCGGCGAGCATTTACTGCCACATCAAAGGTAAAATCGTGGTTTTTTTTCATAGCATTTTGTACAGTGTTACACACACGTTTAAAGCATGTGCATCTTGCATAAAAAGTTATTTCTATTTTAGTACCAGAATTTACTTTTTCTTACTTACTCTATTTTTAAAATATGCTGCGTCAAATTATCTATTACAAAACATTTCATATTAATTTTTCTTGATTTTTAAATTTTTTTTTCTCTTTCTTTTGAATTCAAAAACTAACATTCCCTCTCTTTTTTCATTTTTTAGATACGGAAAGAAAAAATAAATAATTAAATATAAAATAAATAATGACAATATAAATTTACATGGGAACTATAATGACTATATATTTTTACATGACTTTGCACCACTTGACATATGTTTTGTTTGTTTTGATAATAATAATTTTTAGAAAATGAGTGATTTTTTAGAAAGTATTTTTAATAATACTATCTTTTTTTTATTGTTCGGTAGAAACCTTAAATGGGCTAAAATTTTTTTTTTTAACTTTTTTTTATTTTGTTTGCTATGAGATAAAGTTATTTTTAAAAAAAGTAATTTGGTGAAAAATAATATTTAAAAATATGTCATAATTTATCTATTAACCAACATAGTTTTTCATTAACTTATTTTAACTTATTTTGTCTGATACTACAAAATATTGAAAAACACAAAAAATTATATTTATATTTTATACAAGCTTTTCCATAGCAACAGACGAATTTCGGGCTTGATTAATTAAAATGTATTACTTTTTTTTTATTATACAAGCAACTATAACTGTGACCCTAAGTCATTTCAACCAAAATCGTACTCTTTCTTTTTTTTTTGGTTAAGAAAATCGTACTCTTTTAAGTGTGTGTAAATGTGTATTAGAACTTTTTTTTTTTTTTTTACTTTATCTGCAATCTGTGTCTCTTGTACCACTCAGTCAAAAAAGCAGTCTCCTTTAGAAAACTTTTTTTTTTTTTTTTTTTAATTTTTGAAATGGTAGAAAACATTCTTTTTTATTTTTTTACTTTATCTGCGATCTGTGTCTCTTGTACCACCCAGTCAAAAAAGCTGTCTCATTTAGAAAACTTTTTTTTTTTTTAATTTTTGAAATGGTAGAAAACTTTAAACATAAAGAATGAAAAAAATATAATAAAAGTAAAACTAGGTGAACACAAAGATATATATAAATATATAGAATAAAAAAAAAAAAAATATATATATATATATATATATAATAAAAGTAAGACTAGGTGAATACTCTATATGTTTACATGGAATTTTAGTATTAGGCCCAAATTCATCTCGGCCCCCTAGTATGATCCTGAGCCCAAACATATAACAAAAATTAGTCCAACGAACGACAAAATTAAACCCAAAAAAAAAAAAAAAATCTCTAGCCCATTTTTAGCCCTGCAAAAACATGAATTTCTGTTGGTTTCATATTTTAAAAAGTAAATGACAAAATTTGAAGTACAGAATATGATGAGCCTTTTTTTCTTTTTTTTTGGGAGAAGAGAATATGATGGAGCTTTGAAGTCTTAAACTTGTCAAATTAAAAAGATACCCCAAAAAAAAAAAAATCTTAAATGGTGGGAAGTGAGGGGGAGAAAAGATTGAAGAAAAAATGGTTATCTTTTGGAATCGAACCATACTTAGGCTGTGTTTGTTTTGACTTCAAACCACTTTTGGAAATGCTTTTCCGTAAATGCGGGTGTTTAGTTGCGCAAGGAAAATATATTTTCCGGAAATTATTTGAAGTTGACCAGGAAAATGAGCCTTTGACCACGGAAATGGTTTGAAGCTCAAATTTTCACTTCAAACCATTTCCGGGTCAGGCGCGCAAAGAGAGAGGGAGAGAGAGAGAGAGAGCGCGCGCGCGAGAGGAAGCCAGATCATGCCTTCGACGTCGCCGGCGAAGCCCAGATCGTCGTTTCCGGGTCCGACGATCGCACGTTACAGTCCGACGATCGAGAGGAAGCCCAGATCGTACGCTCCAGTCCGACGATCGCACGCTCCAGTTCGACGATCGAGAGGAAGCCCAGATCGCACGCTCCAGTCCGACGATCGATCTCGCCTTCGATCTCGCGCCGCTCGATCTCGCTGCTCGATCTCGCCTCCGCACAATCTCGGCTTCGACCCACCGATCTCTCTCTGTGATTTTGATTTTTGTTGTTGTTGTGTGGTGGTGTGGTAGTGGGTGTTTGGGTGGTTGTGGCTTTTGATTGCCGGAATTTGCTGCCGTGGGTTGAATTGGAGTTTCGGTGGTGTGTGGTGTTGGCTGTGATTTTGAAATTTTTTTAATAAAATTTGTTTGGATGCTGAGAAAATAGTCAAGAAAATGTGAAAAATTTGTAGGAAAATAGCATTTTTAGAATAGAACCAAACACTTGAAAATATTTTCTACAACAAATTTCATAATGCAACCAAACACTTGAAAATATTTTCCTTTTCGGAAAATAACATTTCCGGAAAATAAATATTTTCCGGAAAATATTTTACGGCAACCAAACACAGCCTTAATTACATTTAAAAAATAGGGAAGGAGTTAATGAAATTTTTAAAAAATAATAATATAAATAGGCAAACTAAAATTTTAACAAAAAAGTGCTTCAAATCAATTAAAATTTAGCAAATTGCAGTTTGATTGGTTGAAGGTCGCTCTCGACCAGTCGAGCTCTTCAGTTTCTAAATTCATTTTTCTACAGCTTGTACGTTCTTGAATCTTGATTTATAACAACTTGAGCAATGTCTAAACCACTTCAAAGACACTAAGATCTTATTCTAGACTAGTTTATGTTCTCGGTTTTCCAACATACAACATATTTAGAACCTAAACATTTAAGACTAAATATTTAGAACCTAACAATCCTAATTCAAGATAAATTCATGAAGAAGTGAAATTTCTTTAGGATCTAACCATGAAAAGAGTTATTTAAAGCAAGTATAACATAAATCAAATTTCTACAATAATACAACAAATAAAAAAGTCCTATAGATCTTAACATAAATAAAAGCTATGTATAAATTGCTCACATTATATAAATAGCAAAGAATAAACTCAACATCACAAATAAGATATTTAAGTTGTCATGTCCTGTGTATTGTCCCAGCAGGAAGGGTCACGCTTATATGGGTTCATCAATGAATATGGAGATTTATCAAGTATGACTTTTTTTTTTTTTTCTTTTTTGAGAAGAAGACAAATGAACTTCATTAATCAAACAAGGCTAAATTGCCTAAAGTACATGAGTAATGTCTTGTGGCATATCTTCCATCTAGAGCAGGAAAGTAGGACTTACATGTTGGATTTATAGAAACCTCAAAAGGAATGAGTGTTATTTATATAAATGTTGTTGGGATGAGTGTCATCTCAATAAATCTCAAGGAATGTTGGTTTAGTTAACCCTAATTTTAAGTATTGTAATATATGATTTGATGTGATTTTGACATGAGCTTATATAATAATAGCTAATTTTAATGTGAATGTTTGGTGACAATAACTAAATGACCAATTGTTCTATAATTCTAAAACTCTCATATATTGTACCAAATATATTGTAATTTTGCATGGAATAATATTTTTAGGCAGGCATAAGTCACAATTTATGTCAATTTTTGTTATTTGTAGTTAACAGTGATTTATTAAGGGCGACAATTGAAACAATTAAAACAGTTAATGATTTGATGTACAATACAAATAAACAAAGAGAAAGACTCCACTGTTTAATGGTCAACAAGGCTATTTATTCGGCTCTTTTATTTTTTATATTTTATTATAATGATTTTTTTTTATAGATTTAGTAGACTTATTAAGGAAAATGCTAAGAACACAAAAAATCTCACAACAATTCTCACAACTTGTCACATGACAAGCTGTGAATGGTGGAGGTCAAATGGTAGGTCCACACCTTCATCTCTCATAACTCGTCACATGGTAAATTGCGACAAAAGTTGTAAAAAAAAAAAATTTGTCCCTAACATTGCTTGACTTATTAATGGCCATTGCTATCGTAAGCAATGGGATTGGATGATGACATCGAATTTCCTCATTTCTAAATATTCTGCAGCTGCTCGTTTTCCCCCCGTTCATAGATTTTCTTCTTCTTCCTTACTCCCTGTAAATTAAAGCTCTAGTTTGGAAGGCCAAGATCTTGGGAAGTAGGGAAACGTTTCATATGAAATTACACATAAAGAGGTATAAAATATGTTAAAGATTGAAGATGTAAAATCTAGGAAATTTCAACCACAATTATTTATGAAAATTAAGATAGGAATCAAGGAACAGTTCATAATTGTATTGCTAAAAATGAACGATGGTAAGTTGGCAACCCAATATCTATATGGGTAGTTTTCCTTTTAAAAAAAAAAATTTATATGGGTAGCTCTTTGGATTTTGGCTTGAAGCGTTTAATTACATTATTATAAAAAATAATATAAAAAAGAAGCATTCGATTACATCTATTTGTCCCAATTTCAGTTTTAACAAACTAAACTTAATGCCATATATCTACTAAATTTATATTATGGATATATCCTGCACTGGTAGATTCAGATTCACAGCTTATTATTCTCTCTTTTTTGTAGATCTGAGGCAAAATGTATCAAAGTCATTGTGAAAGAGATATCAAATAAATTGAGTAATACATTCTCAGCAGAATCTGTTGGACTAGTAGGAATAAAAACCCGAGTTGAGAAATTGAAGTCACACTTAGCTATGGAGTCAAATGATGTTCGCATTATAGGAATTTGGGGGACAGGAGGAATGGGTAAGACAACTCTTGCTAGAGTTGTTTATGATATGATTTCCAATAAATTTGAAGCTTGCTGTTTTATCTCTAATGTTAGAGAAGAATCTAGAAAATGTGGTTTACATAAGATACAACAAATACTTTTGAGGGAACTTTTGAATGATAGAGATTTGAAGGTACACAATGATCATAATGGAGTTTGCATGATAAAAAGTAGGTTACGTAACAAAAAGATTCTTCTTGTTCTTGATGATGTAACTGAATTAGACCAATTGAAGAAGTTAGTTGGGGAGAATTTAGCTGAGGAGAATTTAGCTGGGGAGAATTGTTGGTTTGGTTCAGGTAGTAGAGTTATGATAACAACAAGAGATAAGCAGTTGTTGGTGTCGCATGAAGTAAAAGAAATATATGAGGCTGAAGTCTTGAATCATGAGGAAGCTCTTCAACTTTTTAGTTTGAAAGCTTTGAAAATGGACCATCCACCTGAAGATTATGGAAAGCTATCTCAAGCTTTTGTAAATTATTCTAAGGGTCTTCCTTTGGCCCTTGAAGTTTTGGGTTCTTTCTTGTTCGGAAAAAACATTGATGAATGGAAAAGTGAATTGAATAGGGCCACCGAATTTTGTGATAGAGGAATTCTCAATGTGCTTCAAATAAGTTTTGATGGATTACAACCAACAGAGAAGGATATTTTCTTAAATATTGCATGCTTTTTTAATCACAAGAATCGAGATGACGTCATAAAAATACTAGACTATCTTGGGCTTCATGCTATAATTGGATTGAGGGTTCTTATGGATAAGTCTCTCATTAAATTGGAATTGCATGAAAGTCAATTGTGGATGCATGATTTACTACAAGAAATGGGCCGAGATATAGTTTGTCAAGAGTGCTCTAAAGACCCGGGAAAACGTAGTAGATTGTGGTCCTTTAAAGATATTGATAATGTGCTGACAAAAAATATGGTAAGGGGTTATTGAAAGAAACTAAGCTTATATCTTATTTTATTATTCAACATTTTTTTTTTATATATATAAAGAATGATATGGAGTTTAAATTATATTAGTCTAGTAATAATATAATAATACATTTTATACTAATCCCTCTTATTCTTATTA
Organism: Quercus wislizeni; assembly: GCA_023055345.1. Lineage (NCBI taxonomy): Eukaryota > Viridiplantae > Streptophyta > Magnoliopsida > Fagales > Fagaceae > Quercus > Quercus wislizeni. The sequence continues at coordinate 401,855 of JALGQJ010000063.1, forward strand.
ATAGGGAACAGAGGCTACTCAAAGCATAGTACTAGAGTTGTATAAACCAAAAAAGGTATATTGGAATCCTGAAGCCTTTTCAAAGATGCATGATCTAAGATTGCTTAAAATTTGTGGTGTTCAACTTATGCATGATCTCAAACATCTTCCTAATAGCTTAAGATTTCTTGATTGGGGAGGGTACCCTTCAAAATCGTTGACATCAAGTTTCCGATTAAAGGTAATTTAGCTACCCTTATACTACTTTTTTTAATAATAAGTTTGTTTGTAGAAGCTAATTGTTTTACTCTCTTTTTTTCTTTTTTCTTTTTTGGCTTTTAACAGAGTTTTGAGAATTTGAAATTTCTTAAGCTGACAAAATCTCCAAAACTTATTGAAGCCCCAGACACCATTAAAGTCCCAAATCTTGAGATATTAGATCTTGAAGATAGTATAAATTTACGTAGGATTCACCCATCAATTGGAATTCATAAAAAGCTTACTATTCTTAATTTAAAAGAGTGCAAGAACCTCACAAGTCTTCCAAGCAAGTTTGAAATGGAGTGTCTCACGAAACTTATTCTTTATGGTTGCTCAAAAATAACAAAAGTTCCAGAATTCGGGAGAAACATGAAACGTGTACACCACCTTGATTTAAGAGATACAACAATTACAACACTACCCACGTCAATTGAGCATTTGACTGCCCTTGATCGGTTGGAATTACGTAATTGCAAAAATCTTGTGCATTTACCTGATACCATTTTTAATTTAAAGTTGGTTAGAGAAGTCGATCTTTGGGGATGCTCAAAACTGGATAGACTGCCAGAGAACCTAGGGAATGCCGAAAGTCTAAAGATTTTGGATTTGAGCGAAACTGCTATAAGAAAGGTCCCTTCTTCCATTGGTCTCTTAAAACATCTTTTTTCGCTAGATTTCAGAGGATGTAAGGGGTTATCATCTAATAAATCGTGGTATGAGCTCCTCCCGTTTTGTTCAATGCCAACAAGTCCTCATCCCATCGACTTGCTATTCTCTTCTCTATCTCTATCACCTGCGTCTTCTTTGTACTACTTGGATTTAACGGACTGCAATCTCAAGGCAATCCCCAATGATATTGGTTCCTTATTCTCTTTAACATGGTTGTCTCTAAGTGGAAATGATTTTGTTTGCCTTCCGGAAAGCATCATTCGACTTTCGAAATTGAAATGGATGTACTTGAATAATTGCACAAGTCTTCGATCATTGCCAAAGCTTCCATTGAATATTGAAAGCATTGAGGCAGAAGGTTGTATCTCACTGAAAATGTTACCAGATCCATTAAAACCAAGCGATTCATTGGAACCATCTCTCGGTCTTAAAAATTGCTTTCAATTGGCTGACAATCAAAGCTGCATAGACTGGTTTATCTCAGGGATAAAAAAGTACCTCAAGCTCACTCCCTCTCTCCCTCTCTCAGTCCTAAAAACCAAGTCTTATTTTTCATATGCCATTGTTATTCCTGGAAGTGAAATTTCCGAGTGGTTTAGCCACCGAAGCATGGGGAATGAAGTGAAAATAAAACAACCTTCTCATTTGTGTAAGAAGGTGGGAATTGCTTTTTGCGTTGTGTTTTGTACGAATGATTCATATCACTTTCATAGATATTCGTTGATAGCCAATGGAAAAAGAATTAATATTGATTACCGCCTCTCAATTGTTAAGGCTTCATCAGATCACGTTTCGCTAGTCTATGTGGTTCCTCAATACTTGGACGAGGAATCAAATAAATTATTGTGGGAAGATGACGTGAATGGATTCAGTCAGATTAGAATTAAAATTGAAAGCTGGGATGTCGAGGTAAAAAAATGGGGGATCCGTATGATATACAATGAAGACATAGAAGATCTTGACCGAACAATGGTCCAGAATAGCAACAGCAGCATCACTCCTTATGATGGCATGGATGTTGTCCATCATAATTTCGACCATTCGTCAGTGGCAGTGGAATGTCAAAAAGTCAAGCGCAGTCGTGATGATTACAATGGGGCTGGACCCAGTGGAGAAGGAAGTTCTAACGACATACCAAACCCAAAAAGGATTAAAAGGCACACAGAAGCCCATGGTAACTCTGATTCTGAGGAGTCAAGTGAGTACAAAGACTGTGACGAGGAGTTAAGCGATCGGGACGAATCTAATGACGATTTGGAAGAAGATAATGAAGATTCGGATGAATCTATTTTTCCTTTTATTACCAGTAAGTCACTGCCTTTCCTCTTAATTCAAGTTCTGTTGGTTTCTGCATTTTCTTTTTCTTTTACTGTACATTTATTAATAAATTGCCCACCACATGTTTGACTAAAGTTGTCAATGAGACTCCTAGCGATTTGACAACAAAGAATGGCAAGAAAATGCTTTTGTTGGTGTTTTAAAAGCAGAAGAAATAATGGAATTAAAGTAAACATCAAAACTGGAAGTTTTTGCTGCCAAATCTCATCTTAAAAAGACATACCTTTTTCCTTTGCATTTTTCTTAGCTAGATTTTTTTTTTTTTTTTTTTTTTGGTACCTATTCTATTTTTTCCACCCCAGACATTTAGGAGCTTAACAATATATATATATATATATATATATATAATGTCAAGTTGGAATGGAAGGGTGCTATAGCCTATCACATGCATTGCGTCTTTCATATGTAATATAGTTACCTCATTGATTTGTGATATTAATACTTTAATACTCATCTTTATAACCGTTCTTTAATAATGAAGTGTTAGACATATGATTAAAGTTCTTATGGTCTATGTGGACTTATAGGAACAAGGCAACTGTGAAGAATGAGCCTTTCTCTACCACTAATGTGGCCATGTATTTTAAAAGTTTGTTTGATTTCAATGTGTAGGGTAACTAACAGTTCAAAAAACAAACAAAAGCCTAAACAGCCAGGATAAGTAAATCCAGACCATTAGAGAGGGTTCAACTGCAACCAATCCTGTTGGAGGAGAGCTGCAAGGGTAGGGGATGGAAATAGCGGGGATCCAATTTCCTTTTTAAAAATAGAGAATGTCCATGTCCATAGCTGCTTGTGAGGAGTCAAGTGAGTGATTAGTGACTTGAGATTTTTTCATTGGAAGGAATTTTGTGATATGACCCAGAAGGTTAATCAACTTTTTTCTCTCTATCACCAGTAAGTCACCATCCTTCATCTTAATTTGAGTTTTTTTGGTTGATGCATCATTGCTTTCCCTTACTTGGCATATACTTGTACTTTTTTGGGTTGATTTTAACTTCAAATTAGTTTCTTGCCAGCTGTACCTTAGTTAATTATTGGCACTTATTCAAACTCCCATCTGGTTTCGTTCCTTAATCAAAAAACACAAAGCAATACTCCTAGCTAATTTAATATGCATATAAAAAATATAGTCTTATCAAATAAACAATGATTGAGGTCATCTTCGTTTAGTGATTGTGTTATTTGTTTGTGCTGGTTGCCCCCTTGATGTTGGATTATTGGACTATTTCATGAGGTGAAACTGTCACATGGCCAAGAGACATAAAGATAAGTGCAGTCCGTTGTATGCCTTTTACTCTCTTGTCATTGTTTTAAAAATTTTCAAGCTGCGAAAACAATATATGCATGCCACTGCAAACATTAAAATTGAAATTAATTTTTATCTCATTACATATTATATATGTGAAGTCATACTTAGATTGCAATCAGAATGATTAGTCTAGCTAGGGGTAGCATCTAGCTTCCTCCCTAGTTGAAAGTTCTCTAAAGTTGTGTACTAACCTTCAACCAAAGAAAATGTTTTTTTTTTTTTCTCCTGTTTAAGAGTATAGCTGAGTTTTCTGTTCTAGTTCTTGTTCCTTTTATTTTTGTTTTGCTTTGAAAATTCTTATTATTTTTGAGTAACTACTGGAGAGTCCCAAGGTGAGTGTGTCCAGTTGTGGAGGGATGGCAAGTGTTGCTGACAATTGAGGGGCACTGGCAGAGCAGATGTAAATGGGGTTGTTTTGCCTATGTAGCTAAATAATGGGCTGGCAGATAATTTTTCAGGCTGTTCCAATAATGCCAAATGCAAACGAGTGGAAGCTTACTGTTTGAGAAGCATATTTTCCAGGCTTGTTTTGGTTAGTGGAAGATTGGAGAACCTGTGGAAAAGAAGAAGGTTCCTTGGCATCTTGCTGTGCTGACTGAAGAACACAAGTGCAAGGAAGTTAGAGAATGCCAGTGGTGTACATTTGCTGTGCATGGGAGTCACTAATGAGGCTAGAACCCAGGTTACTCTTGCTTCCAGCTCTTTTATGAACATTTTTTGGGCTTGTAACTCTATTACTAGAGAGTTAAATTTAGTAGTCTGGATAATATATAGCCAATTTGATTCAATAGTGGGACTTTAGAGTTACTTTCAGCAAAACTATTCATGTTTAGTAGATATTCATCACATGTTAATAGATAGTCAAAATTGCCAATGAGCTGGGTAGCTCAAATGGTATTTTCTACCCTCCAAATTATATACCAACAAGTAACACAAGGCTCAAAGGTAATTTAGGCACCTAACACAAATTTTTTTTTTTTTTTTTAAGTTCCATTAAACTGTAAGGTTTTGTTGAATCTTCTTTTTTTTTTTTTGGTTATTTCAGAGGTTAAAATCCATCCGATTAAGCAAGCCTCTAAAACTTACTGAAACCCCTATCTTCACTGACGTCCTAGTCTTTGAGAAATTGGTTCTTGAAGATTGTTTAAATTTATCCAGGTTGCACCCATCAATTGGAGTTCATAACAACCTAACTCTTCTTAGTCTGAATGGCTGTAAAAACTTAAAAACTCTTCCAAACAAATTTGAAATGAAGGCTGTAAAAACTTAAAAACTCTTCCAAACAAATTTGAAATGAAGGCTGTAAAAACTTAAAAACTCTTCCAAACAAATTTGAAATGAAGTCTCTTGAAACTCTTATTCTTTCTGGATGCTCAAAAATTTTAATAAAAAAAATCCAGAATTTGGGAAAAACATGCAATGTGTAGTGAAATTTTACTTGGATGGAATTGCTATTACAAAACTACTCACATTAATTGGGCATTTGACCGGCCTCGCTTTATTGAATGTAAGAGATTGCAATAGTCTTACATGTCTACCGAGCACACTCTTTAATTTAAAGTTGCTTAAAGACATAAATATTTCTGGATGCTCAAAACTTTGTTTGATTTTATTTTAAATTCTAAAAAGTATTTGCAAGCTGCTGCTTAGCTTTGCTATTGGCACATATTCCAACAACAGCATCATTGAAGATTGTTGAACTTCTTGTCTTTTTTCTTAGTCAACTTTTTCCCTATATTACTTGTAAGTCATTGCTTATTCTTCTCAATCAAAGCTTTTCGTTGGTTGCTCTGCAGTATCTTTTTTTTCCCTTCCTTTGGACACATTTACTTAACTAATATTAACTTAAAAATATAATTTTACTATCTGTGTTTTAGCATCATTTTTATCACTTATTCCTACTTTCATCTGGTCTGTTTCCTTGATCAAATAACACAAATTTGTGCACCTAGCTAATTAATGCATATTATTAAATCTTATGGATTGGTACAATTGATAAAAAAAAAAATCACCCCCATTCTTGAAGCTACTCATTTAATCCACCCAAAAAAAAACATAGTTTTATAAAATAAACAAAGTAATTTTGGTTCACTGATTGTGTTAGTTGTTTGGGTTGGTTGCCCCCTTGATGTAGGATTATTGGACTTGTTCATGAGGAGAAACTGTCACATGGCCAAGAGACAAGAAGGCAAATGCAGTCCATTTTATGCTTCTGATTTTTGCTAGCCGTAATAGATTGCAAGGTAAAATCTGCACTCTTGTTGCCTATATAGTTCATCGTTTTAAAAATTTTCAAAGTGCAAAAACAATATATGCATGCCATTGCAAACATTATAATTTGAGTTAATCATTATGTCATTTCTTATCATATATGTAAGCTTATGTATAGAATGCAATTAGAATGATTCTAGCTAGATGTAGCATCTAGCTTTCTCATTGAATGTTTTCTATAGCTGTGTACCCACCTTTAACCAAAAAAGTGCTTTTTTCCTATTTAAGAGAATGGCTGATTTTTCTATTCTTGTTTTTCTTTGATAAATTTCTTATTTTAATGTAGGATAACAATTAAAGATGTTATAAAAATGATTTGTATTAGCATGTTTGAGGACATTGGTAATGTAACTCCCTTATTTTAAAATTTCAAACATTCAGAGTTTGATCATAACCTATGAAGCACGGGTGCGTTTCGGGACTCGGGTGCGGGTGCGGGTGCGGGTGCGGGACTCGGCAATTTTTGAAAAAGGTGGGTGCGGGTGCGGCAGGACTCGGCGATTAAAAAATTATTAAAAATATTTTTACAATATATGTTTAATATATTGCTAAGCATACTTTTACTTTTTCACATTATATAAACAAATACCAAATTTAAGAGCAACAGTAGATAATAACTAAAACATGATGTTCATAAATTAAATATAATCCACAAGATTGAAAATTTGAAAATTTGAGGGACGGAGTGAGAGAGGGTGTTTGGGAGTTTTGGACGAAGTGTGAGGGTCTGAGGGGGTCTGGGTATTTAGGTTAAGTCAAATGGGGCGTTTTGCACCTTTTTTTTTTTTTGAATTTCGGCCCAAATCGGGCCGTTTCGGCCGATACGGACCGAGTCGGCCCGATTTGGGCCGCGTCGGCGCCAATTTTAGCCGCGTCGGCCCGATTCGGGAATCGCCACGTGGCACGACACGGCACGACGCGGCACGGACGCGCGGTCTGCGGCGTCCCTCCCGCGTCGCCGCGTCCCGCCGCGTCGGACGCGGGTGCGCTCGCCTGGGAGCCGCGTCCGTGCATCCCAGATCATAACTTACTTTTTATGAGGAATTAATGTAGATATGCAAATTTCCTCATTGACCAAATCATTCAACCGAGTTCTTGATGTATCCAAGTATCATCAACATTGTTCATAATTGAGTGATCTGCATCTGCATAAGTTATGTTTTTGGTAATTTTCTTAAGCTATCATCATTTGGAACCTAAGCTTGTGCCTATATGTAAATAGATGTGTAATAACTAACTAAATATAAATCTCTCACAGGAGACCATATTCAAAGCTAAAAGCAATTAATTTGATTTATCTTCACCAAAAAAAATGTTATGAATGACATAAATTGTTCAATTGTTAGACATGCAGTGATGGATCAGTGATTTACCATAATTGAATATTGAATTGTAAGCAATACTAAATGGCCTTAAGCCATGTGCTGCTTTTATTCTACAATGTAAGGAAATCATCATTCTTGTCATTGTACCATGTAATGCTTGTGTAGAAGCATTGGTGAGACCTTAATAATAGTTCAATCCCATTTAAAAGTAACAACTTTTTCCTCTGCTTTTTGTTACTAGGAGATATATATATATATATATATATATATGATCTCGGTCAAGTTTAAAAGAAAATAAGTGCTATGACATGAATTTAACAGTTTAAAACTTTTTTTTAATATGAAACAACTCTTAATTTTGTAACTGCACAAGACTTTTGTGCTTTTGCCTCTTGATGTACTTGAAATTTTTTCTACTTTTCTAAAACCTTCACTCTAAAACAAATTATTGACTGAATGTTGTCCTACCCATTTCAGATCATGACCAGGCAGAGCTGAAACAAACCAAAAGGCCTATCTCAAAATCGTAACTTAATTAGCTTATACCTGTCAAAGAGGCTCGACTAGAATTAGAATTAAAGGACAGCAGTAGACAGTATAGAAACCCAACCATACAACAAACTTGGTTATATATTACTAACCATATCATCTGATCCATATTTGTCCTTACAGTAATCATACTCAAGCAAGCAAGCAACTGTGTAGACAAAGTTGAAAATTGGAGAAGGTAGCCTACTTGGATTGGTAAGCACTCCTGTTCTAGTTGCTATCGTTGTTGTACTACATCTAGAATTTAACTTTTCTCACTTTCTTCCCATGGGGTTTGTTATTTTAGCAAAATGTATTATATTTTATACTGGAAAAAGATGCTACACTTTGATAATCAATGTCATTAATTTTTGAGAATTTTATACTCCCTCCGTCCCACTTTGTTTGTCCTATTTGAAAAGTCAAATTTTTTAAGGGAACATCATTTATTGTTCTGTCTACCTTTTAAAAAAGTATAAGTTTCCAAAACTATCCTTAAATAAATTTATCAAAAAATTGAATTTGTAAATTAATAGGAGTATAATAGGAACATTAGTAAATTAATGACTTTTATTTTTAGAAATAGGACAATATTTTGGGACATCCCAAAATGGAATAGAGGACAAACAAAGTGGGACGGAGGGAGTATTTTTTTTAGGGAAGTTAAAAAAATCTACATCTGTTAATAGGTATTTAAAGTTATCTTTACACTTGGAAACAGGACCTGGCTGGGCAGCAATACTCTCCTGAAGTAGTGAAGTGACTGCTCAAATTTTAGCCACCCCTATCTCAAGGTGAAGAGCTACTAATAAGCAAATATGGCCTCGATGTAACACGTGGTCGATATCAAAATTAAGCTACCATTGAAAGTAGGGGGAACTCAGGTAATGGATTCTCATTGGAGGGTCACAGCTCTTAGATGGAGACATCTGTGGGAATTGAAGCTTCCTTTGAAGTTAATAATTATTATGTGGAAGTTCGGCATGAGGACTTACTTATTAAAAATTTAAAACAGAATAGTGAAATGAAACATAGTGAGTGATAATAATTGTGTGAGTAAGAGGAAAACTTGGTTAATTTATTCTTGAAGTGCAATCTTGCTTGGGCTGTATTGTTTGGATAGATTTGATCCTTAGAACTGAGTTCATTTCTCCTTGCTCTTTGAAACAGTGGTTGGCTCAGTGGATGGAGGATCCAAATTTTCAAAAACAGGAATATATTATGTTCTCGAGATTGATGTTTAAGTATGCAAAATAGCTTCTAAAGAAGTGCTAATGCTTTGTTTTGCAGGTCTGCACAAGTCTCTAATGCACAACAAGCGGATCAGAGTAACTGCAGGAAAGTACCAAGGCGAGTGTGTCAAGTTGTGGAGGGTTGTAGGTGTTGCTGAAAATTTAGGGACACTAGCAGAGATAGTGTGAACGGGGTGGTTTTGGCTTTGTAGCCAAATCAAGTGTTGGCAGGCTGTTGCAGTTCTTCCATATGCAACCAAATGGCATGCAGCTAGATGCCCCTCTGTTCGGAAATCATTAACTAAGGCCATACGGCTTGGTTTTTGTAGACTTGTTTCCATAATTTCTAAGAGTGGAGGACCTCTTTTTGAGAAGAAGGTTTCCTTTGCAACTTGCTGTGCTGATTGAAGACCACAAGTGCATGGAAGTTGGAGAACGGTAGTGGTTGTATATTTTGTAGATAAGCGAGTTGCTACAGATGTTGGGGTCTTGCTTCAAATTCTTTTGAACATTTTTGGACTTACATTATTGTATTAATAAACCATACCCAAAAAGAAAAAAGAAGACAAAAAGAAAGAAGTTAAATTAACACCTTTTCCGGACTAATTTAAGCTATGGCATGCAACTACATGCAATCATTAACATTGTAAGACATCATATAAGAGATTCATGTCCTTGCGTGAAAATCATATTCAACTCTACTATCTAATGGCTCTGACCGATTAACATGCTTTTATTTTTGTGCCCTACAAATGGATTGTTCTGTCAAACTTCTATCAAATACAGAAATTGAAATTTCTCTTCCTTTGTGAAGGTTGTTATATACTTCGATTGTTTCATTTTTCCCCACGATAATGCAAAATATTTCATGTGTGTCTTTTGGGTCACATTAAATACTTTTTTAACAGAAAATGTTGGTTCCAGCCAAAGTCGCATTACGTAATTTTTTAGCATAAAAACTTGGCTCAAATTCGCTAGAGGGTAATGATAAGAAGATAAATGAAGTTTAGAATGACATACTTTTTGTTTGTTAATGGAAGGTTGAAATTTGCTTAATTGATTTCCAGTTTAAAAGGATCTAGAGCAAAATCATCTAGTCTTTTCAAACAAAAAAATGGTTAATTTCTGCTATGCTGCAAAACATGAGCATTTGGTTTCATCCAAGGTCAGGCAAAACATATTAAGAAATCTCATTAGTACTTGTTTTTTTTTTCAATAAATATCATCAGTGAACTTTCTGAAACTCTCATATAGCTCATGATGCAAGTCCATGTGCAAAGTCAAAAATTTTTATGAAAGGGTCCCCACTGAATTTTTAGATTACATTTTCAATCTTCAGATATTATAAATTCTCCAAAAAAGAATTGAAACAGTTACATCTAAAATCAGCAATAAGTCTTCAACTACCTTCTAAATCCCCCCCCCCCCCCCCCCTCCTTCCTTTTCCCTTTTTGTAATCTCTTTTTCAACGAACGCGGCGAGCTTTCTCTTCTTGTCCTATCCCTAATGATTTTTGGGCATTTGCTATACCTTCTGGATCTGCAATACAACAAATCACATAACTACATTACACATCAAAAATCAGTTATTCTGTAACAATCATCGATGCATTAATGGAAGGGAAACATGTCAAAGGTTTGATCACATGACACAATTTTTTTTTTTTTTTTTTTTTTTACTTTCAAAGAACTTGAGGGCAATCATGAGACCAAGATTAGCATTTTTTATTTATTTTTTATAATAAGCATGAGACAAAGTTAGCTATTGTTTGCAAAGATCAAACCAAAATATAGAATCAAGTTTAAAAGTTTTGCAATTTAAATTACTTGATTGGACATTGAAAATCTCTCTAAACCAATTATATTCCCTGAATTTATATTTCTTAGTCCTAAAAGATGTAGGAGTCAAGCCCATTGTAACTTCCAGTGAAGTTATAGACTTGATAGCCCCAAATGCATTGAAAAAAGGTTCAGACCTTCCACAAGCATACTCATTATGTTGCAGAAATTGCACAACTCTAGGTTCAGTGAAAGAAACAGATTACAAGAAAAAGAGAAATAAAAGAGAGAAAAAAGAGCCAGGGGGAGCAGAAACAGAGGCTGCAAAGGAAGACTAGGAAAAAGAACCCTCAAAAGTAATTAAGAGTGACATTGTTATCTTATTCTATAGAATTTGTAATATATACCATCTTCTCAGCTACCTATAAATGGCACAAAGAAATCAATACTCACCAAAGAACTGAGTGAAAATTCGCGTAAAGAAGTTCAAGTTGCGGGAAACATTGTAGGCCATGGCAGGCAGAAGAGGTTTCACAATGGTGTCAATGCTGAATACTCGTTGAAGAAACTGCATACACAAAACTCAGAAGAAGTACCATATCACAAACTCAATTATGAACAGATTTAGATGCAAAATTATACAAAGGAAGCAGATGGAAGAAGAAAAGAGGAGTAAAGATATTATTGAGAGCCAAACAAACATAGATGTAAAATGTATAATTCCAAGCAGTAAGTGATGGATAGGCTATAAAAGTGTCACTCGACAGAAAAACAGAACATGACAAAAAAGACTATCAATTAATTGATATGCATCCTACAGACATGCCCTTGCCATAATAACAATGTGGATATTGATGGCGTTCACACGCACACAAAAAAACCCTCAAATCAATTTCAGTGATCTGTATCATAGAAGGCACAAATACGTAACCTCACGTCATAAATTGAGCCTTCAACCATATTAAGAATCAACTATAGGAAGCCTCAAATAATAAGAGGCTTCAACCCCATGTTAGTTTCCTTACTACTTATAACAAAAGCTTAAACTATTAAGAAATAGTAGATTTAATCATTTAACTATTATTACAACATTTTCTCTCACGTGTCGGTCTATACTCCCCTTTAATAAGTAAAGCCCAACAGATTTGATTTTCAACTTTTTTTAAAATGAGAGGGTAGAGCAAAGATAGGGTTTGAACTCAAAACCACCTACTTTGATACTAAACTATCAAATGTCCCAAAAGCTTAAACGGTTAGAAAATACTGAGCTTAATCATTTAACCATTATTCTAAATGTTTGAAACAAAATCACCTACCATGATCTATCAACTTGAAACTCTATATTAGGTAAAAGTTCTCATCCGCTACAAGAATAAGTTTCTTCTTTCCTTCCTTCTGTTTTCAGTTTTCTCTGCTGGCTAGAAGTTATCAACCACTACTACAATGGGTTATCCCCAGTTGCATTACTAATTTGGTTTATTATAGTAATACTGAGGCTTTGAGTAGTTTAACCCAGAGATATCATAGAGTTGCAACACATTGGCCAACTGGTAGGGGCTCACATTCCCAATTTATTCTTAAACAAATTAACAATCTCTCATATAACACATAACTCAAATCTATTAAAACACAATTGAGAACAGCCAGGAATCCCCCAACACTGCAAAAGGGTACGCTACTAATGACAAAGACATGAACTTTAAACAACCAATAGCAAGTAATCAGGAAACTAAGAATTGGGTAACCAAAGATACACAAATTAAACCAAGTAATCCAGAATTTTCTCAACTGGGTAACCAAAGAAACACAATTTAAAGCAAGAAATCAAAAATTCTCACAACTGGGTAAGCAAAAGAAAAAACAGAGAAACAAAAATGAAAATCAAGAAAATAGAGGCCTGGTAGTTACGTTGAAAGCTGTAGCGAAGCTGGGGGTCAATCTCGACGAGGGAATCATCATCGTAATCGTCATGGTCGTGGCGTTTGGACTTGTCTTTCTTCTTGCGAGGCACGTGCATCACTGACTCAGCTCCAGGCTGCTGCTTTGTGACTTTGAGCTTCGCGTCTTGGAACTCTTCCGTGGCTTCCTCTTCGCCCCTCCATGGCGCCGATGACATCAACTTCTTCTTCCCAATTGCCATTTTTATTCAATCGGAGTTTACAGAAAGAGAGAGAGAGGTGCAGTGTTGTTTGTATAGGTGATAAGGTTTGTGTTTGGCTTTGTGGGTTATTATTGCTTGCATTCTATGCTAGGTTAAACTTTAAAGCCCATTCCTGTTTAGTGTAACCTTTAAATTAGAGGGAATAGTTATAGTCTTAAGCTTCATGTTTGGTTAGGGGCATCTAATTGATGAAGATTAATGATTTAATATTACAGATACAACAATTTTCAAAATAGTAGACTTGTCAGGTTTTTATTGATTCTTACATGGGTCCTATTTTTATTTACTTATCTAGTTACTTTGACAATTGCAAATTTTTTTGTACATTTGGACTTGTTGTTTTTCATGAATATGATGTTTTGGAACTTTAATGCATGCATATGTAACTATAAGTATACTTTTAAATCTATAAGTTCCTAAAAATATAGGGGAAATTACATTTTACCACCCTAAACTACACACCAGGTTACACTTTACACCCCAAACTATTCGAATGCAGACTTTCCACCCTAATCTATCACACTTATTACACTTTGCACCTCAATGTTAGTTTTACTGTTAAGTTAAACGGAAATTAATAGCACATGACTTGCACATGATTTTTACTTAAATGACACATTGTTCAAAGACAAAAATGCCCTCTTTATAAACAATTAAAAACAAAAGCTTATTTCATTTTTATTTTTATTTTTTCCAGCTCCTTCTCTCTCGCATGCGTACAGAGTTACAGGTATAGATCCAATGATTTCCGCTAAACAAAATATATACAATATACTATATAGAACCCATGGTAATAGTATATTTAGCATGTGATTTTTCATTTTAAAAGGAACAACAGAAAAAAGCTGCAATTATAGAATGGCTTTTTGTTACCCTGGTGCGTATGAGTATTTGTTTGATTTTATCAAACTGATTTTGAGTCTACACCTAGTATATGATGTAGTCTCCACAATTTTGTATATGATGTAATCACCATTTTGTGGTGGAAGATAATCAGATTCATTCTTGCAAAACTTATGACACACCAAGATATTTCTAGTATACAATTATGCATAATGAGCATTTTATAAGAAAAGTTGATTATGGTCAAAAATATTTTGCTCTCCAGCAATGATTCGCAAGTGAGAATGACCTAAACAAAATTAGGAAAAGTTTTTGTTTTAATTGATTATGAAGAGGGGGTGCTTTTGTCTTTTAATTCTGTTTAACTTAAGCAAAAATCATGTGCAAGTCATGTGCCATTAATTTCTGCCTAACATAACAGTGAAACTAATGTCAGGGTGCAAAGTGTCATTAGTGTAATAGTTTAGGGTGCAAAGTGAGCATTCGAATAGTTTAGGGTACAAAGTGTAATCTGGTGTATAATTTAGGGTGGTAAAGTATAATTTCCCCAAAAATATACTAATCTATAAGTTCCTCAAAAATGTGAGTTAATAATGATTGCTTAGATCAAGTCACCAAATTGGTTTTTGGTGTAATCAGGTTTTGGGAGAATCTAGATGCACTTTAGTACTTAGATTCTCCTTAAGCTATTTGCAATAAAACATGGGAATATATCTTTTCAAAATGACTGTAATTGTAAATGTTTATTTAAATCAAACGGTTTGTCAATTAGTAAGTGGAAATTGCTTGTGCAACTCAAAATTCATGATGCAAAAATGGAGAATGGAGATCTGGTTATTTTCACATGTTAGCCCCTGTGGTGTGTCCAATTCTTGGAGTTCCATGTTGATTAGAAGTGTACCCATATTTGAGTTTATATGCACTATTATGCAATTCTCTTGGTATCTTTTAGACAAGAGACCTAGCTTTGGCATATGGCTTTATCTATACCATACATGTGCTTATGTGCATCCTATCTTGTCTCACGAATGTGAATTTGATTCAAACCATTCAGTTTTACTTTGACCCATTTATCTTTCCCCCTTTTCTAGACTTATTGCTATTGGGCTTTTTATAGCCATATGTGAACATTGGTTTTGGCCTATTGATACTTAGCTTTTTTTGTGATGATAGAATGATAAAATTTGTAAAATTTAACATGATCTATAACTAAATCCAGGATAGACAAACAAAGGAGTTGTGCAAGTTGATTCAAGCAAATTTCTTGAAAGCTTCAGCATTAACATGGGGTGCATTACAAATGGAATTGCTGAGTTCTTATCCCAAGAGAGGACCATGAAAACTTGATTTTTCTCAATCCTTGTCTACTTTGTGATTTATTTTACCATAATGATGATAGAATGGTAAAAAATTTCCACTATACAATGTTGGACAACAAACTATAGTGATTGTTAATTTGATTTGATAATTGTTTAACTGTGCATGTCACTTTTTTGCCTTTTTCTATGCTCTTATTGGTGATGTTATTTGCGAAGCTATTGATGATTTAAAAAGAAACCCGTGATTTGCGATCATCAGAAGAATAATTGTTTTTTTTTATTTTATAGGATCTTAAAAATAAATAATTGTTACAAATGATTATTCCATTCTTATCTATTTTGATTACTAACTGATATTCTTTTTTTCTTTTCTTTTTTGAGAGAGATTACTAACTGATATTCTATTATGAAATTTTCTCCAAAAAAAAGAAAAAATATATTCTATTATGAAATGTCCCACTTTAAAAGCTTAATAACACAATTTTATCACTTTTCTAACTAGTCTTTTATCATTTGAAAAGTCAATACTAATTTCCTTTTGATTTATTTGAGTTTAAATTAAGGCCGGTAGCCTTTTTTTTTTCTTTCTTTTTTTTTTGAAAATTAAGACTGAAAACTTTCAGTTTTAGAATTTAATAACTTTTGTTTCTTTATTTCCATGATAACATTCCCATAAAAAGTATTTTTTAAGTAAAAAAAACAAAATGGGAGAGAAAATATTAATGAACCAATGTAAAAATTATTTGAATTTATATTGTAAAGATTGAAGGTAAATATATTATAAAACCCATTATAGCTACATTTTAACTATATGACTTATTTGTATTATAATGAATTCAATATAGAGTTTATATAGTAGAGAATCATTGGTTCACCCTATACTAATCCAAAGGCTAGTTTGCTAGTTCAATAATTACATGGGCTTACAATAAATTTGGGCCTCTAACAAAACTAACCAAACTTTAAGGTCTAGTTTGTTATAATTTCTAATTTTTAGGGTTTAATTTGAACCATCTCTGAAGAATAGGGTTTAAAATGTAATTTGCTCTAAGATTTATTGACATATGTTGCCTATTTGTTTCTCAATATGACAGACCACTTTTCTTTAGCCCTACTGATTAGTTTTTTTTTTTTTTTTTTTTTCCTTTTTATTTTAACATAATAAGACATTATTGTTTTGTTAAGAACTTTGTAACTCAATTGTGTGTGTGCATTTGTTTCTTACCAAAAAAAATTGCATTGTCTAATCTTATTTAGGAGAACCAGAATTTGAAAACCCCATACACCACTTTTTAGTAACAATTGAATTTAAAAAATAAAAACGCACTGTTGTTTTTATAGTACAACACATTGTATTTCTTATTGAAAAGCAGGGGGACTATATTCTGATCACTTTTTCCTACTCCTATTCTATGTTCTCATCAAATCGCCATCCAAACATAAGGTTATGTACATAAAAAATGATAATTTATCCATTGGTAGAACAGTTTTAATTGGGAATGCCTTCTGGTTTTTCTTTCATATAGCAACTTTTGAATTTAATTAGGACCCCACTATCAGTTGCCATCTTTTGAAGTTTCATGTGCATAGAACTGTGTTGGATCTACTAACCCCTATAGATAAGTTATACCCACTACATTTATTGCTAAGAAAATGTAGTTATAAGTAGTTATAACTACTACATTGAACAAAGAGACACAATTCCCATTTCCCAGCAATGCAATTAGTTGGATAGTAAACTTTTTCTGCCCAAATTGGTAGCATCAAGGACCAAAGATGGTCACCCCACATTATGTTTATTTAGTAATTCTCAGTAGTATAATTCGTCCAATAAAAAATTTGTAACAAGGCGAGCCCTGTGACAAAACAAGAATTGTGGTAAAAAAAAAATACAGGCAAAACAAAAAAAAAAAAAGGACAGAATGAAACCTCTATGGACAAAAGGGTCTACCAAGGCGAGCACTGTGACTTGGGATAGTGAAGTACCTTATTCTCCCTTCTTGTTCTGTCAAATACCCTTCACAAAGAAAAGCCTTAGAGAACTTGTCCTCCGCAACTCTATCAACATCATGATCAAACACGTCAGTCTCACCCTCCTCTCTATTCCTAGCCATCAATCCAGCTGTGTATATGGCACTCATTCTTCCTGGGGCATTATCATGGTACCCAGTAGGTGCATCCACCATGATCAAGTCCCATTCTATGTCATACACTTCACTTGGAAAGAGGGAGGGAGTGATGGAGGCTGTGTGTGAAGAGGGAGAGAGAGAGAGAAGACGGGGCGGCTGAATGAGAAAGAGATGCTAGGGTTTTAGTTTTATATATTTATATAAATTCAAAACGACGTCGTTTGATAATAGAAATTTAAAAAAAGAAAAAAAGTTGTTTTGAAGGTTAGATCTGATACAGGAGCTTGAAAAACACACGTGCTTACCACTGAGGCAACATACATTTTTTAAATGTATTTTACCTATAATAATATATATCGGTTGGTTTTGATTTGGTTGTGTGATAATATATATAGGTCCACAATAAATTATTTATTTATTTGTAATTTTTTTATTCAAGTTGGGCTTACATATATATATATATATATATATATATAAATTTCTTGATTAATTTATTTTAAAATTATTTTAGTAAAACTTAAAATGATGCTATTATCAATATATATTTAATAAAAAATGATTGATAAACCCTTCCAATTACAATCACATAAAACATGATTTAAAAAAAAAAAATAGGGCGGCAAAAAGAATGACCAAAATATACTCCATAAACCTAAAAAATAACCAAAATATTTCCTAAGCCTAAAAAAAGACCAAGATGCCCCCTGCACTTAAAAAATGCCCGAAATACCCCCAAAAACTAGAATATGACTAAAACACCCCCCAAAACCTAAAAAATGACCAAAATA
Organism: Quercus wislizeni; assembly: GCA_023055345.1. Taxonomy (NCBI): domain Eukaryota; kingdom Viridiplantae; phylum Streptophyta; class Magnoliopsida; order Fagales; family Fagaceae; genus Quercus; species Quercus wislizeni. Next base: position 419,788 of record JALGQJ010000063.1, read on the forward strand.
CCCCCTAAACATAAAAATGTCCGAAATACCCCCGAAACCTAGATAATGACCCAAATATCCCCCGAGACCTAAAAAATGACTAAAATACCCTCAGAAACCTAAAAAATGACCAAAATACTAACATTTCACCTAAGAGAAAGAACACCTTGTACTGAAATAACTTGAGTAAATATAAGAACATTTCACCATTGGACTCGATCGAGGAGAGTTTTCCTTATTATTGCGTTTATCTTCTTGGCTTGAATCCAAACTATTAAGGTCTACACTTGAATTATTGAGCCACTCTCTTATATAGTCCACTTTCCAACAAATATATTGTGTTGGGTTTGTTGGGCCATCATTCATTGTTGATGGGCTGAGCGTCAAACTCTAGTCCTTATAATAATAATAATAATAATAATAGGCATTTTTTGTCTTATTTTAGTCATCGAGGGTATTTTGGTATTGTTTTTCAGGCATGGGGAGTATTTTGGTCATTTTTTATGTTTCAGGGGTATTTTGGTCATTTTTAGGTTTTGGGGAGTGTTTCAATTGTTATAATTTACTAATTAATAACAATATAATTAATACTTCCAATTATGTAAATATATTTTAATACTACAAATTAAATGGGTATAATTTAATAATTAATAAGAGTTAATATAATACTTCATATTAATAAAATATAATTTAACACTACAGATTAATAAAATTAAATATATTAATTAATAAAAATATTTTTTAATAATTCAATTTAACAAAATTTAATTAAATTTAATACTTCAAACTAATTTAATATATTTTAATTTAATACTTCAAATTAATAAAATATAATTCCTCGCTACAAATTACTAAAATATAATGATAACTAAAAAAAAAAAAATGTAAGATGAGACAACTTAAAAGTACTTCTTGGCCTTTTTTTCTTTATTTGGACTTATAGGAACAAGGCGAGGGAGATCCTTTATTCCCTGCCACTAATGTGGTCATGCATAGTAAAAGTTGAATTTCTATGTGCAAGGTAACTGTTAAGAACTAAAGGAAAGCCTTAACCGCAACAAAATAAGCAAAGTCCAGACCTCTATAGTCTTTCAACTGGCAACCAATCCTGCTGGAGGAGAGCTACAAGGGAATATGAACAAAATGGAGGAGACTCATTCAGTTTTGATTGTAAGAATAGAGATGGGTCCATGACTGGTTGTTTGAGCTGAACTAGAGAGGTTGGAATGGAAGTAACAAAGAGGTGGTGGCAGAGCAAATGAAGGACATTCAGATGTTTAGGAACAGTTGACATGTTTGGGTTCGGACAAATGGACAGTCATCTGGGCCAGCCTTAGACATTTTGGAGCCTAAGGCGAAAACTAAAAATGTGGCATTTTTTTATACTTATATATTAATTAAATTAATGTTTATTTAATATTTTTATATTATAATATATTTCATTTAATATCTATTTTTCTTGCCTTTTTAGATGCAAAATTGAACATCATTGTTATCTTACAATTGTATCATTTCATTGTCTTCTAACTCTTTTTGGTGAATTTCTTGCTCATTTGTGAGATTTTCATCTAAATTTTGTGTTATATTTGGTTTATTACTAATAACAAATTTATCCATGGATCCTTTTTTAGACTCAATTATTTTTTTTTTTAAAGTTTTTCATATCTAGATGCATATTTTCTAGTAGACATTTCTAATCAAATAATATATTTATAAAGACTAAAATAAAAAATAATTTTCAAGTGTATAGCAAATGAGAAATAGAACCTGATTTATATAAAAAGTATTATTGTAGTTTCACCAAATAATAATAAGTTTTTAGCAATCTCAATTTGCATAAATAAAGACTTCCTTAATATATTACCACTAACTAATATATATATATATATATATATATAAACACAAGATTAAAATTTAAAAAAAAAAAATTAAGCCAAGCATAAGAAAAATTTAAGCACAACTATAACAAAAGGCTTATTAATAAGACCCACCCACAAAAAAAACACAAAACAAATCCTATCTATACCCATAAAATAAAAAAATAAAAAAAATAAAAACCTTGAAGGCCCAAAACTGATAAACAAAACTAGGGCCCAATCTTATTGCAAGTCAAAGTGCCCTGTGCCCAAATATTTATACCTGAAGCTGAACGGCTGAACCTGAGAGAGGCGGAGAGCAGTGAGCAGAGAATCAGATTCAGAGAAAGAATGAAACTATGAGAGGCGGAGAAACAGAGAAAGCTTGCTTGAGCTTGAGCAATTGAGAGAGGCGGTCCAGGCGGAGGAAGCTTGCTGCCTTGCTTGAGCTGTTGAGCAGATGAGAACAGTGTAGAGAATGAGAGACAGAGAGAGGCGGAGAGTAGAGAGGAAGGTAAAATTTTTCGAGATTTTAGTTGTTTTATTTGTTTTGATTTGTGATTGTTTTGTGGCTAATCTCTTAGACCGGATTTATAGTTTATCTGGTTGATTTTCGGTTTGTCTAGAGGATAATAATGTTTGATTTACCAAAACTATTGTTTTTTGGTTAAAAATATGTGCCAGATTTTTGTAATTCCTTTGAAATTTTTTTTTTTTTTTTTTTTTTTTTTGCCCCTACTACACCTTATTTTCTAAAATTTTGGGGCCTCCCTTCCACTTGGGGGCCTTAGGCAATTGCCTAACTCACCTAAGGGAAGGGTCGTCCCTGACAGTCATCCTCTAGCAAAGCCTCAATCTCTAGCAACCATTGCTCTATACTTCTTTATGAACATTAGCATCGATAGTACACAATGCACTCTCTTAATCTTGTATATTTTTATTCTAGTGTTGTTTTTGTTCCTTTGTAATTTGTATCATTATATCATGCTTCAAATCCACTACCAAAATCATTAATTTCTTTAGAACAAAATAGAAATCCACAGAATATTCAAATTACCCAGCTAACATTTTAGTCTCTCATAATTATCTTCCTTTTTGTTTAACGTAGTTGAATAATTTTTGGTCTTTCTTTTCTCACTACTCACTTTCACATCTACTTTATTTAACAATTGAGTTGTTGACCTCACTACAAAAACCGAGGATGTGCATGCTTGCACTTAACTATGATTCCAAAACCCAATGCCCATTCTTAAATTTAACAAGAAAATTAGTAGAGTAGTACTAGTAATTGTTTATGATTCTTCTTCTTTAAAACATGAAAAGCCCACTGCGGAAGTTCCTTTTTTGAATTTAACGGCTCTTTGAGTTAAATGGCACCGCTTTTCTTTTTTATTGCCACGACGACGCTTTGTCTTCAGTTACTACTTTTATTTTATGAAGCAACATTGTTTTGTCATTGTTGGTCCTTGCCAGATGTCAATGCCTCATTGGCTCCACGTTATTTGTAAATTTTGTTAGTTCTGTTAGAGTTACAACGGCTAGTTTGTTAGTTATATAAATAGATCTCTGGTTGCAATTGTCATCGAGTGATTTTTTTTCCTCAAATCAAATTTCTGTTGTTTTCTCTCTCTATTTTGCACGCTTTTTTCATTTTACTTTGTTTACCGTGACATTCAATACGTGAGAACACTGAGAAGGAGAAGAAAATTGCAGGTGAGTTTCAATTCAAGGTTCAGAAACATAAATAGTAGTAGAGTATCATAATTTATTAAGATAGTAGTTGTATATGTGCAGTTATTCTTTGTGATTAGGAAACCTCAATGTGAAAACAATTTCGAGTTATCTTATTGAGATGCAACAGTTTAAGTTGTAATAATGTAACTTTGAGATGCTATCTGTCTTTTATTATAAATTTAAAAGATATTTATACATATGAAGATGAAAAATGCATATAACATGAAAATTTTAACTCTAAAGAAACTGAGTTGTAAGACAATTTTCCTTACCAAGTCATAGTCATGCCCTAAGTAATGTTGTTTTAACAAGTTGATGAATATTAGTCACCATTAGGTTAATCTATGTCAGTGTGTCCTATTTTCCTCTTTCCAGAAGCATGGAAACTAGGGAATGGTTAAACACCAAAATCAAAAACAATATAGAAAGTAAATCATAGCTAATAAGGTAAAAAATGAAAATAGAAAACATATAGAATTTTCAGCGAAAGTTACTGCATGCATTATTTATCATATTTTTTCTCAAAAAATAATCATGTAGTCCACACTATAATTTGAAGTAGGGGTGTAATCGTTGCAGTTCAGTCGGTCTGAAGTGCGATTTTTCCACTGAACCAAAATTTTCGATTTGACCAAATTTGGCACCGACATCGAACTAACTGGATTTCAATCAATTCAGTTCAGCCGACTTTTGATTTCTTCCAATTTCTTAGAAACCAAATAGATCAAAGGGGGAAAAAAAAGCCTATTTCCCTTTGCTTTTCCACATTTTCTCAGCAACCAAACACCAAGCACCAAAAAAAAAACTCAAAATCATGTATATATTCAGAGATCATACCAAAATAAGAAAATATATATTTCCCTTTGCTTTCCCATGTTTTCTCACCACCCAAACACCAAGCACCAAGCAAAGTAGCAAACACACACTAAAAAAAAAAAAAAAAAGAGAACAGCGAAGAAACGTACCGGCGAAGAGGTGTACTGAAGCAACTTGATAGAGAGAGAAAGAGAAATGGGAGGAAGAGAATGACTAGAGAGGGAAAGGGGAGAATAGCTGCTGTTGAAGTGAGAGACAAATGTTGAAAAATAGGATTAATAAGGTTATAAAGCAAACCCAAAACGACATAGTTTTGGTAATAAGGAGAGAATAAATAAAAAAAACTCTTATTATGGGTCGGACCTGGCTAACTGGTGGGAATGCGTGTATCCTTGCCACTAGGATATCAGGAACTTTCTTGATATAATTTGTACAAATTAATATTTAATATATTTCGGTTCAGTTTCAATCGGGTCGGTATATTTGGGTGGGACATCGAAACCGAAACCAAACCACACCAAAACCAAACTAAAATTTTGGCAACAGTTTGATTGGTTTCAGCTGGTTTTTTTGGTTTCTCGGTTTTGTGCACACCCCTAATTTGAAGAAAGCAATATCAAACGAAACTTCAAGGCAGGACTTAATGTCCTACTGTACTCTTTCCAAGATCATGGAAAGTGGGCTATGCTTTAATATGTTTTTCCTATTTTCTTAATTATTACTTTAGATTTTGGGTTTTAAAATAGGAAAGTTGACATTATTTTCTTCAAATTCATTTCCAATTTTATGGTTTTGGAAGAATCGCAATATGGGATATCATGCAAACATTGATTTTTAATCTGTTGGGTGACTTTCGTCAAAACTACTGAGAAAAAAAAAAACTAAAGTATAATAAAATATGCGATAGCTGTACTCTTTCTTCGGCCATTGTATTGGGCCTATTGGTCGTGGCAAACCAATTATGGGCCTGTGGGGCTCCAAGGGAGTCTAGGGGGTTTCCTATTGTATCAAATCAAAATTTGAGATTGAAAAGTTTTTTTTTTATTTTTAAAGGGGTAAATAAATAAATATATAAGAGAAAAGTATAATTCAAGAGAAAAAAGAAAAGAAAAAAAAAGATACAAAACCTATTGTTTACCTTTCAAAAGTGTTACGAGTTTAACTTTAAATTATTCTATAATTAAGTGACCAGCCTCTATCCTGTGAACATAGACAAAAGCATTGTGTTTTTGACAAGAGTATTGTACACAACATCCTATTATCTTCTTTTCACGAACACGGAAAGTGGGTCATGCTGCTCCTAAGCCTTCCTTGATGACTGAGTTAATTTTTTGATTTATTGATTTTGAAACAACTGAGTTAAGTTTGACCAAAAAAAAAAATGATAAATTACACAAATTTCCCTTGAACTTCTTCAGCATGTATTTTCACCAAAATCCTCTCATAATAATAATAATAATAATACTTTTTTTTTTATAAGAATAATAATACAGTTTTAAGCAATTTATGCAGCCCATTCCCTTTCCATAAAAGAATTGAAATTATACTATATAGCTGGTCACCACCATTAAGTTAATCTGTGTTGGTAACTAAGGCGTGTCATATTTCTTTTTCCAATTTTTATCGAACATATGATTAATGGAAAGAGAGGACACTTCTTATAACTTTCCAAAATTCTCTAACATACATACCCCACCCCCCATCTGAATAATGGAAAGAGAAAGATATAAAGTCACCACAAAATTGCTCGCTACCCTCGTCTTCTTGTTCTTGGTAGGTGGGAAAAAGAGAAAAGGGGGAAGATGCATGCACTGAAGAAATTGGGGAATCAATGACTTGCTGCAAGTCTTGCATATAACATTTAAGATTGTAAAGGCACTGAAATAAAGTCTGTAAAAGAAAAAAAAATAAAAAGAAAAAAGAGATAGGAATTGGGAAGCCTTTTTGTTTTAACAGAAGAAAACTTCAAATCTTGAGGGACGAAGAATTGCCTATTTGAAAAACCCGCATAAATTATGTTCATAATAAATATATTTAAGCAAATTGGAAAACTTGGCACACAATTGGGTGATTAAAAAAAGCTAATTAAATTTCTGCTACCTGTACAGATTGTACTCCTTCGGTTAACTGTAATTATGTGACTGGCTATACTAGTCATCAGGTCTACATTTATGTCTTGGGTTACGTTAGATCAATAGGTAATTCTTTTGCGATTAAATAAAAATTTAGATTTAAATTTTATCTACACTAAAAATAAAAATCAATTTTTATCTATGTCTGGTGATTAAAAAAAAATATAAATATATATATATATATATATATATATATATATTATTGTAAAACTGATAGTTTGATACTATAAACTTAACTCTTATCATATAAAAAAGGGAAAAAAAATTGTAGTTACCAGAAACACTAAAGCAATTTATGCAGCACATTCCAATCTTATCAAACTATCTGTAATTATTAGTATGGCACTGCCATCCTAATAAATTACCCTGTAAAAAATTTTATGCTTGAGATTGAAGGCTGAAGCTTCACTTCCTGGGAAAACTATCAAATGCATGGAGCTGAATGAACTTTTATCATCACCCCTATTGAATTAAGCCATCGACTATGTTTTAATTTGATATTTAGGATTCTTCTGATATTTACTAGATGAATAAGCCAACAGGGATCAAAAAGCTTAAGTGTCACCTTATAATATGCTTTAGTGTCACCTATGATTAGTGCGCATAATTTTTTATTTTTACTAATAGTACCTATGGTGGTTCAGTGTAAGTGTTGAAATCTAATCATAAATTGACAAAAAATGTGAAATTGAATTTAAACTTGGGTGTACTATTACCACTAAAGCAACGTTTATACAAACCATTCCATCTCCATATATATGAATTGAACTTTATGCTTTATGCTTTATAGTTGGTCACCATTTAGGCCAATTTGTGTCCTATTTCCTCTGTTCGAAAGAGTGAAAAATGATTCATGGTTAAACACTAAAATAAAAAAGTAAAAATAACGCAGGACCATGGTTAAAGGAACAAATTAAGAAAGGCGCAGAAAGTGGATAGAATTTTCTCAAGTCTGGCCCAATTCACACTCTTATTAACCAAACTTTAAAGGCATGTGACCATGAAGTTAAACTATGTCCTACTGTCCTCTTTTCAGGAACGTGGAAAGTGGGCTAGCTTGACTACGGAATTATCATCAAAGGTATTGAGAAAAAAAAAATCATATTTTTAGAAAACTTTAAATGATCCATTAACAAATATCCTAAAAGCATTTCTTAATTGGACACACGCATATGTATTGTTAAAGTTAACATAATTGTCTTTTAAATCAATTTGAAGGAAAAATTTTAAAATCACTGATTGTCAATTTAAATAACTATTTATTTGTGTGTTTAACTCCATGACCGTGACGGACCTACAGTAGGGCATTGCCCCCCACACCCCCCCCCCCCCCCCAAAATTATAAAAAGAAAAAAAGAAAAATTGGTATACATATGTAATCTGAAAAATTAAGATTTCCCTTAAATATATATATTTTTGGATTTCCTCTGAAATGTTGAGATATTGACCCACAACATAAAATATATATATGGACTGAAAGTATAACAACAATAACCAACAAACTCTCATCCAAAAAAAAAAAAAAAAAGGACAAATGTGTTGAAATGTTTAAGAAACACTCATTTTATATGTTATACTTTGTCGAAATGTTTATAATATCAAATGTTTAAGAAACACTTATTTTATATATAGTATTTTGTTGAATATAAAATAGATGTTAGTTTTTATTTTCATTAAAAAAAAAAAATTGTTTTAAGCTTTGGCCCCCCTCAAGTTCGAATCCCAATTCCGTCCCTGTCCATGACTTATAGAAATCATATTAACTTATTCACGAATCGTTATGTCTTTGTCCAACATGTAACATTGTAACCATTGACATAAGAAAATTGGTTAACTCACTCATTAATATCCAAAAGCCATGATTATTTGACAAATTTTTAATAATAAATATTAATTATTATCCTATTAATATTTAAAAATGATTGTTATCAACAGTTTAAGAACCTAAATTAATTCAAAAATCAATACATATTTTCTTGGGTCGGTCCATTTTTTTCTTTTTAGGGAATTCAGGTCCGTCTAAATTAATTATAGAATTCACCATTATCACGATGCATCATTTTTTTTGTTTATTTAATCGTCACAACGTCACATAATTGCTTCAAATAATAGTCAATGACTTATTTCTAAATTTTTTTTTTTGATAGGATCCAAAAGATAAGTTGCTATGACTAGACTTATTTACCTTATGAACATCATAAAAAGCGTAAATAAAGTTATAATTTTGATATTTTTAAGAGTGGACTAAGAGTCAATTCGGAAACTTTGGAGGAACTTTCCTAAACTCTCTAACATGAACAAAAATCAACAATTTATTAAAGTAGTAACCATTACTATCCACAAGTTTTCAATGACATACGCTTTGTCTCTATTATTTTCTTTTCTCTCAAACTCAGCGCACACGCACAAAGAAAGCAATTATGTGCGTGTCATATCACGATGGCATCTAGTTTTTGAATAGATATCTAAATTCTGAAGAGATAGAAAAAGAAAGCAATATGAATAGAACTTTATAATTTGTCAAAAAACAATATGAACAGAACTTTATAGCTAATCACCAAGAAGTTAATTTCAATCAGGAAACTTCCTACAACTTTCCTCAACTCTTCAACTTAATACCAATATTTTTCCTCTTCAATTATTGTGTCTCTGTTGTTTTTTCTTCTCAAACTGTGCACAAGGAAAGTTTTGTACCACCAATTGTTCAAGCTTATTCGTTTCCTGTTATATCAAATTAAATATAGAAGAAAAAAGTATAATTCAAGAGGAAAAAGATACAAAACCGATTGTCTACCTTTCAATAGCGTTATGAGTTTAACTTTAAATTATTTATGTTTTGATTTTTTTTTTTTCATAAAAATGTATAACTAACAAAATTTGGAAATAATTATATAAACTTAAAAAAAATGATATTCTTTTCCTTAAAAGTTTAGACACACAAATGGTTACTATTTGGTTTAAAATTGTAAGAATTTAATCATTTTATGAGTCTAACAAAAACTAATATAAACTGTACTGATGATTATGAAATTATTTAAAATCATTATTGAGATTTATAAGTGGAATTTTGACTAAGAAAATACAATACAACTTACTCATCAGATATAGATATAGATATAGATATATACATATATATATATATATATATATATATATATGTAAAGCAAATAAATAAAAGGGGAAATTGCACTTTGCCCACACGGTTTGCCCAAAAAACACTTTGCCTTTCCTTGGTTTAAAAATTGGCACTTTACTCACTTAAGATTAGCTCTGTTTGTCTCCCGTTATTCACCTCTATTAAAAGTAAGAGTAAATTTGTATTTTTGATACCTTTTATGTCTCTCTCCTCTCAAAACATAGAAAACTAAAAAAATCAAAGGAATTAAAGAATATCTAAAAGCTAGGTGTTGTAAAAATTATTATTATAAAATTGATAGTTTGATACTATAAACTTAACTCTTATCATATAAAAAAAGGAAAAAAAAATGTATTTACCATTAACACTAAAGCAATTTCTGCAGCTCATTCCATTTCCACAGATAAATTGTACTTTATGCTTTATAGCTATGCTCCATATAATTAGTTCTTCATGAATTTCCCCATCATATTCTATCAGATTATATTTGTCATATATTTCCTAAGTTTATGCAAAGCAAGTGTAACTTTTTTACATTAGAAATATCTCATAGTCAAATTAATAATCTAAATCAATTAATCAAGAAATCTTCTCTATAAAAATAAAGATTAAAAGTTACCATTCTTTTATAAGACCCAGAAAAACCTCACTTAATAGTAGGTTGTCCATGAGTTAAGTTTCCACAACATTTATCCTTACTGTTTCTACGTTCCAATAGCGCCATTTTAATAAAGATATTTGCAAGTGTTGGTTCTATGTCATATAATACTTGCTACTTGTCACATTGATATTGAATAATTTCCAACATTAGAATTGCTACTATTTCATATCTTAGCTATCAAACCAAGATAAGTTATGGTTTTGATACCAATTGATATTGTGAGAGTGGAAGTTATAAGAAATGTAACACATGTCTATTTTTAAAAAATAATATCCAATTCATCATAAAATAATAGAGAAAAACTCAAATTTTTACTAAACTAAATCTAAATTGTTAAAAAAAAGTTAAAAAATGTTTACAAAACAAACTTAAACACCTATTTAAAAACTTAGTAAAACTTGATAAATAAGAAAATATATTTTAAAATAAGTTTTAATTAATATTTAACCATGATAGAAATAGACCTAAAAAGCTTGATAAAAAAAAAAAAGCATTAAAAGCAACTAAAAATTAGAAAATATTAACTCTAAACTAAAAATAACAAAAATTATATAAAAAAATATTAAAAATAATAAATTATAAAAATTAAATCGTAAATTCTGTGATATAAATATACCAAGATCACGTGTATTTTGTTTTCTTTATAAAAAGACAGTGGACGTGGCTTTCAAGAAAGAAAAAGACTCGTCTTTTTATTGTTTTACTTTGTCAGTACGTTCACTTCTTTCACAAAGAAAAACAATAAATAAAACTTTCACGGTTCTCTCTTGTTTTTCATGTGTTGACAAATTGACTTGGACTTGTACGCACGGTAGTAACCCAGCTTTTATAGCCACACATTTCACATTGAAAAAACACAACAAACTAAAAAAAAAAAGAAAAGAAAAGGTGTGTACTGGATAAAGCTGGTTTACAGTTCACAGTTCACACTTCATTTGTCACGGATAAAGCAATCAGCCAATAACAATTGACTAAAGAGTAAAGACTGGTCTGAAGTTAAAGCTATGTCCTACTCAGGAACTTGCATGGAAAGTTGGCTAGGCTTTTGACAACGAGATTGAATTTTCGTTATGTATTGAGTTTTTCAGGAGAAAATATCTAAGTCCTTTACAGGAAAGTGCATAGAAAGGGATTAACTTATTCTCGAATATCCAAAAGCATTGACTAATATTTAATATTAATTATTAATTATTATCCTATTCATGTTTAAAAATGATTGTTATCAACCGTTTAACAACGTTATGATTACGTTTGCCATTGCCTTAAAAGTTAGTTTAAAAACATTTAAAGTCAGGTTTTTTTTATTATTTAATTTATTTTTATTATTATCTTTTTTTTATCTATTATTTATTAATTCTATTATATTTTTTGATATTATTCATGAATCATACGGTACTATTTCAATTATCTTTTAACTATATTTACAATATTTTAAAAAAAAAAATTCAGTTTCAGTTAGATAAGCTGTTCCAAATTGACACTAAATTAATTCAAAAATCAAAGTATATTTTACATGATTCTAGTGGGTGCTAATAAGCTATAATTTCACAAGGCATGCATAGTGAAAAATTATTACGAAAATACACTAGTTTAGAACTTTAGACCCCAATTACCACTAACTAGTAACTACCAACATCTTTCTCAAAAAAAAAAAAAAAAAAAAATAGTAACTACCAACACACACACACACACACACACACACACACACACACACACACATATATATATATATATATATATTCTAGATCTTAGTATCAAACTGATAAATTACCTTGTAAAATATTTCATAATTAAATTTCTGCTACCTGTACAGATTGTACACCTTTGGTTGACTGTAATTATGTAACTGGATGTACTAGTCATCAAGTCTATAGTTTATGTCTTTGGTTACGTTAGATCAATCGGTAATTCTTTTGTGATTAAATAAAAAATTTAGATTTAAATTTTATCTACACTAAAAATAAAAATCAATTTTTATCTATGTTTGGTGATAAAAAAAAAAAAAAAAAATATATATATATATATATATATATATATATTATTGTAAAACTGATAGTTTGATACTATAAACTTAACTCTTATCATATAAAAAAGGGAAAAAAAATTGTAGTTACCAGAAACACTAAAGCAATTTATGCAGCACATTCCAATCTTATCAAATTATCTGTAATTATTAGTATGGCACTGCCATCCTAATAAATTACCCTGTAAAAAATTTTATGCTTGAGATTGAAGGCAGAAGCTTCACTTCCTGGGAAAACTATCAAATGCATGGAGCTGAATAAATTTTTTTTTTTTTTTTTAATGAGGGAACTTAGGTCTGTCTAAATTAATTATGGAATTCACCATTATCACAACGTCACTTTTTCTTATTTAATCATGGTCATAATTGCTTCGAATAATCGTCAATGACTTATTTCTTAAAAAGATATATATATATATATATATATATGTATGTATTTTTTTTTTTATACAAGATAAAATTCTACTCTAGCCTAATCTAAGTGTATATGTGTGTGAAGTTCCCTCCTAGAGATTTGAACCCAGCCCTTACCCTCCATACTCTACAAGCACTTATATTTGTGGAATAACCATCGCACTAAGGATGTATGGTGGTACATAGATATATGACGAAATTACATTATTAGTCTCTAAAGTTTACTCCGTAAACGCAAATGGTCTCTTAAGTTTCAAGTGAGTGCTATTTACTAAACTTATTTACCTTATGAAATCATGAAAAGCGTAAATAAAGTTATAATTTGGATATTTTTATGAGTGGACTAAGAGTCAATCTGGAAACTTCGAGGAACTTTCCTAAGCTCTCTAACGTAAACAGAACTCAACACTTCATTAAAGTACAAACCATTACTGTCCACAAGTTCTTGATCCGGTAGGTATTGCACTAGATGCAATTCACCTTCCTTTGTCACACTTTTTTTTTTTTTTTACTTTTTAGTTCTCATAAATCTTTTCTTAACTTTTTTTTAATCAATGGTTGAGATTGAAAGTTTCTTTTTTGCAACTATCAATCTCAACCATTTATAATAATTGCATCAGTGATCTCAATCCATGCTGATCACCAAGAAGTTAATTCCAATTATGAAGCTTCCTACAACTTTCCTCAACTCTTCAACTTAATACTATAGTTTTCCTCTTCAATTATTGTCTCTCTGGTTTTTTTTTTTTTTTCAAACTATGAAACTGAGCACAAGGAAAGTTTTAGTTAGGTATATAATTTTCCCAAATCATAGTGTCAATCTCTTGGTTCTTAATCACATTGGGGTCTAAATCTAATCGTTTATCATATTTTTAAAATAAAGTGACTAGGGTCTTACAAAATTGAGTCTTATAACGGATCTGGCTAAGGCAGAAGCATTGCCTTGCAGTATCTTCATCATACATTGTCCTAGTGATAGGTATGAACTTTGTACAAAAGGGAAAAGATTAATGGCAACATCACTCACAAAGATCAAAAATTGACAAACAATGCAGTTATATACATACTCTGCAGTCTGCAAAGAAATAAGCCCAATATAATCCTACTTAATGAAATTTTTACTTTTTACCTCATATAAATGTAAAAGTTTTTCTATAAAATTTGAAAAATCGACAAACAATTCAATGAAAAAAAAATGGAACCAATGATACATACTCTGTAGTCTGCAAAGAAATAAGCCCAATATAATCCTACTTGGTGAAATTTTTACTTTTTACCTCATATAAATATAAAAGTTTTTCTCTAAAATTTGAAAAATCAACAAATAATTCAATGAAAAAAAAAAATGGAACCAATGATGACACTTCATGAAAAGGCATGGAACAGATTAATTTACTATTACTAGCCTGGATTTTTTTAACACCCTTTCATTAATTGGCATGTTCAGTTTTTAAAGAACAATTACAGTGCATAGTTATTTTGCACTTTGCTTATATTAAATTAATTAGTGGATGTATTAGTCATAAAGTTTCCAAATTCCACTAAACATTTTTTTTTTTTAAAGAGTTTCAATCTATGACACCCACTCCTGATAATAGCTCTTTGTCATCAAATTAAGACACCAATCAGTTTTTGGTGTAGACAGGAATTGAATCTCAAATCTCTTATTTAAACCATCAGAGACTTCACCAATTGAACTAACTGGAACTTACGATTTCACTAAACATTTAAATAAGAATAATTTTATAGTTTTTCAAAAAACAATTAAAGCCAGACTTTTAGGAAATTACACAGAATGTGTAGGAGTAATTGTCATCCCATGTCTTATAAAAGCATGATAAAGCGTAAACAAGACTTTCCCAGTTACCTGAAACTTATCTTTCTTCATTTTTCTTAATGGAGGAGTAAATTACTTGCATATAGCTCCAATTAAGTTCATCCCGTGTCTCACACTCTCACATGTTCGAAAATAGTTTTGCCCCATTAGATAATCTTTCTAAAAAAATGGGTCAATGCAAGGTCAACACAAAATAAAAAAAGAGCACCGAAAGTCCATAGAATTTACCTCGCTCCTTGAGAAAATTTCCCTGGAAGTGGAAGTGAGCCCCACTTGGAGGGTAGAATTTTCCACCGCAAGTACTGGCATTTAATATTTATTGATGATCAAGCTTTTCAACTTTCTACGTACAAAGCTGGTATTTTAAAATAAAATAAAAAAAGTTTTCCACCAGAGCATTTATGCAGTCCACGATGCAATGAAATTGAAGAAAACAATATTAACAAACTTTACAGCGGATAACCATGAAACCAAACCTACTCTGTTTAAATAAATAAACAAACTAGTGTTGTTGACTGAAAACAGAGGATGTGAGTCCCCCTCTTTTCTCTTTCACAAACACAGAAATAATAGAGGCCATTCCTTTATTAAAAAGGCAATTATATAATAGGATCTGAATCCGACATTGTTTCCAAAAATATTAAAAATTTCTCTAGACAATACTTTATACTAGTTACCAGGAACTTACTCATATATTATTCTCTTTTATTTTCTTAATGGAGTAAATTTCTTTGCATATAGCACTAATAATTAGGTTCATCCCACGTGTCCCACACCTAAAGAAACCAAAAAAGCAAAGTCAAGAGTAAATGCATTTAATAAGTCGGTGGTAGTAAGGATAAAAGAAGACATTGGAATCGTTTTTTCCTCATACAAGGGTGAGAGAGCATTGCCTAAGCACAATAACAAATACTACAAAATAAGAAAATTTTCTATTACAACTCTATTCAGGAGCGTTGTTTCAAGAGGTTTTAGAGCTTTACTTCACAACAGCCAATTGCTGCAATTCTCCATATCCGTAAGTTCTTACTCTTCTTGCTTGTATTCTTGTCTTTTGTTTCTCTCCTTTCACTCCCTCTCTGAAAAAAAAAAAAAAAAAAAAAAAAAAAAGGAAAAAAACCACATCGAATCGTTTTTTTTCTTATTCCTTGAACTATTTTCCTTTTATTTATTTTCTTCAGTTTTAATTGATACCTTATCTATGCTCTTATATGGTGAATTCCTTACAATTTTGACGAGAAAATGTCTAATCTATTGGTGATGCTCTTATATACCAAATACAATCTTAGTGGGAGTTTGTGTCCGGTGAAGCATTAATGCTGTTCACATCACAATAATTCTGAGAGATAGTGATGGAACAAATCAATATGAATAGAACTTTATAGTCATTCAAAACGCAATATATATATATATATATATATATATATGTGTATATAGAACATATATAACTACCACCGGGAGGTTATTCTTTCCTTTTTTTTGAGAACGCTGAGTGTATTGACACTTAACGGTATTTGTCATCAAATCCTTACTCCACCAAAGTACTTACCTGCGAGAGATACAATTTTAGGCCCCCATATTACAGCTGAAGTCAATTTTAAGCTTATAATTAAGTCCAATTGTTTAAGTCATTAGCCAATAGAAATATGCACGGACATTAAACACAACAACAAATCCCAATCACAACAAAAACACCCCACACAGTATTTGCAGAGAGAAGAACCCGAAAATTGGGCAAAAAAAACTCTCAGGGCCTATAGCACCAAACCATCTACTAAACAAGAATAGTTGCAATACAAATCACTTATAGAACCTTGTAAGTTAAGTAATGACTATGTACTTGAGCCTCCAGCACCAACTAGCAATTAATTCCTCAAATCTTTTCTTTTAGTTAGTCTCTGGATCCACGAATTTAACCACCAATATCAAGACAAAGTCTCCTTAGCCACTCAAAGGCCCCTTAGAGATTTAGGGATTTCTTAAATTTTTCCAAACACCAAATAGCACCAAGAACTTAGAAGGTTTCTTTGTGCATATTGGATTTAGACTCTTCTCATGGAATTGACAATTAAAGAGGGAGAAGTTTGATAGAATTGAGAAGGTCTTAGCTCTAGGCTTATAGGTCACTCCATAGCTCTTCAATATAGAAATTGGGTTTAAAATTTTGTGAGAAATTGGGCTCATAAAGTTGAGTCCAAGGGTTCGTTTGATTGGAATGGTGGAAAATGGGAAAGGAGAAAATGAGGAAGGGATATAAAAGTGGGAGGATAAAAGAAATTTAGGGTATATTAGGTAACTGTTTTTTTCCTTTATTTTCTGTTTTTAAAAACAATTTTCTATTTTTAAGACTAAAAAACTTGTTTGGCAACTCAAAATTGACAGAAAACAAAAATTGTTTTCAAAATTCAATTTGTGAAGGAAACTAAAAACATGCAAAAGGCTGTTTTCAGTTTCTAATTTTCAAAAGTCAATGAAAACATATATTTAATTTAATAAATCTTTCTTATTTAATGAGTTAACATTAAATTTTAAATCCTAGTTACAACATATTTTAGCATTTTCTATTTTTTTCTTCAAAAAACTATCTTTTTAATTTCAACTAACCAAACATGTTTTTGATTTCAAAAATACAAGAAAATTGTTTTTTCTTTATATTCCCAAAAACAAGTTTTTGAAAATAGAAAACAAAAACTGTTACCAAACATAACCTCAATTTTCTCTCTTATGTGTTTGGTTTTGGGGGGTAGAAAAGTGGAGGGATAGAAAACTCATTTATTTGGTTGAGAAGAAAAGTAAAAAGATAGAAAATAAAGTTTCTATAAAATTACTATCGTACCCCTATTACATAATACAAGAAATAATTTCCTTGCAATTATTAAAAAAATACTTATTATCAATAAAAATTAAAAGAATATCATATTATAAAAATTAACATATTATTAATATTATAATATTATTTTGTTATTTTATTTATTATAAAAATTAGAGGTGCTTTCTTAAATAATTAAAAAAAAAAGAGTGAAAGCCCCCCATTTAATACCACCACCGTTGATTAAAAAAAGGGAAAAACAAAAAGCCAAAAAATGCAAAAGCAACTGTTTAAAGCTTTGAATAAAAATGCAATACGAATTCAAAAAATAAAAATAAATAAAAAAGCAAGACATTGAAAAGAAAAAAAGAACACAATGTGAATGTAATTCAATGCATAAACAATATGCATAGTCAGACACACTGAAAGGAGAGGGGTAAATCTGGTATTTGGCTAGCATGGAGTTTTTTCTTGGTTTTCTCCCTAAATTGGAGAGAAAACATTTTGGTGGGCTTAGGGAGAAAATACTCGGGTTGTACCGATTTTTTTTCCTCCCCTCTCTCTAACCAAACAACCATCAAAAGTGTTTTCTCTCCCATTTTCTCTCTCTCTCTTTTTTTTTTTTTTTTTTTCATCCTCCCTAAAATCCACCTAATCAAATATACCCTAATGACCCATTTGGATTGAGGAGGAATGAGTAGAAGGAAGTATAACAGAGTTAGTTAAAAATAAGCTAATAAATTGTAACTAATTTCTCTCAGCTATTGAGTCATGAGAGGCAACAAAGAGGCGAGGATGTTGCCTTAGGCTTTCACTAATAATTTAAACACTTTTTTCAATAAATTATTACATTTCATATAATATACTTCAATTATATTCCAAAATTTTAAATTTATCAAATCCAATTATCAAAATACCAAAATTAATCAAACTAAAAAATATATAAAAAATAAAATTATATACATAGTGGGTGGGTTGGGTTATATGGGTTGAAAAAATTATAAACCCGACATGACCAAAGGCTCCAAACATATCTTTTTCCAAAAAAAAAAAAACTGAGTGCAAACGAAGTAACCTACGTCTTTATCAACGATATGAAGTGCAAAATTAGGTAGGCAAATAAAAGAAAAATAAAGTAATTATGCACTGCTTGTACCTTTCTTCAGCTACTTTACACACACTGCTTATATTAAATTAATTAGGGGATGTATTATTGGTCATAAAGTTTTCAGAACCCACTAAGAACATGTTGGGTTCGCTGTGATGTGTAATTAATATGATGTACATTATAATAATGTGACATTAAGATTTTTGATTAATTTTATTTTTTCTAATACTACCATAATTTAAAATTACAAAATATATCACATCACCTTAATCTCATCACCTTTCTAAACAATATAATGTTGTATTCTTGTATTGAGGTTACATTAATGTAAGATTACAATAGCGTAATATTACGGTGTAATATAACATTATGCCGAACCAAATGCCCCCTAAGCATTTATGCGTGTCACATCACGATCAACGGCATCTAGAATATATAGAAAGATAGCAATATGAATAGAACTTTATAGGTTTATTTTTTATTTTTTATTTTAAAACTGATTAGAACTTATTGTCTCGTCTCAAAAAAAAAAAAAAATCTTTATTGTTGATCAACAATCAATATAGATACTATAAACATGACTTTATAGCTGGCCGCCAGGAAATTTCTTGTCATCAAATTTCCACTAAAGCACTTAAAATTAAAAAATAAAAAGTTTTCACTAAAGCAAGTAAAAAAGCCAGAGGAAGTAATATAAAGTATAAGCAAAACTTTAGTTAAAATTTAAAAGGACCCAATGAGATTTGGTTCAATTGCAAAAAAAAATTTGTGCTTTTAATTTTGTATTGTTCATTTCAATAATGATGAAATTTTTATTTCGTAGATTCCAATTAGTTCAACTGATAAAATTCTTGATGGTTGTATTAAGAGCGGGCGTCATAAGTTGAAACTCCCTTTAAAAAAAGAAATTCTTATTTCAAGTGATCGTGTATAATGCACGTGACCATTTTATCATATAATCATTAAAAGAAATATTGTTTTTACTGAATTATAACAATAAAAATTCTTTCTAAATTAAAGTTTAATAAACAAATTCTTAAAATGCAAATTGGCCGTGAGTCGATCGTGAGCCCCACTTGGACCTGGCGGTATGGGTTTGAGGGCTATTTCTATTTGTATTTGGTGGCGTTTTCCTTGATTTATATATGGGTCATTACTGAAATCCTCAAGGTGTATAATACAAAATTAAAAGCTCAGAGGGTGTGTTTTGAAATTGACCAAAACCTCAGGGGTCTTTATGCAATTTGGCCAAAAAGTTTTAGCTGATTAGCAGGAACTTGAACAAAAACATTACATCTGGTCACTCTTTCTCCTCTTTTCTTTTCTTAATGGCTAATGGGGGAGTAAATTACTTGTGTATTGCTAATTAAGTTCACATCCCAAGTGCAGATGTGCCACTCGTAAAGAAGCCAAATAAAAAAGAGTTCAAGACCAAATTGCATTTTAAGTTCAAATCTCACACTTCAATGTTTTCAATTAAAATGTCAAGGGTTCAAATTCCCTCAACTTCAACTATTGAATTATAAAAAATGAATAATGATAACAATATGTTGAAAAAACTAGTTGTGGTTAGTTAGGTAAAAAGAAATGTATTGGATCAGTTGAGACCTTTTAGAAAAGTGGGAGATAAATCAGAAATAAGAAGCTCTTCAATTAATTAGAATTGTATTCAACAAGCGTTGTTTCAAAAGATTTTAGATTCTTTACAAAGAATTGTTGCAATTCTCCAAATCTTTAAGTTCTCACTTCTCTTGCACACATCCATGTCTTATATTTCTCTCCTTTCACTCCATCCTTGATATAAAAAAGTCTACAAAAAAAAAAAATTTGTTTCTTCAATTTTAATTGAATGTACTTTTTATCTAATTTTTGGTTCAACATTTTCTAGGATAATTTCAATGGCTTCCATGAGTGCTGAAAGAGCCTTGTCGCCATCATCATTTTCTTCTTTTACACCTCGATGGAAATACGATGTGTTCCTAAGTTTTAGAGGCAAGGATACCCGAAATAATTTTACAGACCATCTATATTTTGCTTTGAAACAGAAGGGCATTTTCACTTTTAGAGATGATGAAAAACTAGAGAGAGGAAAATCAATTTCACCAGAACTTTCAAAAGCAATAGAAGAATCAAGGTTTGCTATTGTCATATTCTCAAGAAACTATGCATTTTCTACATGGTGCCTAGATGAACTTGCAAAGGTCATTGGATGTGTGAAAGAGACAGGAATGACAGTTCTACCAATTTTTTATAATGTGGATCCATCTGATATACGGAAACAAATTGGAACTTTTGCACAAGCTTTTGCTGAACACGAAGAACGTTTTGAGGAGAACATAAAGAAAGTGCAGAAATGGAGAGATGCTTTGAGAGAAGCGGGCAATCTCTCCGGATGGCACTTACAAGATAGGTAATTTAATTTGAGATATATTTTTCTTCCGTTTGTGTCAAACATCTTTCCCTATATTTACCGTGTGAATTATACTGTCAAACATATATATACACAAGATTTTGACTATAGTATATTCTACATTTAATATGTGAATATTATATTCCTTATGTAATCTATACTATATCAAAAAAATAGGATTTGATGGTTTCGCTTTTAATTTAGGAAAAAAATCTTCATTAAATAATAAGAAATAAAATTATAGAATTTGAAAGAACAAAATATCATGTCCTTAAATGTCGGATAATAATAAAAAAAATGTTGGAAAGTGTGAGAAAAACAAAGAGTTATTAAGATTAAAGAGGTGGTTATCTTTTAAAATCAAATTATCCATACATACATATAAAGTGGAGGAGTTAATGATAGTTATAAAAATTAGGGAAAATAAAATTTTATTGAAAAAAGATCTCCAAATTAACCTTTTTACTAACTTGTAACTCTCTACATATTCACAAACACATTTAAGAATAGGACAAGATTTAGGTACAGTACTTAGGTGTTGTTCCTTAGGTTCCCCTTTTAAAATTATGCCATGTGAATTTTTGTTCATGAAATAAAAGTGTATTTTTTAGTTAAGTAGCCACATGGCTAAATTTTAAGAGGGAAACCTAAGATACTGTACCTAAGTTTTATCCTTAAGAATAAACACAATTAGATAAATATTAAACATTCATACCTAAGCTTAATACTACTGATTTCGTTTTAGTATTTTTGTTAATTCTTTTAAAATACTTTGTAATGAATCTAATGATAACTTTTAATAGAGTGTGCAAATTGTTTATTATGAATTCCTTGATTTTATTTTTTTATTTTTAAGAAAAGGTAATTTGACGATTTATATACTTAAGTTTTACATTTGAACGTAATTTTTGTTAATTTTAACATAATGAATTAACTTAATGTTTAAAATTTCAAATTAGTTATGAAAATTGAGTTATTATAAAAATATAAAGAAGATGACAACCAATTCATTAGAACATAATAGAATTTTTCATTGACATTTATACTTGAATTAAAAACAAGTTTTAAGGCCAAAATGTTCAATTCAAAAAGTCTATATTTTACCCACAATAGAAAAACTCTAAAACAAATAAATTCAATCTCAAAATCAAAGCACATAGTAATTCATCTTATCTCCAAAATCAACATCGGTGATTCATAGTAAGTTAATAAATTCAATAGATGTTAACATTTGTATATAGAAACAATAGCTCATATTATATGAATAGCAAAGAATAAACTCAGTATCACAAATAAGACATTTAAGATGTCACATCCTTTGTATTGTCCCAACAGGGTGGGTCACACTCACATACTGCCCCCATCGATAAAGTCACTAGAAAATAAACAACTGCCAATTAAAATCACAACATCACAACTTCCACAATACGAACAAATTATAATCCGGATAGTGTGCAAATAGGATCAAATGAGTTTCACAAATGCAATAGCAATAGCAATAGCTCAAAGATATAAGAATGGAATTTGAGATTAAAAGGGTCACATGAGATGGTACAATGTGTAAAGAAAATGGCAATGAGTTGAGGACACTCAAAAAAACTTGGAAATTTATCAAGAATGAGCTTTTAAATGGGTTCATCAATGAATATGGTAAAACAAGAGGAATAGTGTGTAAAGTCCCACTTATACATTTGGATCTATAAAAACCTCAAGAGGAGAGATTGTTATTTATATAAATGTTTGGGAGAAGCGTCATTTTGATAAAACTTGAGGAATGTTGGTGGAATTTACTCTAAAACTAATTATTATAGTATATGTATGATATGATTTTGAGATGAGCTTATATAATATCTAATTTTAATGTGAATGTTTTGGTGCCAATAACTAAATGACTAATTGTTATATAATTCTAAAACTCTCATATATTGTACCAAATATCTTATAATTTCACATGGAATGATTTTTTTAAAGATAGGTTTGAGTCAAAAGTTATTTCAAATTTTGTTATTCTTAGTCAATAGTAACTTATTAAGGGCACAAATTGAAACAATTAAAAAGGTTAATGGTTTAAGTTGAAAATTTTAGAAATTGAAGGTTAATTTGAAACCAATCCAAGCCTTATGGGAATTATGTAATTTATAATTCTAACACAACTCCTAATTAGATTAATATTCTGACAATCAAAATAATTCCGCTATTAGATCACACGTTCTAGTAGGTGTAATTTTAAGTTGGATTCCACTGTTCAATGGCCAACAAGGCTAATGACCATTGCTATCATAAGAAATAGGATTGGATGATGACATTAAATTTCCTCATTTCTAAATATTTTGCAGCTGCTCTCTTCCCTCTCTTTTGTAGGCTTTCTTCTTCTTCCTTACTCACTGTAAATTAAAGCATTAATTTGGAAACTGGAAAGTAGGGAAACGTTTCGTTAATTGTATAGTTAAAATATGGGTAGTTCTTTGGATTTTGGCTTGAAGCATTCAATTACATTATTATTAAAAAAAAAAAAAAAAAGAGGCATTCAATTACATAAATTCAACCCAATTTCAAATTTAACCAACTAAACTTAATGCCACATGTCTACATAATTTTTTTGTTGGATATATCCTCTCCTTGTAAATTCAGATTCACAGCTTATTGTTCTCTCTTCTTTGTAGGTCTGAGGCAGAATGTATCCAAGACATTGTGCAAGTGATATTAAATAAATTGAGAAATACATTCTCAGTACATAAGGGACTAATAGGAATAGAATCCCGAGTGGAGAAATTGAAGTCATACTTAGCTATAGAGTCAAATGATGTTCGCATTATAGGAATTTGGGGGACAGGAGGAATGGGTAAGACAACTCTTGCAAGAGTTGTTTATAGTATGGTTTCCAATCATTTTGAAGCTTGCTGTTTTATTGCTAATGTTAGGGAAGAATCTAAAAAATGTGGTTTATGTAAGTTACAAAAAATACTTTTGAAAAAACTTTTGATGCTAGAAAATTTGAATCTACAAGATGTCGATGATGGAGTTCAAATGATCAAGAATATGTTACATAACAAGAAGATTCTTCTTGTTCTTGATGATGTAAATGAATTAGACCAATTGAAGAAGTTAGCTGGGGAGCATTGTTGGTTTGGTTCAGGTAGTAGAATTATGATAACAACAAGAGATAGGCATTTGTTGGTGAATCATGAAGTAAATGAAATATATGAGGCTGAAGTATTGAATCATGATGTAGCTCTGAAACTTTTTAGTTTGAAAGCTTTTAAAAAGGACCATCCAGCTGAAGATTATGAAAAGCTATCTCAAGCTTTTGTAGATTATTCTAAGGGGCTTCCTTTGGCCCTTGAAGTTTTGGGTTCTTTCTTGTACAAAAAAAGCATTGATGAATGGAAAAGTGAATTGGATAGGCTCATGATTGAATTTTGTGACAGAGGAATTCTCGATGTGCTTCGAATAAGTTTTGATGGACTACAACAAAAAGAGAAGGATATTTTCTTAAATATCGCATGCTTTTTTAATCTCAAGGGTAGAGATTATGTCATAAAAATACTAGACTATCTTGAGCTTCATGCTGAAATTGGATTAAGGGTTCTTATTGATAAGTCTCTCATTAAATTGGATAAAAATCAATTGTGGATGCATGATTTACTACAAGAAATGGGCCGAGATATAGTTCATCAAGAGTGCCCTAAAGACCCTGGGAAACGTAGTAGAATGTGGTTGTTTGAAGATATTGACAACGTGTTGACAAAAAACACGGTAAGGGGTTATTGAAAGAAACTAAGCTTATATCTTATTTTATTATTCAACATATTTTTTTTATATATAAAGAATGATATGGAGTTTAAATTATATTAGTCTAGTAATAATATAATACATTTTATACTAATCCCTCTTATTCGTATTAATAGGGAACAGAGGCTACTCAAAGCATAGTACTAGAGTTGTATGAACCAAAAAAGGTATATTGGAATCCTGAAGCCTTTTCAAAGATGCAAGATCTAAGATTGCTTAAAATTTGTGGTGTTCAACTTATGCATGATCTCAAACATCTTCCTAATAGCTTAAGATTTCTTGATTGGAGAGGGTACCCTTCAAAATCGTTGATATCAAGTTTCCAATTAAAGGTAATTTAGGTACCCTTATACTACTTTTTTTAATAATAAGTTTGTTTGTAGAAGCTAATTGTTTTACTCTCTCTCTCTTTTTTCTTTTTTCTTTTTTTTGGCTTTTAACAGAGTTTTGAGAATTTGAAATTCCTGAACCTGAGTGAATCTCTAAAACTTATTGAAGTCCCAGACACCATTAAAGTCCCAAATCTTGAGAGTTTGGATCTTGAATATTGTATAAATTTATGTAGGATTCACCCATCAATTGGAATTCATAAAAAGCTTACTTTTCTTAATTTGGAAGGGTGCAAGAACCTCACAAGTCTTCCTAGCAAGTTTGAAATGGAGTGTCTCACTTTTCTTAATCTTTATGGTTGCTCAAAAATAACAAAAATTCCAGAATTCGGGAGAAACATGAAACGTGTACGCAGCCTTTATTTGAGTGGTACTGCAATTACAACTCTACCCACATCAATTCAGCATTTGACTGCCCTTGATCGGTTGGAATTACGTAATTGCAAAAATCTTGTGCATTTACCTGATACCATTTTTAATTTAAAGTTGGTTAGAGAAGTCGATCTTTGGGGATGCTCAAAACTGGATAGACTGCCAGAGAACCTAGGGAATGCCGAAAGTCTAATGTGGTTGGAATTGAGCGAAACTGCTATAAGAAAGGTCCCTTCTTCCATTGGTCTCTTAAAAAATCTTTATGTGCTAAATTTAAGAGGATGTAAGGGGTTATCATCTAATAAATTGTGGTATGAGCTCCTCCCGTTTTGTTCAATGCCAACAAGTCCTCATCCCATCGACTTGCTATTCTCTTCTCTATCTCTATCACCTGCGTCTTCTTTGGACTGGTTAGATTTAAGTGACTGCAATCTCAAGGCAATCCCCAATGATATTGGTTCCTTATTCTCTTTAACAAGCTTGGATCTAAGTGGAAATGATTTTGTTTGCCTTCCGGAAAGCATCATTCGACTTTCGAAATTGGCATTGCTGGAGTTGAATAATTGCACTAGTCTTCGATCATTGCCAAAGCTTCCATTGAATATTGAAAGAGTTGAGGCAGAAGGTTGTATCTCACTGGAAATGTTACCAGATCCATTAAACCCAAGCGATTCATTGGAACCATCTCTCGGTCTTCAAAATTGCTTTCAATTGGCTGACAATCAAAGCTGCATAGACTGGTTTATCTCAGGGATAAAAAAGTACCTCAAGCTCAATTTCTCTCTCCCTCTCTCAGTCCTAAATCCCTTGCATTATCATCCATCTACCATTGTTATTCCTGGAAGTGAAATTCCTGAGTGGTTTAGCCACCAAAGCATGGGGAATGAAGTGAAAATAAAACTACCTTCTCATTTGTGTAAGAAGGTGGGAATTGCTTTTTGCATTGTGTTTTGTAAGAATGATTTTCATTCATATCGCTTTCTTGAATATTCGTTGATAGCCAATGGAAAAAGTATTTTTATTATTAAGTGTCCCCAAATTGATAAGGTTTCATCAGATCACGTTTCGCTATTCTATTTGGACGAGGAATCAAATAAATTATTGTGGGAAGGTGACGTGAATGGATTCAGTCAGATTAGAATTAAAATTGAAAGCGACGGTGTCAAGGTAAAAAAATGGGGGATCCGTATGATATACAATGAAGACATAGAAGATCTTGACCGAACAATGGACCAGAATAGCAACAGCAGCATCACTCCTTATGATGGCATGGATGTTGTCCATCATAATTTCGACCATTCGTCAGTGGTAGTGGAATGTCACAAAGTCAAGCGCAGTCGTGATGATTACAATGGGGCTGGACCCAGTGGAGAAGGAAGCTCTAACGACATACCAAACCCAAAAAGGATTAAAAGGCACACAGAAGCCCATGGTAACTCTGATTCTGAGGAGTCAAGTGAGTACGAAGACTGTGACGAGGAGTTAAGCGATCGGGACGAATCTAATGAAATATAGTGACCTTGATGATTAATAAACTATTTTTCCTTTTATTACCAGTAAGTCACTGCCTTTCCTCTTAATTCAAGTTCTGTTGGTTTCTGCATTTTCTTTTTCTTTTACCGTACATTTATTAATAAATTGCCCACCACATGTTTGATTAAAGTTGTCAATGAGACTCCTAGCGATTTGACAACAAAGAATGGCAATAAGATGCTTTTGTTGGTGTTTTAACAGCAGAAGAAATAATGGGATTAAAGTAAACATCAAAACTGGAAGTTTTTGCTGCCAAATCTCATCTTAAAAAGACATACCTTTTTCCTTTGCATTTTCTTAGCTAGATTTTTTTTTTTTTTTTTTGTCCCTATTCTATTTTTTCCACCCCACACATTTAGGAGCTTAACAATATATATATATATATATATATATATATAATGTCAAGTTCGAATGGAAGGGTGCTATAGCCTATCACATGCATTGCCTCCTTCATATGTGATATAGTTACCTCATTGATTTGTGATATTAATACTTTAATACTCATTTTATAACCGCTGATATTAATACTTAATACTTATTTTTATAACCGCTCTTTAATTATGAAGTGTTTGACATATGATTAAAGTTCTTATGGTCTATGTGGACTTATAGGAACAAGGCAACTGTGAAGAAAGAGCCTTTCTCTACCACTAATGTGGCCATGTATTTTAAAAGTTTGTTTGATTTCAATGTGCAGGGTAACTAACAGTTCAAAAAACAAACAAAAGCCTAAACAGCCAGGATAAGTAAATGCAGACCATTAAAGAGGGTTCAACTGCAACCAATCCTGCTGGAGGAGAGCTGCAAGGGTAGGGGATGGAAATTGCGGGGATCCAATTTCTTTTTTAAAAATAGAGAATGTCCATGTCCATAGCTGCTTGTGAGGAGTCAAGTGAGTGATTAGTGACCTGAGATTTTTTTCATTGGAAGGAATTTTGTGATGTGACCCAAAAGGTTAGTCAACTTTTTTCTAACTATCACCAGTATGTCACTATCCTTCTTCTTAATTTGAGTTTTTTTGGTGGATGCATCATTGCTTTCCCTTACTTGGCATATACTTGTACTTTTTTGGGTTAATTTTAACTTCAAAATAGTTTCTTGCCAGCTGTACCTTAGTTAATTATTGGCACTTATTCAGACTCCCATCTGGTTTCTTTCCTTAATCAAAAAACACAAAGCAATACTCCTAGCTAATTTAATATGCATATAAAAAACATAGTCTTATGAAATAAACAATGATTAGGGTCGTCTTGGTTTAGTGATTGTGTTACTTGTTTGTGCTGGTTGCCCCCTTGACGTTGGATTATTGGACTATTTCATGAGATGAAGCTGTCACATGGCCAAGAGACATAAAGATAAGTGCAGTCTGTTGCATGCCTTTTACTCTCTTGTCATTGTTTTAAAAATTTTCAAGCTGCAAAAACAATATATGCATGCCACTGCAAACATTACAATTGAAATTAATTTTTATCTCGTTATATATTATATATGTGAAGTCATGCTTAGATTGCAATTAGAATGATTAGTCTAGCTAGGGGTAGCATCTAGCTTCCTCCCTAGTTGAAAGTTCTCTAAAGTTGTGTACTAACCTTCAACCAAAGAAAATGATTTTTTTTTTTTCCCTGTTTAAGAGAATAGCTGAGTTACCTGTTCTAGTTCTTATTCCTTTTATTTTTTGTTTTGCTCTGAAAATTCTTATTATTCTAGAGTAACTACTGGAGAGTCCCAAGGCGAGTGTGTCCAGTTGTGGAGGGATGGCAAGTGTTGCTGACAATTGAGGGGATCTGGCAGAGCAGATGCCAATGGGGTTGTTTTGCCTAATGGGTTGGCAGATAATTTTTCAGGCTGTTCCAGTAATGCCGTATGCAAACAAGTGGAAGCTTACTGTTGGAGTAGCATATTTTCCAGGCTTGTTTTGGTTAGTGGAAGATTGGAGAACCTGTGGAAAAGAAGAAGGTTCCTTGGCAACTTGCTGTGCTGGCTGAAGAACACAAGTGCAAGGAAGTTAGAGAACGCCAGTGGTGTACATTTGCTGTGCATGGGAGCCACTAATGAGGCTAGAGCCCAGGTTACTCTTGTTTCCAACTCTTTTATGAACATTTTTTGGGCTTGTAACTCTATTACTAGAGAGTTAAATTTAGTAGTCTGGATAATATATAGCCAATTTGATTCAATAGTGGGACTTTAGAGTTACTTTCAGCAAAACTGTTCATGTTTAGTAGATATTCATCACATGTTAATAGATAGTCAAAATTGCCAATGAGCTGGGTAGCTCAAATGGTATTTTCTATCCTCCAAATTATATACCAACAAGTAACACAAGGCTCAAAGGTAATTTAGGCACCTGACACAACTTTTTTTTTTTTTTTAAGTTCCATTAAACTTAAGGTTTTGTTGAATCTTCTTTTTTTTTTTTGGTTATTTCAGAGGTTAAAATCCATCCGATTAAGCAAGCCTCTAAAACTTACTGAAACCCCTGTCTTCACCGATGTCCTAGTCCTTGAGAAATTGGCTCTTGAAGATTGTTAAAATTTATCCAAGTTGCACCCATCAATTGGAGTTCATAACAACCTAACTCTTCTTAGTCTGAATGGCTGTAAAAACTTAAAAACTCTTCCAAAAATATTTGAAATGAAGGCTGTAAAAACTCAAAAACTCTTCCAAACAAATTTGAAATGAAGTCTCTTGAAACTCTTATTCTTTCTGGATGCTCAAAAATTTTAATAAAAAAAAATCCAGAATTTGGGAAAAACATGCAATGTGTATTGAAAGTTTACTTGGATGGAATTGCTATTACAAAACTACCCACGTTAATTGGGCATTTGACCGGCCTCGCTTTATTGAATGTAAGAGATTGCAATAGTCTTACATGTCTACAGAGCACACTCTTTAATTTAAAGTTGCTTAAAGACATAAATATTTCTGGATGCTCAAAACTTTGTTTGATTTTATTTTAAATTCTAAAAAGTATTTGTGAGCTGCAGCTTAGCTTCGCTACTGGCACTTATTCCAACAACAGCATCATTGAAGATTGTTGAACTTCTTGTCTTTTTTCTTAGTCAACTTTTTCTCTATATTACCTGTAAGTCATTGCTTATTCTTCTCAATCAAAGCTTTTCGTTGGTTGCTTTGCAGTATCTTTTTTTTCCCTTCCTTTGGACACATTTACTTAACTAATATTAACTTAAAAATATAATTTTACTATCTGTGTTTTAGCATCATTTTTATCACTTATTCCTACTCTCATCTGGTCTGTTTCCTTGATCAAATAACACAAATTTGTGCACCTAGCTAATTAATGCATATTATTAAATCTTATGGATTGGTACAATTGATAAAAAAAAAAAAATCACCCCCATTCTTGAAGCTACTCATTTAATCCACCAAAAAAAAACTTAGTTTTATAAAATAAACAATGATTAGAGTAATTTTGGTTCATTGATTGTGTTAGTTGTTTGGGTTGGTTGCCCCCTTGATGTAGGATTATTGGACTTGTTCATGAGGAGAAACTGTCACATGGCCAAGAGACAAGAAGGCAAATGCAGTCCATTTTATGCTTCTGATTTTCGCTAGCCATAATAGATTGCAAGGTAAAATCTGCACTCTTGTTGCCTATATAGTTCATCGTTTTAAAAATTTTCAAAGTGCAAAAACAATATATGCATGCCATTGCAAACATTATAATCTGAGTTAATCATTATGTCATTTCTTATCATATATGTAAGCTTATGTATAGATCGCAATTAGAACTATTCTAGCTAGATGTAGCATCTAGCTTTCTCATTGAAGGTTTTCTATAGCTGTGTACCCACCTTTAACCAAAAAAGTGCTTTTTTCCTGTTTAAGAGAATGATTTTTCTATTCTTGTTTTTCTTTGATAAATTTCTTATTTTAATGTAGGATAACAATTAAAGATGTTATAAAAATGATTTGTATTAGCATGTTTGAGGACATTGGTAATGTAACTCCCCTATTTTAAAATTTCAAACATTCAGAGTTTGGTCGTAACTTACTTTTTATGAGGAATTAACGTAGATATGCAAAATTTCCTCATTGACCAAATCATTCAACCGAGTTCTTGATATATCCAAGTATCATCAACATTGTTCATAATTGAGTGATCTACATCTGCATAAATTATGTTTTTGATAATTTTCTTAAGCTATCATCATTTGGAACCTAAGCTTGTGCCTATATGTAAATAGATGTGTAATAAGTAACTAAATATAAATCTCTCACAGGAGACCATATTCAAAGCTAAAAGCAATTAATTTGATTTATCTTCACCAAAAAAATGTTATGAATGACATAAATTGTTCAATTTTTAGACATGCAGTGATGGATCAGTGATTTACCATAATTGAATATTGAATTGTAAGCAATACTAAATGGCCTTAAGCCATGTGCTGCTTTTATTCTGCAATGTAAGGAAATCATCATTCTTGTCATTGTACCATGTATTGCTTGTGTAGAAGCATTGGTGAGACCTTAATAATAGTTCAATCCCATTTAAAAGTAACAACTTTTTCCTCTGCTTTTTGTTACTAGGAGAGATATATATATATATATGATCTCGGTCAAGTTTAAAAGAAAATAAGTGCTATGACATGAATTTAACAGTTTAAAACTCTTTTTAATATGAAACAACTCTTAATTTTGTAACTGCACAAGACTTTTGTGCTTTTGCCTCTTGATGTACTTGAAATTTTTTCTACTTTTCTAAAACCTTCACTCTAAAACAAATTATTGACTGAATGTTGTCCTACCCATTTCAGATCATGACCAGGTAGAGCTGAAACAAACCAAAAACGCCTATCTCAAAATCGTAACTTAATTAGCTTATACCTTGTCAAAGAGACTCGACTAGAATTAGAATTAAAGGACAACAGTAGACAGTAGAGAAACCCAACCATGCAACAAACTTGGTTATATATTACTAACCATATCATCTGATCCATATTTGTCCTTACAGTAATCAGACTAAAGCAAGCAAGCAACTGTGTAGACAAAGTTGAAAATTGGATTAGGTAGCCTACTTGGATTGGTAAGCACTCCTGTTCTAGTTGCTATCGTTGTTGTACTACATCTAGAATTTAACTTTTCTCACTTTCTTCCCATGGGGTTTGTTATTTTAGCAAAATGTATTATATTTTATACTGGAAATAGATGCTACACTTTGATAATCAATGTCATTAATTTTTGAGAATTTTATATTTTTTTTAGGGAAGTCAAAAAAATCTACATCTGTTAATAGGTATTTAAAGTTATCTTTACACTTGGAAACAGGACCTGGTTAGGCAGCAATACTCTTCTGAAGTAGTGAAGTGACTGCTCAAATTTTAGCCACCCCTATCTCAAGGTGAGGAGCTACTAATAAGCAAATATGGCCTCGATGTAACACGTGGTCGATATCAAAATTAAGCTACCATTGAAAGTAGGGGGAACTCAGGTAATGGATTCTCATTGGAGGGTCACAGCTCTTAGATGGAGACATCTGTGGGAACTGAAGCTTCCTTTGAAGTTAATAATTATTATGTGGAAGTTTGGCATGAGGACTTACTTATTAAAAATTTAAAACAGAATAGTGAAATGAAACATAGTCAGTGATAATAATTGTGAGTAAGAGGAAAACTTGGTTAATTTATTCCAGAAGTGCAATCTTACTTGGGCTGTATTGTTTGGATAGATTTGATCCTTAGAACTGAGTTCATTTCTCCTTACTCTTTGAAGCAGTGGTTCGCTCAGTGGATGGAGGATCCAAATTTTCAAAAACAGGAATATATTATGTTCTCTAGATTGATGTTTAAGGGTGCAAAATAGCTTCTAAAGAAGCGCTAATGCTTTGTTTTGCAGGTCTGCACAAGTCTCTAATGCACAACAAGCGGATCAGAGTAACTGCAGGAAAGTACCAAGGCGAGTGTGTCAAGTTGTGGAGGGTTGTAGGTGTTGCTGAAAATTTAGGGACACTAGCAGAGATAGTGTGAACGGGGTGGTTTTGGCTTTGTAGCCAAATCAAGTGCTGGCAGGTTGTTGCAGTTCTTCCATATGCAACCAAATGGCATGTAGCTAGATGCCCCTCTGTTCGGAAATCATTAACTAAGGCTATACGGCTTGGTTTTTGTAGACTTGTTTCCATAATTTCTAAGAGTGGAGGACCTCTTTTTGAGAAGAAGGTTTCCTTTGCAACTTGCTGTGCTGATTGAAGACCACAAGTGCATGGAAGTTGGAGAAACGGTAGTGGTTGTATATTTTGTAGATAAGCGAGTTGCTACAGATGTTGGGGCCTTGCTTCAAATTCTTTTGAACATTTTTGGACTTACATTATTGTACAGGGCCGGCTCAAGGCCTAGGCAAGTTAGGCCTGGGCCTAAGGCCCCACTAAAAACCAAAATTTTCTTTAAGAAAAAATGCCCCATTTTTTATAGTTAAAGGCCCAAATTTTTTATAAAATTATATATATTTTCTAAAGGTTGTACATTTTTTTTATTAGTGATGTACAAATTTTACTATTAGCTTACAAATTGCTATGTTATTAATCACAAAAAACGTGATATAAACATTCATTAGTTAAATTAATGAAGTTTATCAATGAGAGACAATATCTTATTATATTTTGAACATTTTATAGTACTTTTAATTAGCGCATTTTTCTTTTTCATTTCTATTAGGACTCTCAAAGTACGAGACAACCTTAACTCAATTGAAACCCTAAAATATTTCAAATAGATGTTGCAAATGTGTTAAATCATCAATTATAGATTAATCTCCCCTAATAGTTTGAGACTTTGATTTTTGTAAACTAATATCCTACAAAACCATACACTAAATAATATATATCTCTCTCTTAAAATCAAAATATAAAATTCAAAATTAGATTACAACTTTATTTAACTATGCATTGTCTTATATCCAAAAGAAAGTATCTTTTTCAATCGCAATATATTTTTATTTCTTTTTATTAATATTTATAATTCAACTATGATATTCAATTCTCTATATGAAATTAACATTAGTCTAGTTGGTATTATTTATGTATTTAATGTATCAAATTAACCTTAATTTGATTAGTATTAAATAATTTTATTTAATTAATATTTACATATTAAAGGCCCCGCATAAATTTTTTGCCTGAGGCTCCAAATTATGTTGGGCCGTCCCTGTTATTGTATTAATAAACCATACCCAAAAAGAAAAAAGAAGACGAAAAGAAAGAAGTTAAATTAACACCTTTTCCGCACTAATTTAAGCTATGGCATGCAACTACATGCAATCATTAACATTGTATGACATCATATAAGAGATTCGTGTCCTTGCGTGAAAATCATATTCAACTCGACTATCTAATGGCTCTAACCGATTAACATGCTTTTATTTTTGTGCCCTACAAATGGATTGTTCTGTCAAACTTCTATCAAATACAAAAATTGAAATTTCTCTTCCTTTGTGAAGGTTGTTATATACTTCGATTGTTTCATTTTTCCCCACGATAATGCAAAATATTTCATGTGTGTCTTTTGGGTCACATTAAATACTTTTTTAACAGAAAATGTTGGCTCCAGCCAAAGTCGCATTAAGTAATTTTTTTGCATAAAATCTTGGCTCAAATTGGCTAGAGGGTAATGATAAGAAGATAAATGAAGTTTAGAATGACAGACTTTTTGTTTGTTAATGGAAGGTTGAAATTTGCTTAATTGATTTCCAATTTAAAAGGATCTAGAGCAAAATCATCTAGTCTTTTCAAACAAAAAAATGGTTAATTTCTGCTATGGTGCAAAACATAAGCATTTGGTTTCATCCAAGGTCAGGCAAAACATATTAAGAAATCTCATTAGTACTTGTTTTTTTTTCAAAAATATCATCAGTGAACTTATTCAAACTCTCATATAGCTCATGATGCAAGTCCATGTGCAAAGTCAAAAATTTTAATGAAAGGGTTCCCACTGAATTTTTAGATTACATTTTCAATCTTCAGATATTATAAATTCTCCAAAAAAGAAATCTTTCAGATATTAAAAATAATTTGAAACAGTAACATCTAAAATCAGCAATAAGTCTTCAACTGCCTTCTAAATCCCCCCCCCCCTCCCCCCGGCCCTCCTTCCTTTTCCTTTTTTGTAATCTCTTTTTCAACGAACGCGGCGAGCTTTCTCTTCTTGTCCTATTCCTAATGATTTTTGGGCATTTGCTATACCTTCTGGATCTGCAATACAACAAATCACATAACTACATTACGCATCAAAAATCAGTTATTCTGTAACAATCATCAATGCATTAATGGAAGGGAAACATGTCAAAGGTTTGATCACATGACACAATTTTTTTTTTTTTTTTTGACTTTCAAAGAACTTGAGGGCAATCATGAGACCAAGATTAGCATTTTTGATTTATTTTTTATAATAAGCATGAGACAAAGTTAGCTATTGTTTGCAAAGATCAAACCAAAATATAGAATCAAGAGAAATGTCTACCAATTCTAAGTTTAAAAGTTTTGCAATTTAAATTACTTGATTGGATATTGAAAATCTCTCTAAACCAGTTGTATTCCCTGAATTTATATTTCTTAGTCCTAAAAGATGTAGGAGTCAAGCCCATTGTAACTTCCAGTGAAGTTATAGACTTGATAGCCCCAAATGCATTGAAAAAAGGTTCAGACCTTCCACAAGCATACTCATTATGCTGCAGAAATTGCACAACTCTAGGTTCAGTGTAAGAAACAGATTACAAGAAAAAGAGAAATAAAAGAGAGAAAAAAGAGCCAGGGGGAGCAGAAACAGAAGCTGCAAAGGAAGACTAGGAAAAAGAACCCTCAAAAGTAATTAAGAGTGACATCGTTATCTTATTCTATAGAGTTTGTAATATATACCATCTTCTCTGCTACCTATAAATGGCACAAAGAAATCAATACTCACCAAAGAACTGAGTGAAAATTCGTGTAAAGAAGTTCAAGTTGCGGGAAACATTGTAGGCCATGGCAGGCGGAAGAGGTTTCACAATGGTGTCAATGCTGAATACTCGTTGAAGAAACTGCATACACAAAACTCAGAAGTACCATATCACAAACTCAATTATGAACGGATTTAGATGCAAAATTATACAAAGGAAGCAGATGGAAGAAGAAAAGAGGAGTAAAGATATAATTGAGAGCCAAACAAACATAGATGTAAACTGTATAATTCCAAGCAGTAAGTGATGGATAGGCTATAAAAGTGTCAATCGACAGAAAAACAGAACATGACAAAAAAGACTATCAATTAATTGATATGCATCCTACAGACATGCCCTTGCCATAATAACAATGTGGATATTGATGGCGTTCACACACACACAAAAAAACCCTCAAATCAATTTCAGTGATCTGTATCATAGAAGGCACAAATACATAACCTCACTTCATAAATTGAGCCTTCAACCATATTAAGAATCAACTATATGAAGCCTCAAATAATAAGAGGCTTCAACCCCATGTTAGTTTCCTTACTACTTATAACAAAAGCTTAAACTATTAAGAAATAGTAGATTTAATCATTTAACTATTATTACAACATTTTCTCTCAAGTGTCGGTCTATACTCCCCTTTAATAAGTAAAGCCCAACAGATTTGATTTTTAGCTTTTTTTAAAATGAGAGGGTAGAGCAAAGATAGGGTTCGAATTCAAAACCACCTACTTTGATACTAAACTATCAAATGTCCCAAAAGCTTAAACGGTTAGAAAATAGTGAGCTTAATCATTTAACCATTATTCTAACTGTTTGAAACAAAATGACCTGCCATGGTCTATCAACTTGAAACTCTATATTAGGTAAAAGTTCTCATCCGCTACAAGAATAAGTTTCTTCTTTCCTTCCTTCTGTTTTCAGTTTTCTCTGCTGGCTAGAAGTTATCAACCACTACTACAATGGGTTATCCCCAGTTGCATTTCTAATTTGGTTTATTATAGTAATACTGAGGCTTTGAGTAGTTTAACCCAGAGATATCATAGAGTTGCAACACATTGGCCAACTGGTAGGAGCTCACATTCCCAATTTATCCTTAAACAAATTAACAATCTCTCATATAACACATAACTCAAATCTATTAAAACACAATTGAGAACAGCCAGGAATCCCCCAACACTGCAAAAGGGTACGCTACTAATGACAAAGACATGAACTTTAAACAACCAATAGCAAGTAATCAGGAAACTAAGAATTGGGTAACCAAAGATACACAAATTAAACCAAGTAATCCAGAATTTTCTCAACTGGGTAACCAAAGAAACACAATTTAAAGCAAGTAATCAAGAAACTAAGAATTGGGTAACCAAAGAAACACAATTTAAAGCAAGAAATCAAGAATTCTCACAACTGGGTAAGCAAAAAAAAAACCAAGAAACAAAAATGAAAATCAAGAAAATAGAGACCTGGTAATTACGTTGAAAGCTGTAGCGAAGCTGGGGGTCAATCTCGACGAGGGAATCATCATCGTAATCGTCATGGTCGTGGCGTTTGGACTTGTCTTTCTTCTTGCGAGGCACGTGCATCACTGACTCGGCTCCAGGCTGCCGCTTTGTGACTTTGAGCTTCGCGTCTTGGAACTCTTCCGTGGCTTCCTCTTCGCCCCTCCATGGCGCCGATGACATCAACTTCTTCTTCCCAATTGCCATTTTTATTCAATCGGAGTTTACAGAAACAGAGAGAGAGGTGCAGTGTTGTTTGTATAGGTGATAAGGTTTGTGTTTGGCTATGTGGGTTATTATTGCTTGCATTCTATGTTAGGTTAGGTTAAGTCCATTCCTGTTTAGGGTAACCTTTAATTAAGAGGGAATAGTTGTATACTTGCTTCACTATCGGCACTTATTCCAACAATTGCATCATTGAAGATTGTTGAACTTGTTTCCTTTTTCTTAATTAACTTTTTTTCTCTTGATTTTTTGTAAGTCACTGTTTTTCTTTCATAATTAAAGTTTTATTGGTAGCTGCATTACCTTTTTTTTCCCTCCCTTTGGACACATTAAGGGTTCGTTTGGTTAGAAAAGTGAAAAAGTGGGAAGATGAAAAATTGTAGGAGGATGAAAAATATTTAGTTTTTCCTCTTGTGTATTCGGTTAAAAAGGTGGAAAAGTGGGAGGGTGAAAAATTCTTTTATTTGGTTGGAGAGAAAAAGGGAAGGATGAAAAATGTAATTTATATAAATTGACTATTATACCCTTATTACATAATATGTAAGAAATAGATTTATTTGTACCATTAAATAATATAAAATTTACCACATTATATATATAAATTTTTATTTTTTTATTATTATAATGTAAAAATTAATGTCATACAAAAAAAAAAAAAAAGGCCAAAAAATCAACAAGGAAAAAAAGAAGAAGATTAATTAGGAGTATAATGGGGACAATAGATCAGGTTACGATGAAAAAAAAGAAGAAGAAGAGAACGTCACTTTGAAAAAAAAAAGAAGAGCACGTCATGTTGAAAAGAAAAAAAAAAAAAAAAAGGGGGAGAACCTGGGAAGGGCATTTGTGGAAAAGTTTTTCTCTCCAAGTTTTCCTCCTAATTTGGGAGGAAAAAAAATGTGGGCCCGAGAGAAAACTTTTTCTTTAGTTTTCCAACCTTCCTATTTTACTTCCCCAAACAAACAGTGAAAAACAGCATTTTTTACCATATTTTCCATTCTCTTTATTTTCACCCCAAATGAACGGAACCTAAGGATTTGTTTGGATACCGTTTATTGCTAAAAACTGAAAACTGAAAATACTATAGTAAAATAATTTTTAAATGTGTGAATAGTGCCGTGGGGCTTAGTTTTAAAGTTATATTTGCTGAATTTCATACTTGCGAGTCCCATAAACAGTGCACGAAACCCACAAAAAAAAATGCAGACGCGCAAAGCAACGCAAACGCGTTGCTATCCAGACCCAGCCTAATTTTAACTTCAAAATATAATTTTGCTAGTTGTGCTTTAGCTTCATTATTGGCACTTATTTGAACTCTCATCTGTTCTATTTCCTTGATCAAATAACAGTACACCTAGCTAATTTAATATGCATAGTATTAAATGTTATGGATCGGTACAATTGGTAAAAGAATCACCCCCATTCTTGAAGCAACTTATTTAATCCAAAAACACTATTTTTTTTTATAAAAAATAAACATTTTTTTATAAAATAAGAAATGATTAGGGTAGATTTGGATCAGTGATTTGTGTTGGCAGCCCCCTTGATGTAGGATTGTTGGACTTGTTCATGAGGAGAAACTATCACATGGCCCAGAGACAAGAAGACAAGTGCAGTCCATTGTATGCTTTTGATTTTCGCTCTAGCTAATAGATTGCAAGGTAAAATCCGCACTCTTGTTGCATTTTAGTGCATCATTTTAAACTTTTTTGTTAAAATTACAAAAGCAATATATGCATGGCAATGCAAACATTATTATTGCACTTAATTAAATTTGTCATTACATATTATATGTATTATATATATGAACTCATGTATAGATCACAATAAGAATGATTAGTCTAGCCAGACATGGCAACTAACTTCCTTGTTGAAGGTTTTCTATGGTTGTGTGCTAACATTCAACCAAAGAAAATGCTCTTTTTTCTGATAAAGAGATCGGCTGATTTTTCTATTCTTTTTTTTTTTTTTCCCTCTAAATTTTTTTTTTTTTTTTTTTGAGAAAGTTTTAATATATAGCGTCCACTCTTGAGGGTAACTCTTTATCATTAGACCAAAACATCAATTGGTTTTTGGTGTAGGCGGGGATTGAAATTTTTATTCTAATGTAAGATAACAATCATAAAAGTTACTAAAATGATTAAGGTAGTTTTAAAAAACAGTTTACATAACTAAATAACTTCAAACACATTATATTCACCTAAAATTATCCTAAAAAGTTACTATTCAACGAATTTTTCCTGAGAATTGTTTGGTAAACCTATCGTTAACGGTACTGAATAGAACCGGAGTGGACCAATGAGGACAGAATAAACCGAATAAGACCAATATGGACCGAATAAGACTGAAGTGGACCGAATAAGACCGAATAGACCCAAGTAGACCCAATAAGACTGAATAATTCAAAAGTGAGTTTAATTGGTCAATAGTTTGATTTGTTCAAACATAGGCTTAATAAGTCTCTATTTAATTTAAAAGTCATGATATTTGAAATATCCTAAATTTGAACGAGCAAATATTTTGTTTTTGATTTTAGGGTAAAATACATAGTTGGTCTTTAAACTTTATAGCCCATAAAAAAGTTTAGTCTATAAAATATAAAATGATTCCTTTTAGTAAAATGATATGACCAAACTAAAAACAAAGCGTGTACATGATTGGCTTCGGTTTGAGAAACCTTTTATTCTATATCGACCTCATCAAGTCCAAAAATTTCTCACCCAAGCTAACATAACCCAAAATAGCTCTAAAAATCAACTCAACCCAACCTGTAAGGGTCAGATTGGAGTCATTTGGTAAGGTCTAATAAAAAAATCTCATTAAATCATTTAAATTCGTTATTGAAAAAATTTACAAATTAGCCTAATATTTGAATTATATTAAAAAACTATCAAAATATTAAAATAAATAAAACCATCAAATTCTCCAAATCTAAAATGAATCAAATTAACAAATTTAAAATACATAATTTTTTTAAAATTATTATAAAGGAGTTGTGTTATTTGAGTTGAAATGCTAATCCGATACAGACTCAAGCCATGCTTGGGGGGGAAATTTTTAATTTAAAAAAGATAATAATCAACCAGACCCAAAGGCCCAAGTCATAATTTTGATATATAATTTTATGAGTGGTGTCAGTAGAAAGAAATTATTTAAGCAAAGCTGAACATGACAATTATCCAACTAGTGGACTAGGTGAAAAAATGTGGGTTGCGAAGGACATTGAAGATCTTAACCAAACTATATGTCTAATAGAAGCAGCGGAAGGTTACGAAGCGAAGAGAACCCGTGAAGACTATGATGGGGCTGGAAGCTCTAATGACAAACCTCACCCAAAAAGGATTGCAAGACGGCCAAAATGGCCCAATATCACAATTTTTGGAAATTTTTAGCAAAAAAATACTGTTTCGGAAATAAATGGGAAAGTGCTATTTTTTTTAGGACTTGAGTTTTAGAAACTTGAGTTCCTCATTAGTTTTGCCATCGTGGCATTGCTGAGTTGGATTTGTGCGATTAAAAAAAATTTTGCGGTACTCGACCTTGGTAAATTTCTTTTTTTTTTTTAAAAAAAAAAGGTACTCGAGCCTGGTATACTCGAGTACTATGTAAATTTTTTTTTCTTTTCTTGTTTGGGGATAATAAAAAAATAAACATAAAGATAAAAATAAGTAGCTTTTTTATGTTTTTATTTATTTAAATAGAAGCATTATAAAATATAGAGATTTTAATTTCAAAATATGAATTTAATTTCTACATTAATTAAAACTAATGTATGACCCGCACAATGTGCGGGTTAATTAGTTTTATTTATTTATTTTGAATTAGGAAACTTTTATTTGTTATTTATGGTGAAATAAATAAAACTTTCTAATTTATAGGTATGGTATCTTAAAATTTTAAAGAAGCTCTATTAATATGATATTACACAATTTTTTTTAATCGCACAAATCCAACTCAGAAATGTCATGGTGGTAAAACTAATGAGGAACTCGAGTTTCTAAAACTCGAGTTCTAGAAAAAGTGATATTTTACCATTTATTTCTGAAACAGTGTTTTTTTACTAAAAATTTTCAAAATTTGTGATATTGGGCCATTTTGGCCTTGCAAGACTCCTAGAAATTATGGCCCACGTACGGTAACTCTGACTGTGAGGAGTCAAGTGAGTACAAAGACTGTAGTGAAGACTGAATAGCTAAGTGAAAGTGACCTTCAAGGTTAATCAACTTTTTTCCCTGTAAGTCACTGTCTTTCTTCTTAATTCAAGCTCTGTTCGTTGCTACAATATCTTTTTCTTGTGTAAACATATTCATGGATTGCCCACTATGTGTTTGATTAGAGTTTTTAATGAGACTCCTAGAAATTTGACTAAGACGAACAAAAGATTGCAACAAAAAGCTTCTTGCTGTTGTTTATAAAGCAGAGAAATAATCTGCGTGAAAGCAAGTATAAATCAAAACTGGAAAGCTTTTGCTGTCAAACGTACTGGTTTATTAAGCATAGAAACTCTCCACAAAGAGCAACACACACACACACTGAATCGGAAGTAAAATGAGTGGAGAGGAGAGAGAATTAGAGAGAGGGAGAGATATTTGAGAGCAAGGTCTTGCAGAGTTCCCTCTCCTTTGCTTGACAAAATGCCCTCAGTAACACTGCCACATCCTCTCGTTTTTACCAACCCAAGGTGCTATCTCCATAAGTGTTCTGTCAAGCGAGTGGAGGCATCTCTGAACTCTTGTCCCCATTCCTAACTTACGCCCATACTTTGGGCGGCAGAATCAAAATCTTAGCTTTGTGGATATAATGTCCATAATTTAGACTCTTCGCTGTGCCATTTTCAATCCCATACCCCTACGCATATTGCGCAGCTGTTGCTTAACCAAATGTCTTTCGTCCTACATTGACACATGGTCTGCACCACCATTCCACATGTTATGGAAAAGCTTGATCTAACCATTACTAATCCTTTGGTGGGGCTGCCTTTCTGTCTCTTCTTTTCTACAATGTTAGTGCCTCTGAGTTTGATAGGTAATATTTTTCTCAATCCTCCTTCTGCTTCTAGGTTCCCAAATCTAAGGATTCTAGTACTTAGATCTGCATAATATGCAAACTCTGAATCTCTCCCCACACTCCTCACTGCCCTCCCTGTCCTCATTTTAGAAATCCACAAGCACAACCTCATTTTGTTTCCAAGGC
The DNA here is from genome assembly GCA_023055345.1 of Quercus wislizeni. Lineage (NCBI taxonomy): Eukaryota > Viridiplantae > Streptophyta > Magnoliopsida > Fagales > Fagaceae > Quercus > Quercus wislizeni. Next base: position 462,640 of record JALGQJ010000063.1, read on the forward strand.
AGGTTCTTCAAAATGAATAAAGTAGAATTCCATGAATTTATGATTGTGGTTGAGGAAAAAGTTCGAAAAGTTAATAATGTCACTAATTGTAATCAACAATTAGATGAAGATGCAAGAGGCATGAACCATGAATTAATAATTGCAATTGAAAAAACAGTTAAAAAAAGGTAGTAATGTCACTAATGGAAATCAACAAAATTTGTGAATAATAGATAGTATTGAACACGATGTATTACACAGTGGCCTTGGCCATGTGCTTCCATTGTTTTGCAATGTTAGGAAAACATCTTACACCTAATCATCCCATGTAATGCTTGTGCAAAGTCATGGATCAGATCTTAATAATATTTGAATCTTATTTAAAAGTGACATATATTTTTGTAAATTAGATTTTTCGTTCCTTTCTTTATTTTGTTTCCCCCTGGTATATTTTTTTCAAACATTCAGGAGTTTATTAAAATATTTGTAATGTCAATTTTGAATGGAAAGGCTGGTATCAGCCTATCACTTGCATTGCCCCATTGATTTGTAATATTAAAAGTTTAAACTCATTTTATACATAAGATTGTTCTTTAATTATGGAAATTATTACCATGTGACTTTTGTGCTTTGGGCCCTTGATATTCTTGAAATTTTCCATACTTATTTCAAATCATAACCAAGGAAAATCATCCATGTTCATTTCATTTGTCTTTTTAGTAATTAGACTCATGCAGGCAAACAACTGTGTAGAGAAGGTTGAAAATTGGAGAGCTGATTAGATTTGTAAAACCTGCTCTACTTGTTATCGTTGTTGATGCAATTGTTGTTTTGTCATTTTAACCTGATGAAATACATTTCATAGTGAATTGATAATAAACCTTTATAGACATCAAAGAGTGTGTGTGTGTGTAGATATATATAGGGTTCCTATTTTATTGGTTGTCCCCAAAGGAAAAGTGATGTCAAATGAAATTGCTTAGGCTCTCTACATGTTGTGGCATATGTACTAGTCAAAGATACTTCCGAGAGAATTTTACAAATTCCTCTTTGTGTTGCTGCCAAGCTCATAAGGCCTCATTCCAAATCTGGGGTTTATTTGGTTGAAAAGGATAGTGGCTGTTGCATACTAGGAATTGTAGAAACCAAGCTGGCAGGTCCTTTATTAATCTTACTGGCACAACCATAAGTGAAGACCCTGAGCAGGCTGAGCTTTGGAACCAGTTATGTAGGTTACAACTTACAATTTCCTTCTAAAATGATTGTTGTTCTTTGGAGAATTTTATTGAATTTTCTTCTTGTGAGGGCAGAATTGAGATGGCATTTGAGGACTTAGTCCTTTGAGTCAAAGATACTGAAAGACCATATTTTTTTTTCCTTTTCATCTAGAGAAATCTGGTTTGGTTTGATAGATACATTAGAACTGAGTTCATCCAGCCTTATTTTATTCGGGCATGGTTGAAGAGCTGGACAAAGGGGAGGGAGATTTGGGGATCTTAAAGTACTTATCATTGCCTTTTTTCTCTATTTAATGGTCTATTTGGACTTACAGGAACAAGGCAACCGTGAAGAAAGAACCTTTCCGTGCCACTAATGTGGTCTTGTATTGTAAAAGTTTGATTTCAATGTGCAGGGTAACCAACATTTCAAAAAATAAAGAAAAACCTTGACAGCAATAGGATAAGCAAGTGTAGACCTTTTTAGAGTGTCACAACTGGCAACCAATCCTGTTGGAGCCGAGCTGCAAGGGTAGGAGAAGGAAATACAAGGGATCCAAGCTTCTTTTGAAAAAATAGAGTAGGTGCACGTCCATGGCTAGTTGTTTCAGTTGAGCTTTTTATTCATTTTTAATCTTTTTGTGGATATTCACAAAATAAACATGACACTGCCACTAGTAGATATTGCCACAGATTGCCACAGATTTTCAAGAATAAATTTCATGAACAGAAGCTCTATGTAGATATTGCATCCCCCTTTGAACCTCCTAAGTCCTAACACCAAGCAAGTGACTTTGTACATTTTCATAACATCGTTAAATGATTGCTATTCACATATAGATTGATAGGCATCACACCTAAAAGTGATCCCCATAGCTATAATATTAAAAGAGGATTGGAAATAACATAAAAATAAATAAATATAATGAAAATTTTAAGCAAAAGAATCTATTACTGATCTAGAAGCTCCAGGAAAGCCTACTTGACATGCCATCTATTCTTTAACTTCAAACTATTTGGATGGACAAAACGATATCCTCCCCTTAAAAAAAATGTGAATGTATTTGACACACACACACTGAAACAGAAATGGGGATCATGAGAATGACAAATATTAACTAAACGACAAAAATATATATTCCAGCTTTCAGGATGTTCCCTATTGGCTATTACATCACTTCTTCTAGTTTGTCCAACTCTTCTTTTATAGCATCTTCAGGCTTTGAGATTTCTCTTTGTTTGTATTCTTATAATTAAGAAATAGGTGGCAAAGTTGGCCAATAGAGAGGTTGTGGTGAAGGACATTCAACAGCTTACAAATGTTTGGGTTTGACAAGTGGATATATGTCCTGGTGGAGCCTTGATCCCTAGTAACCATTGCCCCTAAGTTCTTTATGAACAATAGCTTGGATAACAGGCAGCAAACTCTGAATCTTGTACTCTTTTCTTCTTGTGTTGCTTTGGTTTCAATGTGCAAAAAAAGAATGGCAAGACAAAGCTTTTTGTTGGTGTTTTAAACAGAAGTAGAAATCATGTGCTGGAAAGCAAGTAAACATCGACACTAGAAGCTCTCACTGCCAAAGGTATATTGATTTATTGTTCTATCCCATGTTTTTTTTCTTACATTCAGAATTAGGCTTCTGGGTTGTCCTTATTTAGAAGTCCATAAAGACAAGCTCATTAGTAAAGTCATGAGAGATAGACAGGTAGTTCAAAATGAATAAACTTGAATTCTAATTTGTATATATTTCCTTCTTGTCCTTTCCATATATTATGGTTTGCTTTATGTTGAAGTATGCAAAGGGGTTTTACTTATTTGGAACTTTTAAAAGGCTTTTTTTTTTTTTTTTGTTTGGTTTGATCTGTCCAACAAAATAAGAATCTCTCATACAGCTATTCTAAAAAGCTAAAATCATATACTTCCATTTTATCAGTCACCAAAAAAAAAAAAAAAAAATTGTTGTGAATGGCTACATATTACTTGATTGTTAGACTTGATTTGTCATATCAGTGATTTACCATGAGAGAAGTATCTTTTTGCAAACATTAATATATCATATTGAATGGTAAGTATTACTAAATGGCCTTGGCCATGTCCTGCTTTTATTTTTAAAGTTAGGAAATCACCATAAACCTCATTCTTCCATGTGATGCTTGTGCAGAAGCATTGGTGAGTCCTCAATAATATTTGAATCTTATTTAGAACAGAAGTATCTTTTTCCTCTGCTTTTTCATAGTAATATTATTCTTTCTTTCTTTCTTTCTTTCTTTCTTTTGTTTTGTTTTTTTTTCCCAGACATTTAGGAGATTAATAGGTTACATCATATATGTGTGTCTGATGTCAAGTTTTGATGGAAATGGGTGCTGCCACATGTAAGTGCCCTGTTAATTTGTAATATAGATGGCTAAAAACTCTTTTTATGCAGGATTTTTCAGTTTAATTATATTGGTTTACTGATAAGCTGATATGGCCTCATACAACTCCTAAACATGGTGAGTGAAACTATATCTTATGCTATGAGGAAGAGGAAAACTTGGATCATTTATTCCTGAAGTGTAGTCTTTCTTGGGCTGTATGGTTTTGGTCAGATTAGACCCTTAGAACTTCGTGCATTTATCCTTGCTCTTTGAAGCAGTTGTTGACTTAGTAAATGGAGGATCTACATTTTCAATAGCAAGAATATGTGATGTTCTCTAGATTGTCATATCATAAATCTGTTGGCCTTGTGGTACAACCTCAACAAAGTGATGTTTGAGGGTGCAAAACAGGCTGGCTTATGAATTGTTAATGCTCAATAAAGCTTTTTTTTTTCCATGTATGCACAAGCCACAGTAAAGCTTTTTTTTTCCATGTATGCACAAGCCTATCATGCACATTTGGATCAGAGTAACTGTAGGAGAGTACTGAGGCAAGTGTGTCCAGTTGTGGAGGGATAGCTGGTGTTGTTGACAGTTAAGCGAAACTGGCAAAGACCGTGCAGATGGAGTGGTTTTGCCAAAATCATGTGCTGGCAGGAAGATTTTGAAGGTGTTGCAGTTCTGCCATGTGCAGCTGAGTAGCTGCTAGAAGCCTAGCTGTTTTGTTTGCATCATTCATCTCTTATAACATAAAAGAAATTTCCAGTAGAACTTGGCTTGGATAGGGTGATGATTGTTGGTCACAAAGTGTTTCAATTCAAAAGAATCTAGAAGAAAACTTCTGCAGGCATATTTTCTTGTTAACCACAGAAAGAACTATCCCCTACTGAATTTCTAATTTGCTATGCCTGAAAGAAAGTGTATGAAACAGCATGACATTTCTTTTTTTGTTTCCTTCTTTAAAAAAAAAAAAAAAAAAAAAAAATCTTTTCAGTTTTGGTTAAATGTACTGATATTAAGGTTTTAAGTCCCTAACCCAAAGTAATATTAAAGAGTTGCAACACATCAGCCACGGGTAGAATATACGACTTCTTAAACTTGAAAATCTATACAGAGCTCACATTATTCCCAAATCATCATTTAATATTTACAATCTATGATGTAACGCATAATTCAAAATTATTTGCAACAATCAAGAACAACCATTTATTTACCCAACTACCAATGCTACTGAAAGGGTTCACCACTAATGACAAAAACCTGAACTTCAGACAACCAACAAGTAAGAAAGAATTCTCTCTTTTTCTTTTTTCTTTTTTTTTTCTTTTTTTTTTTTTTTGGTGAATGAAAAAAATGTAATCCAAAAATTAATTAAACGCCCACAAAATAGAAAATAGAGGCTTGGTAGTTATGGTGACTGCTGTAGCCGAGCTGAGGGTCAATCTCACCTACAGACTGCTTTGTGACTTCGAGCTTCGCCTGAGATTTTTCGTCTTTACATCAAACTTGTGGCCTGAGTAAACTTTTTGTAAGACATTCTATCACATTATACTAACTCGACCATGAATAAGCTTTCTAAAAAGAGTTTAATTGGTAAACAGTTTGATTTGATAATACTTTTCACTATTATTTTATGGGTCTTGTTAGGTTAAAATTTTATAACACAATCAAGTCACTTATTTTTAGGAGTCAAGGCACTCTTTAACTAAAAGTTCATACTTTTATGAATTTTTACTATTTCTCAAAGTAGGTAGAGCCCATTTGAACTTTGAAGCCTCTTTAATGATTGTCTAAGACACCTGTGAACAAAAGCCTAATTTTAAAAGTCATGCTAGTGAATCAAATTTTCACTTGATTGTCCATTTGCAACTTATATGATGTGATCCATTTCACAGTTGATTTCAATGCTTAATTGTTGATAACGTGGCAACTTCTTTCATAATGGGAAATACTGTTTGGGATGATAGGTTACTAAAATAATAGTTGTTCATGTGCGTTGGGTATTCTTTGTGATTATGAAAGCTCAAAGAAATAACAATTTTGATTTATCTTATTGAAAAATACAACCGTTTAAGTTGTGAAGATGTAAATTTGAGATATTTAGATTTTAGTTGGTTTATACTTTAAAGTATCTGCCTTAAGAACTAGTGCACGATCTTCATAAACTATCGTCTTCTATTATAAATTCAACAGATATATATACATATGAAGATTAAAAAAAATACATATTTAATTTTGACATATTATTGATATTCAGCTAATGATTTATTAATAGATTTTGGTGAGGACTCAAATATAATCTTAATTCATTGCTGAGCCTCAGTTCTCTCTAGCTCTTGGGAAGCTTCCTTGGGTCCATGGTTATGAGAAAAGAGTGAGGCCTTTGGGGCCTTTGAGTTGAAGTGGGCTTGGGTTTTCAGTAATCTTTGATTTTGGTGCTGAGCAAGACTAAGAGAGCCTTTGTCCATTGTTCCTAAAATGTCCCCTTCTCTTTAATTGGTTCTTGCTTCTTTGAATTACCTTGAGAACCCAATGCCTTAAGCTTCGTTGAAATACCCATATTATTCGGCCACTCATATTTCAAGCCCAAAGTAAGTGTTAGTGAGACTGAAATCACAGAGCCATTTATCCAGTGATGTTCACTGCAGTCAAAACTTTCGGGAGTGTCATTAGAGTGCCAGGGGTTCTGGTCTTTGCAAGCAAGAGTATTGGAGGAAATCACTATTGAAGGATTCCAAAGATTCTAGGACAATTACGGTAGGAAGGCAAGTGGCGCGATTGTAGAGGTTATATAGAATTTGTACCTCAATGGTGTCCCCTTAGTGGAACCAATGAAGTCACTTCATGAGAAGGCATGTAACAGAATAAGTTGCTATCACCAGCCTCAATTTTTTGGACATCCTTTCATTAATTGGCATGTTCATTTTTTAAAAAACAATTACGTTATTTGTAGAGTGATCCCATTATTCATTTTAAAAAAGCATAGTCATTAGTTTGAAAGGGTAAAGATTCTGCGGTTGATGTCAAAGCAGCTCTAATATAAATAATCTTGATGTCAATTACGAACTTTTGCTTGCTCCTAGCCTTCACTATTTTTTTCCCTACATTATTTTTTACTCTCTTCATTTTCAGTTTCTAAATGTCTAAGTCACCCTATCTGTGTACTTCTATAGTTTATTTGCACCCTTTGCCTTTTGTCATAAAATTATTCCTACTTATCATAGAGAGACCAAAAAATAAAAATCAGCCTTACTAAGAAACCCCAAAAGAAATTACTCTAAATAAGAAAGAAAAAAGAGTAAAACAGAAACCAAGTGCAAACACAGTTACACATCCTTATCATTGTTATCAATGACCTGAAGTGCATAATTATTTTGCACTCTGCTTATATTAAATTAGTTAGTGGATGTATTAGTCATAAAGTTTCCACATTCCACTAAGCATTTAAATAATAATATCTTTATAGTTTTTCAAAAAGAAATTAGAGCAAGACTTCCAAGAAATTACATAAAATGTGTAGGAGTAATTGTCATCAAATTTTCACTACAATACTCATCCAAAAATAATAAAAATATCATAAAAGCATGATAAAGCGTAAACAAGACTTTACTAGTTACCTGAAACTTAATCTTTCTTCTCTCTTTCCTTTTTTTTTTTTTTTTTTTTCCTCTTTTTTGAGAGAGTTTTAAAATCTCTTTTTCAACTATCAGAGACTTTACCAGTTGAGCTAATTAGAACCCACTTTCTTCTCTTTTTCCTAATGGGAGAGTAAAAACTTATATATATATATATATATATAGGTCTAATAAAGTCCAGTTCTCTAATTTATCTTCCTTCAATTTTTTTTGTTTTTTTTGTTTTTACTTTAGTTTTAAATTTTATTTGAATGTACATATTGTATAAATAGTGGTTCTAAGATTTATTAGGATATATTATGATTTATTCCTTTGAAACTGTGGGTTGGGTGTAGTGGGTCAGTAGATTTTGTGATCTGGAATTAATGGGGTGTTTGAAGATTGGTATGTGATAGGAATCAAAATCTTGTGTTTATTTCCCTTACCTAATCTTGTTTCTCACTCTCTCACATGTTTGAAAATAGTTTTGTGCTCTTATCCAAAAAAAAAAAAGTTTTGTACCATTAGATAATCTTACTGACAAATGGGTCCATGCAAGGTCAATACAAAAATCAAAAAGAGCACCGAAAGAAAGCCCATAGCTTTTCAACTTTCCACTAAGGCTGGTATTTATAAATAAATAAATAAAAAGGTTTCCACTAGAGCATTTATGCCGTCCACGATACGACGACGTCTAAATTGAAAAAGCAATATTAACAAACTTTACGGCGTATAACTATGAAGCTACATTTTTTGTCCCACGATTTTTTTTTTTAAATTTTAAAGCCTATTGCCCCTAAAAACTTGCTTTTAGAAAACTTTAAGTTATTATAGAAAATTTTATGCTATAAAAAAAAATAAAAAATAAAAGTTATTTTAGAAAAATTTAACATAACTTTAGGATATGTTTCAAAATATAATTGTAACCTTTCATCAAAAAAATAATAATAATAATTCTAACTTTAATATATACATACAAAACATACATTAAAAAGAATTTAGAAAGAAAGAAATAGAAATACATAGAATTTTAAGATTACAATTTGCTGTTTAGAGAGAAATTTCTTATTATATATGTTGATGACAACATACGGTGTGGCTGTCATTTTACTCTCTCATAATTATCTTCCATATTTTTTTTTTTTTTTGGAGAAAGTAATTATCTTCCATTTTGTTTAACATAGTTGAATAAGTTTCTCACTTTCACATCTACTTACTTTGTTTTAACAAATGATTTGTTGACTCTCTCTTTGATTTCAATACGGCAATACCCAATGCCCATTCTTAAATTTATTAGTAGAATAGTCCTAGTTGTTTATGATTCTACTTTCTTAAAACACGAAAAGCCCACTTCTTGGTTTTGAATTTAAGGGCTCTTTACGTTGGAAAATTTTTGAATATTCGAAGAGTACCATAAATGTATACTCCCTCATCTCACATGAATTGTGGGTCCCACCATAAATTTAAATAGTAGGACCTATAATTATGTGAAATGGGAAAATATGCATTTATAGTACTCTGAGAGTACTCAATAATTACCCATATACGTTAAACAACACCGTTTTATAACTTAATGGCACGACGGAATCAAGATCGTTTTGCCATTAAAGAAGAGCTATATATGTAATTGAAAAATATATTAAAATCATATTGTGTCATTTAAAAAAAATTAATTAATTTTTTACTTTTTCAGCTTCTCTAAATAATACTTATTTTCCTTCTATTTGGTACAGCTAGTTAACCTGGAAAAAAGTAATTATTATATATAAAATTTAAAAATATTATGATATTTTTTATCCTTAAAATATATTTGGACCACCCTAAATTTTTTGAGGCCCAACAAAATTAAAAAATAATTACTTGAATTTATTAAAAAAAATAATCTCTAAATTTATTACTAGCAATTAATATATAAGTTTTTTTTTTTTTTTTTTTTAGAGTTTCAAGGTCCGCTCCTAATGATAACTCTTTTATCGTCAAACCAAGATGCCAATTGATTTTTGATGTAGGCGGGGATTGAATCCCAAATCTCTTATTCAACCATTAAAGACTTTACTAATTGAACTAACTAGAACCTACTAAAAATAGGTTAAATAAAAAATTTTAGTTCCCAAATCTCACAGGTAAACATTGCTTTGCACATAAAGCAAATAGAAAATAACTTCATCATGTGTTATACATAGTGAAAGGTCTCACCTTTATACCAAAGGGCAAGATTAATGGCAACATCACTCTCAAAGATCCAAAATCGACAAACAAAACACAGCTATATACATACTCTACAGAGAATTAATTAATTAGTGGGTGCATTATTGGTCATTAACTTTATAGATTCCACTAAAGCATTTATGAGTGTCTCATTATGATGGCATACTGATTCTGAATGGATAGAAAGAAAGCAATATGAATAAAATTTTATAGTTGGTCAAAAAGCAATATAAACAGAGTACTTTATAGCTAGCCACAAGGAAGTTACTCTTTTCCTTCTTTTCAGCCACGCAAAATGTAATAGTATTTGGCCTCACAGCTGGAAGGAGAGAGTTTTGTTGACTGACTGGGCTTTCTTAGCTCAAAATGATGTTTCCTATCACTCTATCTACGTCCCAAGGGCCAAGAGTTGTAATTAGTAATGTCATAGCCTAACTAAGTTGGCAATCACTATGCCAATTCACTGCTGTATGGTCAATCAAAACTTTTTGTAGCTATATCTTTCTGAATGGTAAAAATAAAAAAATAAAAAAAAAAACCACGTAGAATGGGTATAGTCAAATTTCCACTCACGTACTAAAATAAAAAGTTTCCTCTAAAGCAAGTAAAAAATTTCTAATAAAAGCAAAATAAAGTGTAATCAAAACTTTATACTGGTTACCACGAACTTACACTTTCTTCTCTTCTATTTTTTTAATGAGGGATTAAATTATTTGCATATTACACTAATTAAGTTCATCCCATATGATATGACACATTTAAAGAAGAAAACCAAAAAAGCAAAGTCACGAGTAAATGCATTTAAGAATAACTAGTCGGGGTATTAATTAAGGATAAAAGAAAAGTAACTTTAGAACTGTATCCAGAAGCATTGTTTTAAGAGGTTCTAGAGCTTTATAACCAATTGTACACATTTATGTCTTTTATTTCCCTCGAAATAAAATCTCCACAATAAAATGTTTTCCCTCCTCTTTAGCTACTTTACTCATTGCTTATGCTAAATTAATTAGTGGGTGCATTATTGGTCATAAAGTTTATAGATTCCACTAAAGCATTTATGAGTGACTCATCATCATGGCAAATTGATTTTAAATAGATAGAAAGAAAGCAATATGAATATAACTTTATTGTAGGTCAAAAAGCAATATAAAGAGGACTTTATAGCTAGCCATGAAGTTACTCTTTTCTTTCTTTTCAACCACACAAAATGTGTAAAGTAATTGTTATCAAATTTCCACTCACATACTTATCCCAAAAAAAAAAAAAAAGTTTCCTCTAAAGCAAGTAAAAAAGTTCTAATAAAAGCAAAATAAAGTGTAATCAAAACTTTATATTGGTTACCACGAACTTACACTTTATTCTCACCTATTTTTTTAATGGGGGAGTAAATTATTTGCATATTGCACTAATTAAGTTCATCCCATATGATATCACACGTTTAAAGAAGAAAACCAAAAATGCAAATTCAAGAGTAAATGCATATAACTATATAAGAATAACTAGTAGGGGACTCTCGGGGTATTAATTAAGGATAAAGGAAAAGTAACTTTAGAATTGTATCCAGAAGCATTGTTTTAAGAGGTTCTAGAGCTTTGTAACCAATTGTACACATTTATGTCTTTTATTTCCTTACTTGAAATAAAAATCTCCACAACAAAATGTTTTCCCTCTTCTCTAATTTATCTTCCTTCTAATTGTTTTACTTCAGTTTTAAATTTTATTTGAATGTACTTTTTGTATAAAATTGTGGTTCTAAAATTTATTAGGATATACTACGATTTATTCCTTTGAAACTATGTGTTGGGTTTAGTGGGTCGGTGGATTTTGTGATTTGGTCAATGCAAAGTAAAGCATTAAAACCAAAGAGGGTAGAATTTTCCACCGAAAGTACTGGCATTTAATATTTATTGATGATCTAGCTTTTCAACTTTCCACAACGTACTGGCTTTTCCATGTAGCATAAGCGAAAATGACGAGGAAGGAATCATGTGGATTTTCTTTTCAGGTCAATTCGCTAAAGGACAAGAAGGGGACATCAATCAGTTACCTCTCCTTTAGCGGAAGATGCAGAGAAATGATCATAGTGAGGAAAAGTTGTTTGGTAATGGCAGATAAAGTGGCTTTGTAGAGGTCACAAAGTGAATGGATTGCTTTTGTTTTATTAAAGTAACCAATCAAGATTAATACTGCAAGGGAATCATTATCCAACTATCTGAACAATATTACATGGTATAGTTGAAATAACATTAGATTATTTATTTATTTATATTTAAATTAAAAATAAAATAAAATCGGCAATAGATATGCTCTTTCTTTCTTTTTTTTTTGGGATAAAGTTTCAAGCAGTTTCAATCTATAGTATCCGCTTCTGATGATTATATCTTTTATTATCAGAAGAAGACACCAATGGTTTTTGGTGTAAACAAAAATTGAACCTTAGATATCTTATTCAACTATCAGAAACTCCAGACTTTGTATTAGCCTAATTTAGTTGTGGTTAACCAATTATGGGTATGTAGGGTTCCAACTACAATGGAACCAAGGGAGTCCAGCAGGTTTCCTGTTATATCAAATTAAAATCTAATGTTCACAAGTTATAAAAAAAGGGTAAATAAATAAATATAGAAGGAAAAATTATAATTCAAGAGAAAAAAGATATAAAACCAATCGTCTACCTTTCAAAGTGTTATGAGTTAACTTTAAATTATTTATGTTTTGATTTTTTTTTCATAAAAATGTATAACTAATAAAATTTGGAACTAATTATATAAACTTAAAAAAATGATATTCTTTTCTTTAAAAGTTTAGACGCACAAATGGTTACAATATGGTTTAAAATTGTAATAATTTAATCATTTTATGAGTCTAACAAAAACGGATATAAACTGTATTGATGATCATGGAATTATTAAAAATCATTATTGATAATTATAAGTGGAATTTTGACTAAGAAAATACAATACAACTTTCTCTTTTATATACTATATAATAGATATACTATATTTTTATGAGTTTGCTAACATAAAAATACTGCTTCATATTCTCATGAGTGGTATTTTATTATATAAATTGGCCTTAAATATTATATAGAAAAATTATAATGCATGTGTTGTGCTTGTTCACGTAAGCTTGTATAAATTTACATATGTTTGTGAGTATATAAAAATGTAAGTATGTGAGTTCTTCAACTAGTAAAGTCTCTTAGTCTAATGATAAAGAGCTATCATCAGGAGCGGACGATAGCTCCTGACACATGTATGATAGTTATAAATTTCTCCCTCGTGAACTTAAATCATAGCTATGTTACTTTGTTCTAGTTGTCTCATATATGGATAGAAAATGAAATGGTTTGATGAGACAAATTTCTTATATCCAAAAAAAAAAAAATTCAAATTATGTTGACCATTCCTTATAATAGCCTCTATATTATATTATAGAAAAGCAAAATAAATTGGAATTTTTTCCTGGTCACACACTCTAGTGATGACACCACACAAGGGTATGTCTTGATGGTAGGAATCCTTGTCCCAACACCTAGATATGATTAGTTTGAGCGATGGTACCAGCAAGGCCCGTGTAGTACACATGGTATTACCAATTGTTATCGTGTGATGTGAGGTCAATGAGCTCACACTGAATACCCCATTTTTTTCATTCAAAAAAAAAAAAAACTCTCACATGATGACAATATGTGTCTTCTATTTTCTCTATTTGTAAACTGGTCAAGTGATGTAATCTCTCACGAGATTAGAATCCACACATGCACATGTCTCACATGTTTGAGAATAGATGCCCCATCATATAATCTTTCCGAAAAATGGGTCATGGAGGTGAACACAAAAATCAAAAAGAGCACGAAAGTGCATAGAGTTTACCTCGCTCCATTGGCTAATCTTCCCTGGAACTAGAAGTGGGCCAAAGCAGAACACTACAATCAAGGAGAGTAGAGTTTTCCTCCCAATACTACTGCATGTATTGATGATCAAATTCTACTAAAGCATTTTTGCAGTCCACACTATGATTTTTACTTCTAAATGGAAAAAATCAATATCAACATACTTTTAGCAGATAACCATGAAGCTACACCTATTGTCCCACTTCCCAAATTTTTTTTTTTTTTTTTTAAATGCCGATGATCCCTAAAAAATTACTATTATAAAGTTTAATATAACCTTAGTATACAACAGATAATAGAACCAGTTGTTTTAATTGCAGGATTTCATGGCCTGTTTGGAAGGAGGGGGGAAGGAGGGGGAGTGGAGGGGAGTAAAGTAGTGTAGGTTAAAAATAAGCTAATTTTGTACTAAATCTACTCTACTCCCCCTCCTTCCCCCTCAATCCAAACGGACCATCAGTGTATTGTTCTTGTTTAATTGGTTGGTAGTACCAATGAGCTAAGTAGTAAGGGGTTGTGTCATATGTTTAATAGATATTTTTAATTTTTTAGGAGTGGAGCAAGTGTGAGGAAATCAAAGAAAGCTCAATTATCTGGTTCCAACGAGCAGTTAATTTTCAGCGAACTTTACTCTACTTCCTCTCCCTCTTCTCAATTCAAGGGGACAATAAAAGTCAGATAATATTTTGTTTTGATTTTAGAAATATTTGGAAATTTTACTTTATGAAAATCAGGAAAAACGTGATAAAGTTATTTAAGGTTATGATTTTGACGGAGTTTGATAGTTAGTTAGTTAGTTAAGTAGATCAGTTTAAGTAGTTTTAGGTAAGTTAATTCTAAGTTGGGTGTGGCTTACCTCCAGTAAATTTTTAACTGGAGGTCTCCTTTTATTTTAAATACACAATAATAAATGGTAGTGAGTTTTAATCTTCACTTTTTATTTAGTTAGTGGGTGATGTGGCAATTTCTCATTAAAACAAAATGAGATTCCAGTTAAAAAAGTACTGGAGGTAAGCCAAATCCTTCTAAGCTAATCACATATTTCTCTCTTTCTATATAAAATTTAAAAAAATTTAAAATCATATTCTGTCATTTAAAAAATTAATTAATTTTTTTCTTTTTCAGCTTCTTTGAATAACACTTATTTTCCTGCTTGACCACTGGCTAACCTAGAAAAAAAGTAATTATTATATATAAATTTTAAATATATTATGATTTTTTTATCCTTAAAACATATTTGTGACACTAACCACCCTAAATTGTTTTAGGCTCAACATAATTAAAAAATAATTAATTGAATTAAAAAAATATATATCTCTAAATAAATTTGTTACTAGAAATTAACTAGTTATGACAAAAAACTTTAGTTCACTAATTTGACAAGTAAACAAGAAATTTATCTAAAAAAGTTGTTAGAATATAATGAAATGATACAACAGGAAGTTGAGAATAAAAAATAATTATAATGATGTTCAAATAGATTGTAATATAAAAGTTCTTAATAAGAACATCAAAATATAAGAAAAATAAATTATTAATATTTAATAGACATTTAAATAATAAATAAATAAATAAAACTCCTTTTTTTTTTAGAAACAAAAATGAGGGCCTTTATGGTTATATTATACCCCGGGCAGGGAGCCAGTACTGGGATCAGCTTGATGAGACCCAGCCCAGTACTGTGTGAGGGGGCCAATCCTCACTAAGTATGCCTACCAACGAACTCTTGCAAGCAGCGAGAATTGAACCTAGACGTAGTGCACGAAGCGAACGAACCTTACCTACTCAATATCATCTTTGACCCCAAATAGCTTGAGCTAGCTTGTATATAGCATTAAACAAATCAATGGATCTTTTCTTGGGTCTGTCTTTTTTCTTTTTTTCTTTTTTTGAGAGAACTCGGATCCGTCTAAATTAATTATGGAATTCACCATTATCACAACGTCACTTTTTCTTATTTAATCATTGTCATGATGTCACATAATTGCTTTGAATAATCATCAATATATATATCTAGAATCCAAAAGATACGTCGATGTGACTAGACTTATTTATCTTATGAAAATCATGAAAAGTGTAAATAAAGTTATAATTTGGATATTTTTACAAGTGGACTAAGTGTCAATCCGGAAATTTCGAGGAACTTTCCTAAGCTCTCTAACATGAGCAGAACTCAACACTTCATTAAAGTACAAAGTACAAACTATCATTGTCCACAAGTTCTCAATAACAGATTAGGATCCGGTAGGTATTGCACCGGGTGCAATTTACCTTCCTTTGTCTCACAAATTTTTTTCACCTTTAACTTCTCATAAATTTTTTCTTAACTCTTTTTAATTAATGGTTGAGATTTAAAAGTTGCATTTTTGCAACTATTAATCTCAACCATTTTTAGTAATTGCATCAGTGATCTCAATCCATGTTGGCCACCAAGAAGTTAATTCCAATCATGAAGCTTCCTACAACTTTTCTCAACTCTTCAACTTAATACTAATAGTTTTCCTCTTCAATTATTGTCTCTCTTTTTTTTTTTCCTTTTTCATTGCCTTGCAATATCTTCATCATACATTGTCCTAGTGAAAGGTATGAACTTTGTACAAAAGGGAAAAGATTAATGGCAACATCACTCACAAAGATCAAAAAATGACAAACAATGTAGTTATATACATACTCTGCAGTCTACAAAGAAATAAGCCCAATATAATCCAACTTGGTGAAATTTTTACTTTTTACCTCATATAAATGTAAAAGTTTTTCTCTAAAATTTGAAAAATCAACAAACAATTCAATGAAAAAAATGGAACCAATGACAACACTTCATGAAAAGGCATGGAACAGATTAATTTGCTATTATCAGCCTGGATTTTTTGGACACCCTTTCATTAATTGGCATGTTTAGTTTTTTAAAGAAAAATTACGTTTTTTGCCGAATGATCCTATTATTCATTTTAAAGAAGCATAGTCATCAATTTGAAATGGTAAAGATTCTTCAGTTGATGTTAAAGCAGCTCTAATATCAATGATCTTGATGTCGATTATCTTTGCTTGCTCCTAGTTCTCACTTTTTTTTCTCACATTATTTGTTCTTAAATAAATGTATAATTCACCCTCTATGTGTACTTTTTTTTTTCTCAAATTATTTGTGACCTAAACTGCATAGTTATTTTGCACTATGCTTATATTAAATTAATTAGTGGATGTATTAGTCATAAAATTTCTAGATTCCACTAAGCATTTGAATAAGAATAACTTTTTATAGTTTTTCAAAAAGCAATTAGAACAAGACTTTCAGGAAATTACGTAAAATATGTAGGAGTAATTGTCATCCCATGTCTCATAAAAGCATGATAGCGTGTAGACAAAACTTTACTAGTTACCTTAAACTTATCTTTCTTCTCTTCTCTTTATGGAGGAGTAAATTACTTGCATATAGCTCTAATTAAGTTCATCCCATGTCTCACACTCTCACATGTTCGAAAATAGTTTTGCCCCACTGGATAATCTTTCTAAAAAAGGGGGTCAATGCAAGGTCAACACACAAATAAAAAAGAGCACCGAAAGGCGAAAGTCCATGGAATTTACCATGCTCCATGAGAAAATTTTTCCTGGAAGTGGAAGTGAGCCCCACTTGGACGGTAGAATTTTCCACCGAAAGTACTGGCATTTAATATTTATTGACGATCAAGCTTTTCAACTTTCCGCGTACAGAGCTGGTATTTAAAAATAAAATAAATAAAAAGTTTTCCACCAGAGCATTCAGCGTCTACGTCGGCGCGTTTCACGTCTGCGCATTTCATTTTCTTTTTTATGCACGCGTTTCACTGTTTCAAGAGAGCCCTAATCCTATACTGTTCACACTTTTCATTTACTGATTCATAACCCCTTTATTCAGAAAAAATATATTAAAAATAAGTTTCACGGTATTATTTATATATTTAAAAATTATTTTACTATAGTATTTTCAATTTTTAACAAAATAAACTATATCTAAACGAACTCGAGAGTGAAGAAAACAATATTAATAAACTTTACAGTGGATAAACATGAAGCTAAACCCACTCTGTTTAAATAAATAAATAAACAAATAAGTGTCCCCCTCTTTTCTCTTTCACAAACACGGAAATAATAGAGGCCATTCCTTTATTAAAAAGGCAATTATATAATAGGATCTCAAAACAATACTTTATACTAGTTACCAGGAACTTGCTCATATATTCTTCTCTTTTTTTTCTTAATGGAGTAAATTTCTTTGCATATGGCACTAATAATTAGGTTCATCCCACATGTCCCACTAAAGAAACCAAAAAAGCAAAGTCAAGAATAAATGCATTTAATAAGTCGGTGGTAAGTAAGGATAAAAGAAGACATTGGAATCGTTTTTTCCTCATACAAAGGTGAGAGAGCATTGCCTAAGCACAACAACAAATACTACAAAATAAGAAAATTTTCTATTACAACTCTATTCAGGAGCGTTGTTTCAAGAGGTTTTAGAGCTTTACTTCACAACAGCCAATTGCTGCAATTCTCCATATCCGTAAGTTCTTACTCTTCTTGCTTGTATTCTTGTCTTTTGTTTCTCTCCTTTCACTCCCTCTCTGAAAAAAAAAAAAAAAAAAAAAAACCCACATCGAATTGTTTTTTTTCTTATTCCTTGAACTATTTTCCTTTTATTTATTTTCTTCAGTTTTAATTGATACCTTATCTATGCTCTTATATGGTGAATTCCTTACAATTTTGACGAGAAAATGTCTAATCTATTGGTGATGCTCTTATATACCAAATACAATTTTAGTGGGAGTTTGTGTCCGGTGAAGTATTCATGCTGTTCACATTACAATAATTCTGAGAGATAGTGATGGAACAAATCAATATGAATAGAACTTTATAGTTATTCAAAACGCAATATATATATATATATATATATATATGTGTGTGTGTGTATAGAACATATATAACTACCACCAGGAGGTTATTCTTTCCTTTTTTTTGAGAACGCTGAGTGTATTGACACTTAATGGTATTTGTCATCAAATCCTTACTCCACCAAAAGTACTTACCTGCGAGAGATACAATTTTAGGCCCCCCATATTACAGCTGAAGTCAATTTTAAGCTTATAATTAAGTCCAATTGTTTAAGTCATTAGCCAATAGAAATATGCACGGACATTAAACACAACAACAAATCCCAATCACAACAAAAACACCCCACACAGTATTTGCAGAGAGAAGAACCCGAAAATTGGGCAAAAAAAACTCTCAGGGCCTATAGCACCAAACCATCTACTAAACAAGAATAGTTGCAATACAAATCACTTATAGAACCTTGTAAGTTAAGTAATGACTATGTACTTGAGCCTCCAGCACCAACTAGCAATTAATTCCTCAAATCTTTTCTTTTAGTTAGTCTCTGGATCCACGAATTTAACCACCAATATCAAGACAAAGTCTCCTTAGCCACTCAAAGGCCCCTTAGAGATTTAGGGATTTCTTAAATTTTTCCAAACACCAAATAGCACCAAGAACTTAGAAGGTTTCTTTGTGCATATTGGATTTAGACTCTTCTCATGGAATTTGGCAATTAAAGAGGGAGAAGTTTGATAGAATTGAGAAGGTCTTAGCTCTAGGCTTATAGGTCACTCCATAGCTCTTCAATATAGAAATTGGGTTTAAAATTTTGTGAGAAATTGGGCTCATAAAGTTGAGTTTAAGGGTCCATTTGGTTGAAATTGTGGAAAAGTGAGGGAATAGAAGATGAGGAAGAAATATAAAAGTGGGAGGATAAAAGAGATTTAGTTTTCTCTCTTGTGTGTTTGGTTTGGGGTGTGGAAAAGTGGAGGAATGAAAAACTCATTTATTTGGTTGAGAAGAAAAATGAAAAGATAGAAAATAAAGTTTGTATAAAATTACTATTGCACCCCTATTACATATTACAAGAAATAATTTCCTTGCAATTATGAAAAAAAATACTTTTTATCAATAAAAAATTAAAAGAATATCATATTATAAAAATTAACATATTATTAATATTATAATATTATTTTGTTATTTTATTTATATATAAAAATTAGAGGTGCTTTCTTAAATAATAATAATAAAAAAAGAGTGAAAGCCCCCCTATTTAATACCACCACCGTGGATTAAAAAAAGGGAAAAACAAAAAGCCAAAAAATGCAAAAGTAATTGTTTAAAGCTTTGAATAAATATGTAATACAAATTCATCATTAAAAAAAAAAAAAAAAACGAATAAAAAAGCAAGACATTGAAAAGAAAAAAAGAACACAATGTGAACGTAATTCAATGCATAAACAATATGCATAGCCAGACACACTGAGAGGAGAGGGGTAAATCTGGTATTTGACTAGCATGGAGTTTTTTCTTCGGTTTTCTCTCTAAATTGGGGAGAAAACATTTTGATGGATTCAGGGAGAAAACAATTGGGGCCAATCAATTTTTTTCCCTCCCCTTTTTCGAAGTTCCACTCCCATTAAAAGTGTTTTCTCTCCTCCCATTTCCTCTTTTTTTTTTTTTTTTTCTCCCATCATCCCTAAAATCCACCTACTCAAATGTACCCTAAGGGCCCATTTGGATTAAAGAGGAGTGAGTGGAGAAAAGTAGAATAGAGTTGATTAAAAATAAACTAGTAAATTGTAACTAATTTCTCTCGGATATTGAGGCGTGAGAGGCAACAAAGAGGCGAGGATGCTCCCTTAGGCTTTCAGTAATAATTTAAACACTTTTTTCAATAAATTATTACATTTCATATATTATACTTCAATTATATTCTAAAATTTTAAATTTATCAAATCCCATTATCAAAATACCAAAATTAATCAAACTAAAAAATATATAAAAAAATAAAATCATATACATAGTAGATTGGGTTGGGTTGGGTTATATGGGTTGAAAAAATTATAAATCCGACATGACCAAAGGCTCCAGACATATCTTTTTCCCAAAAAAAAAAAAACCGAGTGCAAACAAAGTAACCTATGTCTTTATCAACGATATGAAGTGTAAAATTAGGTAGGCAAATAAAAGAAAAATAAAGTAATTATGCACTGCTTGTACCTTTCTTCAGCTACTTTACACACAGTGCTTATAATAAATTAATTAGTGGATGTATTATTAGTCATAAAGTTTTCAGAATCCATTAAGAACATGTTTGGTTCGTTGTGATGTGTCTTTAATATGATGTACATTACAATTATGTGACATTAAGATTTTTAGTTTATTTTATTTTTTTCTAATACTATCATAATTTAAAATTACAAAATATATTATATCACATTCCTAAACAATGTAATGTTGTATTTTTATATTGAGATTACATTAATGTAAGATTACAATAACATAATATTATTGTGTAATGTAACATCGTGCCGAACTAAATGCCCCCTAAGCATTTATGCGTGTCACATCACGGTCAATGACATCAAGAATATATAGAAAGATAGCAATATGAATACAACTTTATAGGTTTTTTTTTTTTTTTTTTTTTTTTTTTTTTTTTTAATTTTTAAAACTGATTAGAACTTATTGTCCCGTGTCCAAAAAAAAATCTTTATTGTTGATCTACAATCAATATAAATACTATAAACACGACTTTATAGTTGGCCGCTAAGAAATTCCTTGCCATCAAATTTCCATTAAAGCCCTTAAAAAAAAAAAAAAAAAAAGTTTTCACTAAAGCAAGTAAAAAAGCCAGAGGAAGTAATATAAAGTATAAACAAAACTTTAGTTAAAATTTAAAAGAACCAATGAGAAAGTTTTCACATTCCCGTGCTTTTAATTTTGTACTGTTCATTTCGGTAATGACAAAATTTTTATTTCGTAGGTTCCAATTTGTTCAACTAGTAAAATCTCTAATAGTTGTATTAAAAGTAGACGTCATAGGTTGAAACTCTCTTTTTAAAAAGAAAATTCTTATTTCAAGTGATCATGTATAGTGCACTTGACCATTTTATCATATAATCATTAAAAAAAATTATTGTTTTTAATGAATTATAACAATAAAAATTCTTTCTAAATTAAAGTTTAATAAACAAATTCTTAAAATGCAAATTGGCCGTGAGTCGTGTGCCCCACTTGGGACCTAGAGGTATGGGTTTGAGGGCTATTTCTATTTGTATTTATTGGCATTTTCCTGGATTTATATATGGGTCATTACTGAAAGCCTCAAGGTGTATAATACAAAATTAAAAGCACAGAGGGTGTGTTTTGAAATTGACCCGAACCTCAGGGGTCTTTATGCAATTTGGCCAAAACGTTTTAGCTGACTAGCAGGAACTTGAACAAAAATTTTACATCTGGTCACTCTTTCTCCTCTTTTCTTTTCTTAATGGCTAATGGGGGAGTAGATTACTTGCGTGTTGCTAATTAAGTTCACATCCCATGTGCCACCCGTAAAGAAGCCAAATAAAAAAGAGTTCAAGACCAAATTGCATTTTAAGTTCAAATCTCACACTTCGATGTTTTCAATTAAAATGTCAAGGGTTCAAATTTCCTCAACTTCAACTATCGAATTATAAAAAATGAATAATGATAACAATATGTTGAAAAAACTAGTTGTGGTTAGTTAGGTAAAAAGAAAAGTATTGGATCGGTTGAGACCTTAAAAAGTGGGAGATAAATCAGAAATAAGAAGCTCTTCAATTAATTAGAATTGTATTCAACAAGCGTTGTTTCAAAAGATTTTAGATTCTTTACAAAGAATTGTTGCAATTGTCCAGATCTTTAAGTTCTCACTTCTCTTGCACACATCCATGTCTTATATTTCTATCCTTTCACTCCATCCTTGATATGAAATGTCCACAAAAAAAAAAAAAAACCTCTTTGCCAATCTATTTTCGTTTTAATTTGTTTCTTCAATTTTAATTGAATGTACTTTTTATCTGATTTTTGGTTCAACATTTTCTAGGATAATTTCAATGGCTTCCATGAGCACTGAAAGAGCCCTGCCACCATCATCATCTTCTTCTTTTACACCTCGATGGAAATACGATGTGTTCCTAAGTTTTAGAGGCAAGGATACCCGAAATAATTTTACAGATCATCTATATTTTGCTTTGAAACAGAAGGGCATTTTCACTTTTAGAGATGATGAAAAACTAGAGAGAGGAAAATCAATTTCACCAGAGCTCTCAAAAGCAATAGAAGAATCAAGGTTTGCTATTGTCATATTCTCAAGAAACTATGCATTTTCTACATGGTGCCTAGATGAACTTGCAAAGGTCATTGGATGTGTGAAAGAGACGGGAATGACAATTCTACCAATTTTTTATAATGTGGATCCATCTGATATACGGAAACAAATTGGAACTTTTGCACAAGCTTTTGCTGAACATGAAGAACGTTTTGAGGAGAACATAAAGAAAGTGCAGAAATGGAGAGATGCTTTGAGAGAGGCGGGCAATCTCTCTGGGTGGCACTTACAAGATAGGTAATTTAATTTGAGATATATTTTTCTTCCCTATGTGTCAAACATCTCTCCCTATATTTACCGTGTGAATTATACTGTCAAACATATACACAAGATTTTGACTATAGCATATTCTACATTTAATATGTGAACATTATATTTTTTATGTAATCTATACTATATCAATAATGGTTTCGATTTTAATTTAGGAAAACAATCTTCATTAAATAATAAGAAATAAAATTATAGAATTTGAAAGAACAAAATATCATGACCTTAAATGTCAGATAATATAAAAATGTTGGAAAGTGTGAGAAAAACAAAGAGTTATAAAGATTAAAGAGGTGGTTATCTTTTAAAATCAAATTATCCATACATACATATAAAGTGGAGGAGTTAATGATAGTTATAAAAATTAGGGAAAATAAAATTTTATTGAAACAGGATCTCCAAATTAACCTTTTTACTAACTTGTAACTCTCAACATTTTCACAGACACATTTAAGAATATGGCAAGACTTGGGTATAGTACTTAGGTGCTGTTCTTTAGGTTCTTCTTTCAAGATTCTGCCATGTGGATTTTTGTTTATGGGATGAAAGTGTATTTTTTAGTTAAGTAATTACATTGCTGAATCTTAAGAGGGGGACCTAAGTTTTGTCCTTAAGAATAAATACAATTAGATATATATTAAACATTCATACCTAAGCTTAATACTACTGATTTCGTTTTAGTATTTTTGTTAATTCTTTGAAAATACTTTGTAATGAATCTAATGATAACTTTTAATAGAGTGTGCAAATTGTTTATTATGAATTCCTTGATTTTATTTTTTTATTTTTAAGAAAAGGTAATTTGACGATTTATATACTTAAGTTTTACATTTGAACATAATTTTTGTTAATTTTAACATAATGAATTTACTTAATGTTTAAAATTTCAAATTAGTTATGAAAATTGAATTATTATAAAAATATAAAGAAGATAACAACCAATTCATTAGAACATAATAGAATTTTTCATTGACATTAATACTTGAATTAAAAACAAGTTTTAAGGCCAAAAAGTTCAATTCAAAAAGTCTATATTTTACCCACAATAGAAAACTCTAAAACAAATAAATTCAATCTCAAAATCAAAGCACATAGTAATTCATCTTATCTCCAAAATCAACATGGGTGATTCATAGTAAGTTAATAAATTCAATAGATGTTAACATAAAAAGTAGCTATGTATATAGAAACAATAGCTCATATTATATGAATAGCAAAGAATAAACTCAGTATCACAAATAAGACATTTAAGATGTCATGTCCTTTGTATTGTCGCAACAGGATGGGTCACACCCACATACTGCCCCCATCAATAGGGTCACTAGAAAATAAACAACTGCCAATTAAAATCACAACATCACAACTTCCACAACACGAACAAATTATAATCTGGATAGTGTACAAATACGATCAAATGAGTTACACAAATGCAATAGCAATAGCTCAAAGATAAAAAGAATGGAATTTGATTAAAAGGGTCACATGAGATGGTACAATGTGTAAAGAAAATGGCAATGCGTTGAGGACACTCAAAAAAACATGGAAATTTATCAAGAATGAACTTTTAAATGGGTTCATCAATGAATATGGTAAAACAAGAGGAATAGTGTGTAAAGTCCCACTTATACATTTGGATCTATAAAAACCTCAAGAGGAGAGATTGTTATTTATATAAATGTTTGGGAGAAGCGTCATCTTGATAGAACTTGAGGAATGTTGGTGGAATTTACTCTAATTTTAATTATTATAGTATATGTATGATATGATTTTGAGATGAGCTTATATAATATCTAATTTTAATGTGAATGTTTTGGTGCCAATAACTAAATGACTAATTGTTATATAATTCTAAAACTCTCATATATTGTACCAAATATCTTATAATTTCACATGGAATGATTTTTTTTAAAGATAGTTTTGAGTCAAAAGTTATTTCAAATTTTGTTATTCTTAGTCAATAGTAACTTATTAAGGGCACAAATCGAAACAATTAAAAAGATTAATGGTTTTAGTTGAAAATTTTAGAAATTGAAGGTTAATTTGAAACCAATCCAAGCCTTATGGGAATTATGTAATTTATAATTCTAACACAACTCCTAATTAGATTAATATTCTGGCAATCAAAATAATTCTGCTATTAGATCACACGTTCTAGTAGGTGTAATTTTAAGTTGGATTCCACTGTTCAATGGCCAACAAGGCTAATGACCATTGCTATCATAAGAAATAGGATTGGATGATGACATTAAATTTCCTCATTTCTAAATATTTTGCAGCTGCTCTCTTCCCTCTCTTTTGTAGGCTTTCTTCTTCTTCCTTACTCCCTGTAAATTAAAGCATTAATTTGGAAACTGGAAAGTAAGGAAACGTTTCGTTAATTGTATAGTTAAAATACGGGTAGTTCTTTGGATTTTGGCTTGAAGCATTCAATTACATTATTATTATATAAAAAAGAAAAAAAAAAGAAAAAAAAAAAGAAAAAAAAGAGAGGCATTCAATTACATAAATTCAACCCAATTTCAGATTTAACCAACTAAACTTAATGCCACATGTCTACATAATTTTTTTGTTGGATATATCCTGTCCTTGTAAATTCAGATTCACAGCTTATTGTTCTCTCTTCTTTGTAGGTCTGAGGCAGAATGTATCCAAGACATTGTGCAAGTGATATTAAATAAATTGAGAAATACATTCTCAGCACATACAATGGGACTAATAGGAATAGAACCCCGAGTGGAGAAATTGAAGTCATACTTAGCTATAGAGTCAAATGATGTTCGCATTATAGGAATTTGGGGGACAGGAGGAATGGGTAAGACAACTCTTGCAAGAGTTGTTTATGAAGTGGTTTCCAATAAATTTGAAGCTTGCTGTTTTATTGCTAATGTTAGGGAAGAATCTAAAAAATGTGGTTTATGTAAATTACAAACAATACTTTTGGAAAAACTTTTGATGCTCAAAAATTTGAATGTACAAGATGTTTATGATGGAGTTCTCATGATCAGGAATAGGTTACGTAACAAAAAGATTCTTCTTGTTCTTGATGATGTAAATGAATTAGACCAATTGAAGAATTTAGCAGGGGAGCATTGTTGGTTTGGTTCAGGTAGTAGAATTATGATAACAACAAGAGATAGGCATTTGTTGGTGAATCATGAAGTAAATGAAATATATGAGGCTGAAGTATTGAATCATGATGAAGCTCTTAAACTTTTTAGTTTGAAAGCTTTTAAAAAGGACCATCCAGCTGAAGATTATGAAAAGCTATCTCAAGCTTTTGTAGATTATTCTAAGGGGCTTCCTTTGGCCCTTGAAGTTTTGGGTTCTTTCTTATGCAAAAAAAACATTGATGAATGGGAAAGTGAATTGAATAGGGTCACCAAATTTTGTGATAGAGGAATTCTCAATGTGCTTCAAATAAGTTTTGATGGATTACGACAAACAGAGAAGGATATTTTCTTAAATATTGCATGCTTTTTTAATGACGAGAATCGAGATGACGTCATAAAAATACTAGATTATCTTGAGCTTCATGCTATAACTGGATTGAGGGTTCTTATTGATAAGTCTCTCATTAAATTGCATGGAAATCAATTGTGGATGCATGATTTACTACAAGAAATGGGCCGAGATATAGTTTGTCAAGAGTGCTGTAAAGACCCGGGAAAACGTAGTAGATTGTGGTCGTTTAAAGATATTGATAATGTACTGACAAAAAATACGGTAAGGGGTTATTGAAAGAAACTAAGAATATATCTTATTTTGTTATTCAACATAATTTTTTTTATAAAGAATGATGGAGTTTAATTATATTAGTCTAGTAATAATACATTTTATACTAATCCCTCTTATTCTTACTAATAGGGAACAGAGGCAATTCAAAGCATAGTACTAGAGTTGTATGAACCAAAAAAGGTATATTGGAATCCTGAAGCCTTTTCAAAGATGCAAGATCTAAGATTGCTTAAAATTTGTGGTGTTCAACTTATGCATGATCTCAAACATCTTCCTAATAGCTTAAGATTTCTTGATTGGAGAGGGTACCCTTCAAAATCATTGACATCAAGTTTCCAATTAAAGGTAATTTAGGTACCCTTATACTACTTTTTTTAATAATAAGTTTGTTTGTAGAAGCTAATTGTTTTACTCTCTCTAATTTTTTTTTTTTTTTTTTTTTTTGGCTTTTAACAGAGTTTTGAGAATTTGAAATTCCTTACGCTGACAGAATCTCCAAAACTTATTGAAGCCCCAGACACCATTAACATCCCAAATCTTGAGATTTTGAATCTTGTAGGTTGTATAAATTTACGTAGGATTCACCCATCAATTGGAATTCATAAAAAGCTTACTATTCTTAATTTAAATGGGTGCAAGAACCTCACAAGTCTTCCAAGCAAGTTTGAAATGGAGTGCCTCACGGGACTCAATCTTTCTGGTTGCTCAAAAATAACAAAAATTCCAGAATTTGGGAGAAACATGAAACGTGTACGCAGCCTTGATTTAAGTGGTACTGCAATTACAACACTACCCACGTCAGTTGAGCATTTGACTGACCTTTCTTGGTTGGATTTAAGTAATTGCAAAAATCTTGTGCATTTACCTGATACCATTTTTAATTTAAAGGTGGTTAGCAATGTCAATCTTGGGGGATGCTCAAAACTGGATAGACTGCCAGAGAACCTAGGGAATGCCGAAAGTCTATTTTCTTTGGTATTGGACAATACTGCTATAAGAAAGGTCCCTTCTTCCGTTGGTCTCTTAGAAAAACTTGCTTGGCTAGAATTCAGAGGATGTAAGGGGTTATCATCTAATAAATCGTGGTATGAGCTCCTCCCGTTTTGTTCAATGCCAACAAGTCCTCATCCCATCGACTTGCTATTCTCTTCTCTATCTCTATCACCTGCGTCTTCTTTGTTCTCGTTATATTTAACGGACTGCAATCTCAAGGCAATCCCCAAGGATATTGGTTCCTTATTCTCTTTAACATGGTTGGTTCTAAGTGGAAATGATTTTGTTTGCCTTCCGGAAAGCATCATTCAACTTTCGAAATTGGAATTGATGAAGTTGAATAATTGCACAAGTCTTCGATCATTACCAAAGCTTCCATTGAATATTGAATACGTTGAGGCAGACGGTTGTATCTCACTGGAAATGTTACCAGATCCATTAAAACCAAGCGATTCATTGGAACCATATCTCGGTCTTCAAAATTGCTTTCAATTGGCTGACAATCAAAGCTGCATGGACTGGTTTATCTCAGGGATAAAAAAGTACCTAAAGCTCGCTTCCTCTCTCCCTCTCTCAGCCCTAAAACCCAAGCCTAATTACCCATATTATCCATATACCATTGTTATTCCTGGAAGTGAAATTCCTGAGTGGTTTAGCCACCAAAGCATGGGGAATGAAGTGAAAATAAAACAACCTTCTCATTTGTGTAAGAAGGTGGGAATTGCTTTATGCGTTGTGTTTTGTATGAATGGTTTTTATGCAAATAACGCTCTTTGTTATTCGTTGATAGCCAATGGAAAAAGAATTGCTTTTGATACCCATCGCGCAGTTGATAAGATTTCATCAGATCACGTTTCGCTAGTCTATGTGGCTCCTCAATACTTGGACGAGGAATCAAATAAATTATTGTGGGAAGGTGACGTGAATGGATTCAGTCAGATTAGAATTAAAATTGAAAGCAGCTATGTCAAGGTAAAAAAATGGGGGATCCGTATGATATACAAGGAAGACATAGAAGATCTTGACCGAACAATGGTCCAGAATAGCAACAGCAGCATCACTCCTTATGATGGCATGGATGTTGTCCATCATAATTTCGACCATTCGTCAGTGGTAGTGGAATGTCACAAAGTCAAGCGCAGTCGTGATGATTACAATGGGGCTGGACCCAGTGGGGAAGGAAGCTCTAACGACATACCAAACCCAAAAAGGATTAAAAGGCACACAGAAGCCCATGGCAACTCTGATTCTGAGGAGTCAAGTGAGTACGAAGACTGTGACGAGGAGTTAAGCGATCGGGACGAATCTAATGACGATTTGGAAGAAGATAATGACGATTCGGACGAATCTAGTGTCGATCGGGGGAAATATAGTGAAGGTGACCTTGATGATTAATAAACTATTTTTCTTTTTATTACCGGTAAGTCACTGCCTTTCCTCTTAATTCAAGTTCTGTTGGTTTCTGCATTTTCTTTTTCTTTTACTGTACATTTATTAATAAATTGCCCACCACATGTTTGACTAAAGTTGTCAATGAGACTCCTAGCAATTTGACAACAAAGAATGGCAAGAAAATGCTTTTGTTGGTGTTTTAAAAGCATGCTTTTAATGTGATTAAAAGTAAGTAAACATCAAAACTGGAAGTTTTTGCTGCCAAATCTCATCTTAAAATAGAGATATCCTTTTCCTTTGCATTTTCTTAGCTAGACCTTTTTTTTCCTATTCTATTTTTCCCTCCCCAGACATTTAGGAGCTTAACAGAATATATATATATATATATATATATATATATATATAATGTCAAGTTTGAATGGAAAGGGTGCTATAGCCTATCACATGTATTGCCTCCATCTATAATATAATTACCTCATTTATCTGTGATATTAATACTTTAAAACTCATTTTATAATTGCTCTTTAACTATGGAAGTGTTTGACATATGATTATTGTTCTTTGGCTCTTGATATTCTTGAAACTTTCCAGGTTTTTTCGGATCATGACCAACTTCAACCACCCATGCCCATCTCACATGTTCATCTTTATAGTAATTAGACCCAAGCAGGCAAGCAAGTATTTAACAAGATTGAAAATGGGAGAAGGTAGTATGCTTAGATTTGTAAACCCCACTTTACTTGTTATTGTCGTTTTGATGCATTACGCCTACAATTTAAGTTTTGTCACATTTTCGTCATTGTTTTGCCATTTTAGCCTGATTTATTACATCTCATAGTAAATTGATAATATACCTTTATAGACATCCTAGTATATACATATGGTTCCAATTTTTTTGCATGTCAATAAAGGGGTGTCCTATGAAACTGTTTAGTTTCTGTAAATGTTGTGGCAGATGTGCTAGTCAAATATACATTTAGCCCAGGTGGAATTCTGGATACGTTTGAAAACTCTATTGCCAAAATGATTCTGAGAGAATTTTACAAATTCATGTTTGTGTTGCTGACAAGCTCATAAGGTCTCATTTTAAATCTGGTGCTTATTTGGTTGAAAAGGATACTGGCTGTTGCTTAGCAGAAATCGTAGAAACGATGCCGGCAGGTCCTTTTTTGATCTCACTAGCACAACCATAAGTGAAGACCTTGAGCATTGGAGCCATTTTGTAGGTTGAGGGTAGAATTGAGATGACTTGTGAAGACTTTTTTCCTGTGTGTCAAAGATGCAGAAACCTTAGACCTTATTTTTTTCCCTTGTCATCTAGAGAAATCTGGTTTGGTTTGAGAACTAATTTCATTCAGCCTTACTTGATTCAGGCATGGATGAAGAGAAATCAGGGCAATTTAGAGAACTTAAAGTACTTCTTGTTGTCTTTTGTCTCTATCTTAAGGTATATTTGGACTTATAGGAACAAGGCAACCATGAAGAAAGAGCCTTTCTCTGCCACTAATGTGGCCGTGTTTTTTAAAATTTTGTTTGATTTCAATGTGCAGGGTAACTAACAGTTCAAAAAACAAAGAAAAGCCTCAACAGCAGCAAGAAAAGCAAATCCAGACCTTTAGAGAGGGTTCAACTGCAACCAATCCTGTTGGAGGAGAGCTGCAAGGGTAGGGGATGGAAATAGAAGGGATCCAATTTCATTTTTAAAAATAGAGAATATGCATGTCCATAGCTGCTTGTGAGGAGTCAAGTGAGGGATTAGTGACCTGAGATTTTTTCATTGGAAGGAATTTTGTGAAGTGACCGAGAAGGTTGATCAACGCTTTTCTCTCTATCGCCCATGAGTCACCATCCTTCTTAATTTGAGTTTTGTTGGTTGATGCATCATCGCTTTCCCTTTCCTTTGGCATATACTTGTACTCTTTTGGGTTAATTTTAATTTCAAAAAAGTTTCTTGCTAGCTGTACCTTAGTTAATTATTAGCACTTATTCAAACTCCCTTCTGGTTTGTTTAATCAAAAAACACAAAGCAATACTCCTAGCTAATTTGATACGCATATAAAAAACAAAGTCTTATGAAATAAACAATGATTAGGGTCATCTTGGTTTAGTGATTGTGTTACTTGTTTGTGCTGGTTGCCCCCTTGATTTGGATCATTGGACTATTTCATGAGGTGAATCTGTCACATGGCCAAGAGACAAAAAGATAAGTGCAGTCCGTTGTATGCTTTTTAATTTCTCTTGTCATTGTTTTGAAATTTTTCAGGGTGCAAAAACAATATATGCATGCCACTACAAACATTACAATCAAAATTATTTTTTTATCTCGTTACATATTATATATGTGAAGTCATGCATAGATTGCAATCTGAATGATTAGTCTAGCTACGGGTAGCATCTAGCTTCCTCCCTAGTTGAAAGTTCTCTTAAGTTGTGTACTAACCTTCAACCAAAGAAAATGTTTTTTTTTTTTTTTTTTTTCCTTTTTCTTTTTCTTTTTCTTTTTAAGAGAACAGCTGCGTCTTCTGTTCTAGTTCTTGTTCCTTTTATTTTTTATTTGCTCCGAAAATTCTTATTAATTTAAAGTATGACAACAGTTATATAACTTTTCCCCACTCCACTTGCTATTAGCGACAGTCAGGATTCCAATTCTAAAATGTACAAATTTTACAATCAAATGTAGTTATAAAATTTAAAATCTTCAGCAATGAGGAACTTGATAATAACTTTTATGAGGAATTAATTTGGATATTTAAAATATCTGTAAAGAACAAATCATTAAAACAAGTTCTTGATACATCCAAATATTAACATTATTGACAATTGATCATATTGGAATAATTAGTCTTCCTAGAGGTTGTGTCTAGCTTCCTCCCTTGTTGAAGGTTTTTTAGGGTTGTTTACTAACTTGAAACCAAAGCAGATGCTCTTTTTCTGATTAAGAGAATAACTGATTTTTCTATTCATTTATTTTTATTTTTTGCTTTTGCTTTTGCTTTTCTCTGAATTTTTATTATTTAAAAGTACGACAACAATCATAAAGTTACTAAAATGACTTGTATTAGCATGTTTGAGGACATTGTTATTGCAATTCTCATAATGCAACAATCTTTAGAATCAAATCATGATTAGTGATGGTTCAAAATTTTCAACCATGAGGAGCTTGATCATAACTTACCTTAATGGGGATTTAATTTTGATATGCAAAATTTCTCCAATGATCAAGTCATTACCATGTTCTTGATATATCCAAATGTTGTCATGTTGTTGACAATTGATCAGTTCATTGATCAACAGTGAAAGGTCTGCATCAACAGCAGTAATATTCTTGGTGAACTACTTAAACTATCAGCATTGGGAACCTAAGCTTGTACCTATATGTTAATAGATTTGCCATCACCAACCAATTGAGAAGCTCTCACAGGAGACAATCTTCAAAGTTAAAAGCATTTAGTCCAATTTTATGTGTCACCAAAAAAATGTTGTGAATGACTGCATATTACTCAATTGTTAGACTTGTCTTGTCAGATCTGTGATTTACCATAAGAGAAGCGCGTTTGGATCTATTACTAAATGACCATATCCATCTGATGCCTTTATTCAATGTTGGGAAATCATCAAAGACTTCATCTTCCCATGTAATGCTTGTGAAGAAGAATTGGTGAGACATTTATAATATTTGAATTTCATTTTTAAAGTGTCATATCTTTCTTCCTTTGATTTCTTATTTAGATATTTCTTTTGTTCATTCTTTCTTCTCCTTTCTCTTTTACTTCAGAGATTTAGGAGTTTAATAGGTGCCCTGTGACATATCTTTTTTCTATTGTGCTTTCTTATATATATAATTTAGTAGATAGGTACTACCACATGTAAATGCCCCGTTACTTTTTAATAGTAATAGTTTAAAACTCTTTTTATACGTAGTACTGCTCTTTAATTGTTTAAGCTTTTACCAAATAAATTTTGTGCTATTTCCTCTTGATGGTCTTGAAGTTTTCTAACTTTTATACCTTTAACTCTAAATGAAATTATTGACTGAAATTTGTACTTACCTATGTCAGAACATGAGCAGGGCAAAACTGTTCATGCTCATTTCACAGGATAAAACAAACCAAAAGACTTATCTCCATAGGTAACTTAGCTTGGCTACCCTATCAAAGTGACTCAACTAGAATTAGAATCAAAGGATAACAGAAATTAAACCTGAGCATACAACAAACTTAGCCATAAATTACTAACCTAATTCTCTGGTGCATATTCAATCAGGCAAGCAACTGTGCAGAAAAGGTTGAAAAATAGAGAAGGTATCCTGCTCCTGCTTTGATTGATAAGCCCTGCTCTAATTGTTATCGTTGTTTTGATGCGTTACATCCAGAATATAAGTTTTCATATTTTTCTGCCTGATGTATTTTATTTTGTAGTGGAAAGATCCTACAGTTTTATTTTGATGTGTTTTGTCCAGAATTTAAGTTTAGTCATGTATGTGTGTGTCAATCTTTTTCAATAATACAAAAAATATTATTTTTCTAGGTTATAAAACCCATACTTTAGTAATCCCTCAATTAAGTCAAAATAAGCTACTACTATTAATAGGTATTTAAACTTATCTTTACACTTTGGCTTGAAAACAGGACCTGATTAGAGAGCTGTACTCTCCAGAAGTGGCTGCTCAAATTTTAGCTACCCTATCTCAAGCTGTTGAGTTACTGATCAGCTGCTATGGCCTCATACAACACAACATAGTGAGTGAAATTAACCAAGTGTCTTATGCATTGAGAAAGAGAACTTGGATCACTTATTCCTAAAGCACAGTCTTGCTTGGGCTGTATAACCTCAACACAATGGTGTTTGAGGGATGAGGGTGCAAAACAGTGTACTTATGATTTGCTAATGCTCAGTAAAGTTTTGTTTTGTAGGTATGCACAAGCCTATGATGCGCAACATGTTGATTAGAGTAACTACTAGAGTGTAACAGGGCAAGTGTGTCCAGTCGTGGAAGGATGGCAAGTATTGCTGACAGTTGAAGGGCACTGGCAGAGCAGGTGCAAATGGGTTTGTTTTGCCTATGTAGCTAAATCATGTGCTGGCTGATAATTTTTTGGCTGTTCCAGTAATGCCGTATGCAAACGAGTGGAAGCTTACTGTTTGAGAAGCATTTTTTCCAGGCTTGTTTTGGTTAGTGGAAGATTGGAGGACCTGTGTTTGGAAAAGAAGAAGGTTCCTTGGCAACTTGCTGCGCTGACTGAAGAACACAAGTGCAAGGGAGTTGGAGAGTGCCAGTGGTGTACATTGGCTGTGCATGGGAGTCACTAATGAGGCTAAAGCCCAGGTTAGTCTTGCTTCTAACTCTTTTATGAACATTTTTTGGGCTTGTAACTCTATTACTAGAGAGTTAACTTTAGCAGTCTGGATAATATATAGCCAATTTGTTTCAATAGTGGGACTTTAGAGTTACTCTCGGCAAAAACTGTTCATGTTTAGTTGATATTCTCCACATGTTAATAGATAGTCAAAATTGCCAATGAGCTGGGTTGGTATTTTCTACCCCTCAAATTTTATACCAACAGGTAATCACAAGGCTCATGAGCCTAAGAGTTGGCTTGGAACGTCAATCAACAAGGCTAGCCAAATTTGGATAACATTGGTAAATTACTGATTCTCCCAAAAGTTTAAATTATTAGAAAATTGTGAATTTAATCATTTAACCATACTTTTAATACTTCCCCTCACATGTGGACCTAAACCTCTTCCAAAAAAGGAGGGCCTAACTTGTGGGGTTTTTAACATTTTAAATTAAAGATGGAGTGGAGACAGAATTTAACTAAGGATCTCATACTCTTATACCATGGTAAATTACATATTCATCTAAAAACATAATAATTACTTAATTAGTAATTTATCAAAGAGTGGAGATAGGATTGAACTAGGATCTTGTGTTCATATAGTTGCAAGTTGCAACTCAAGAGTTATCTATAGCAAAGTAGAAAATTACTAGATTATAAACGAATCTAGCTAAGGAAGAAGCATTGCCTTGCAGGCTTGCATTTAAAGCAGATCAAAAATTGACAAACAATGCAATTATGTATAATCCTATCTAGTGACATTTTTACTTTTTACCTCATATAAATGTAAAAAAGAAAACTAAAGTAATATGACCTGCTTGAACACTTTCTTCAGCTACTTTACACTGCTAATGCTAAATTAATTAGTGGATGTATTAGTCATAAAGTTTCCAGATTCCACTAAAGTATTTGTACGTGATACATCATGGTGGAACCTTGATTGTGAATAGATAGATAGAAAGAAAGTCATACGAATGAAAATAAGTTTATAGCTTTTCAGAAAAAAGTAATATGAGCATGACTTTATATAGCTGGGCACTAGGAAATTATGCAAAATGTGTAGGAGTAATTGTCATCAAATTTCCACTACAGTACTAATCCCAGAAAATGGAAAAAAAAAAAAAAAAAATTCATAAAAGCATGATAGAGCATATTCATCCCATTACCACCACCACCACCAGCAGAAGATTTTGATTCATTAGAATCTACTCATGCATGTGCCTCACTCTCTCACATGTTTGAAAATAGTTTTGCCCCATTAGTTAATCTTATTGAAAAATGGGTCAATGCAAGGTCAACACAAAAATTTACACTTTGACTTGGAACACAGGATCTGGTTAGGGAGCTATACTCTCCTGAAGTAGTGAAGTGGCTGCTCAAATTTTAGCTACCCCTATCTCAAGGTGAGGAGCTACTAATAAAAAAATATCGCCTCAATGTAACACATGGTGATATCAAAATTAAGCTACTGTTGAAAGTAGGGGGGAATTCAGGTAATGGATTCTCATTGGAGTTAGATGGAGACGACTGTGGGAATTGAAGCTTCCTTTGAAGTTAATAGTTGTTATGTGGAAGTTTTGCATGAGGACTTACTCATTAAAACAGAATAGTGAAATGAAACATAGTGAGTTATAGTAATTGTGTGAGGAAGAGGAAAACTTGGTTCATTTATTCTTGAAATGCAATCTTGCTTGGGCTGTATTGTTTGGATAGATTTGAGCCTTAGAACTGAGTTCATTTCTCCCTGCTCTTTGAAGCAGTGGTTGCCTCAGTGGATGGAGGATCCAAATTTTCAAAAACAAGAATATATTATGTTCTCTAGATTGATGTTTAAGGGTGCAAATAGCTTCTAAAGAAGTGCTAATGCTTTGTTTTGCAGGTCTGCACAAGTCTTTAATGCACAACAAACAGATCAGAGTAACTGCAGGAAAGTACCAAGGCAGGTGTTTCAAGTTGTGGAGGGTTGTAGGAGTTGCTGACAATTTAGGGACACTAGCAGAGATAGTGTGAACGGGATGGTTTTGGCTTTGTAGCCAAATCAAGCATCGGCAGGCTGTTGCAGTTCTTCCATATGCAATCAAATGGCATGCAGCTAGATGCCACTGTTCTGAAAGCATTAACTAAGGCTATACAGCTTGGTTTTTGTAGACTTATTTCCATAATTTCCATGAGTGGAGGACCTATTTTTGAGAAGAAGGTTTCCTTGGCAACTTCTTGTGCTGATTGAAGACCACAAGTTAATGGAAGTTGGAGAACGCTAGTGGTTGTATATTTTGTGCATAAGAGAGTTGCTACAGATGTTGGGGCCTTGCTTCAAATTCTTTTGAACATTTTTGGACTACTACCAGCCAACGCTTCAGACATTATTGTATTAATAAACCATACCCAATTTAAGCTACGGCATGCAACTACATGCAATCATTAACATTGTAAGACATCATATAAGAGATTCATGTACTTAACGTGAAAATCAATTCAACTCTCCTTTTAGATTCAAATAAGAGCAATTGAATTAACTATCTAATGGCTCTGACAGATTAACATGCTTTTTTTTTTGTGCCTTTCAAATGGATTGTTTGGTTAAACTTCTATCAAATACAGAAATTGAAATTTCTCTTCCTTATGTAAAGGTTGTTATATACTTCGATTGTTTTTATTTTTCCCCACGATAATCCAAAATATTTCATCTGTGTCTTTTGGGTCACATTAAATAATTTTTTAACAGAAAATTTTGGCTCCAGCCGAAGTCACATTAAATAATTTTTAACATGACTTGGCTCAAATTGGCTAGAGAGTAATGATAAGAAGATAAATGAAGTTTAGAATAGCATACTTTTTGTTTTTTAATGGAAGGTTGAAATTTGCCTAATTGATTTCCAATTTAAAAGGATCTAGAGCAGAATCATCTAGTCTTAGAAGCAAACAAAAAAAAAAAAAAAAAAACATATCATCCAAGGTTAGGCAAAACATATTAAATTAGTACCATGTACTAATGAGAAATCTCATTAGTACTTGGTTTTTTGTTCAATAAATATCATCATTGAGACTCTCATATAGCTCATGATGCAAGTCCATTTGCAAAGTAAAAAAATTTTATGAAAGGGTTCCCACTGAATTTTTAGATTACATTTTCAATCTTCAGATATTATAGATTCTCCAAAAAAAAAAATCTTCAGATATTAAAATAATTTTAAACAGTTACACCTAAAATCAGCAATAAGTCTTCAACTGCCTTTTAAATCCAACACCCAACCCCCCCCCCCCCCCAAGCCCTCCTTCATTTTCCCTTTTTTTTTTCTCTCTTTTTCAACGAACCCGGCGAGCTTTCTCTTCCTGTCCTATCCCTAATGATTTTTGGGCCTTTGCTATACCTTCTGGATCTGCAATACAATAAATCACATAAACTACATTACACATCAAAAATCAGCTATTCTGTAACAATCATCAATGCATTAATGGAAGGGAAACATGCCAAAGGTTTGATCACATGACACAACTTTTTTTTTTTTTTTTCAAAGAACTTGGGTGCAATCATGAGACCAAGATTAGCTTCTTCTTTTTTTTCTTTTTTTCTTTTTTTTTTTTTATAATAAGCATGAGACCAGGTTAGCTATTGTTTGAAAAGATCAAACCAAAATATAGAATCACGTGAAATGTCTACCAATTCTAAGTTTAAAAGTTTTGCAATGTAAAATACATGATTGGACATTGAAAATCTCTCCAAACCAGTTGTATTCCCTGAATTTATATAGTTCTTAGTCCTTCTAAAAGATGTAGGAGTCAAGCCCATTGTAACTTCCAGTGAAGTTATAAAAGGAAGACTAGGAAAAAGAACCCTCAAGAGTAATTAAGAGTGGCATCATTATCTTGTTCAATAGAATTTGTAATATATCCCATCTTCTTTGTTGCCCATAAATGGCACAAAGAAATCAAAACTCACCAAAGAACTGCGTGAAAATGCACGTGAAGAAGTTCAAGTTGCGGGAAACATTGTAGGCCATGGCAGGTGGAAGAGGTTTCACAATGGTGTCAATGCTGAATACTCGTTGAAGAAACTGCATACACAAAACTCAAAAGAAGTATCATATCACAAACTCAATTACGAACGGATTTAGATGCAAAATTATACAAAGTAAGCAAATGGAAGAAGAAAAGAGGAGTAAAAATATTATTGAGAGCCAAAAAAACATAGATGTAAACTGTATAATTCCAAGCAGTGAGTGATGGATAGGCTATAAAAGTGTCAATCAACAAAAAAACAGAACATGACAGTAGAGACTATCAATTAATTGATATACATCCTACAGACATGCCCTTGCCCATAATAACAAATGTGGATATTGATGGCATTCACACGCACACAAAAAAAAACCCTCAATCAATTTTAGTGATCTACATCATAGAAAGCACAAATATGTAACCTCACTTCATAAAACTGAGGCTTCAACCATATTAAGAATCAACTATATGAAGCCTCAATAATAAGAGGCTTCAACCTCATGTTAGTTGTCTTACCACTTATAAAAAGAGCTTAAACTATTAAGAAATAGTAGATTTAATCATTTAACCATTATTACAACACTTTCTCTCATGTGTGGGTCTATACTCCCCTTTAATAAGTAGAGCCCAACAGATTTGATTTTTAACTTTTTTTTAAATGAAAGGGTAGAGCAAAGATTGAGTTCGAACTCAAGAAAACCTACTTTGATACTAAACTATAAGATGTCCCAAAAGCTTAAACTGTTAGAAAATAGTGACCTTAATCATTTAACCATTATTCTAACTGTTTGAAACAAAATGACCTGCCATGGTCTATCAACTTGAAACTCTATATTGGATAAAAGTTCTCATCAATGACAAGAATAAAATTTCTTCTTTCTTTCCTTCTGCTTTCAGTTTTCTCTGCTGGGTAGAAGTTATCAACCACTACTACAATGGGTTATCCCCAGTTGTATTTCTAATTTGGTTTATTATAGTAATACTGAGGTTTTGAGTAGTTTAACCCAGAGATATCATAGAGTTGCAATACATTGGCCAACTGGTAGGAGCTCACATTCCCAATTTATCCTTGAACAAATTAACAATCTCTCATATAACACATAACTCAAATCTATTAAAACACAATTGAGAACATCCAGGAATCCCCCAACACTGCAAAAGGGTACACTACTAATGACAAAGACATGAACTTTAAACAACCAATAGTAAGTAATCAGGAAACTAAGAATTGGGTAACCAAAGATACACAAATTAAACCAAGTAATCCAGAATTTTCTCAACTGGGTAACCAAAGAAACACAATTTAAAGCAAGTAATCAAGAAACTAAGAATTGGGTAACCAAAGAAACACAATTTAAAGCAAGAAATCAAGAATTCTCACAACTGGAAAAAACCAAGAAACAAAAATGAAAATCAAGAAAATAGAGACCTGGTAGTTACGTTGAAAGCTGTAGCGGAGCTGGGGGTCAATCTCGACGAGGGAATCATCATCATAATCGTCATGGTCGTGGCGTTTGGACTTGTCTTTCTTCTTGCGAGGCACGTGCATCACTGACTCGGCTCCAGGCTGCTGCTTTGTGACTTTGAGCTTCGCGTCTTGGAACTCTTCCAGGGCTTCCTCTTCGCCCCTCCATGGCGCCGATGACATCAACTTCTTCTTCCCAATTGCCATTTTTATTCAATCGGAGTTTACACAGAGAGAGAGGTGTAGTGTTGTCTGTATAGGTAATAAGGTTTGTGTTTGCCTTTGTGGGTTATTATTGCCTGCATTCTATTTTAGGTTAGGTTAAAGCCCATTCCTGAATCCTGTTTAGTGTAACCTTTAAATAAGAGGGAATTGTTATTGTCTTAAGCTTCATGTTTGCTTAGGGGCATCTAATTGATGAAGATTAATGATTTAATGTTACAGATACACAATTTTCAGACCAATAGACTTGTCAGGTTTTTATTGATTTTTACATGGGTCTTATTATCCAGTTACTTTGACAATTGCAAAATTTTTTGTACATTTGGACTTGTTTTTCATGAATATGATGTTTTGAAATTTTAATGCATGCATATGTAATTATAAGTATACCTTTAAATCTATAAGTTCCTAAAAAAAAATACTAATTTATAAGTTCCTAAAAATGTGAGTTAATAATGATTGCTTAGGTCAAGTTACCAAATTGGTTTTTGGTGTAATAAGGTTTTGGGAGAATCTAGATGCACTTTAGTATTTAGATTCCTCTTAAGCT
The DNA here is from genome assembly GCA_023055345.1 of Quercus wislizeni. Classification (NCBI taxonomy): domain Eukaryota; kingdom Viridiplantae; phylum Streptophyta; class Magnoliopsida; order Fagales; family Fagaceae; genus Quercus; species Quercus wislizeni. The sequence continues at coordinate 503,075 of JALGQJ010000063.1, forward strand.
ATTAGCAATAAAACATGGGAATGTATCTTTTCAAAATTACTGTAATTGTAAATGTTTATTTAAACCAAACGATTCGTCAATTAGTAAGCGGAAATTGCTTGTGTAACTCAAAATTGATGGTGCAAAAATGGAGAATGGAGATCTGGTTATTTTCACATGTTAGCCCCTATGGTGTGTCCAATTCTTGAAGTTCCATGTTCATTAGAAGTGTACCCATATTTGAGTTTATATGCACTATCATGCACTTATCTTGGTATCTTTTAGACAAGAGACCTAGTTTTGGCATATGGCCTTATCTATACCATACATTTGCTGATGTGCATCCTATCTTGTCTCGTGGATGTAAATTTGGTTCAAACCGTTCAGTTTTGCTTTGGCCCATTTATCTTTACTCTTTTTCTAGACTTTTTGCTATTGGGCTTTTTATAGCCATCTGTGAACATTGGTTTTGGCCCATTGATACTTAGCTTATTTTGCGATGATAGAATGGTAAAATTTGTAAAATTTAATATGATGTATGACTAAATCCAGGATAGACAAAGGAAGGAGATGTGCAAGTTAATTCAGGCAAATTTCTTGAAAGTTTCAGCATGAACATGAGGTGCATTATAAATGGAATGGTTGAGTTCTTATCCCAAGAAAGGGGATCCGGATCCTCTCCATTATGAAATATCAGTACTAACTGATATTCTATTATGAAATTTTCTCAAAAAAAAAAAAAAAAAAAAAGATATTCTATTATGAAATGTCCCACTTTAAAAGCTTAATAACACAATTTTATAATTTTTCTAACTAGTCCTTTATCATTTGAAAAGTCAATACTAATTTCCTTTTGATTTATTTGAGTTTAAATTAAGACCGGTAGCTTTGTTTTTTTTGTTTTTTTTTTGAAAATTAAGACTAAAAACTTTCAGTTTTAGAATTTAATAACTTTTTTGCTTTATTTCCATGATAATATTCCCATAAAAAGTATTTTTTAAGTAAAAAAAACAAAAAACAAAATGGGAGAGAAAATATTAATGAACCAATGTAAAAAATATTTGAATTTATATTGTAAAGATTGAAGGTAAATATATTATAAAACCCATTATAGCTACATTTTTACTATATGACTTATTCGTATTATAATGAATTCAATATAGAGTTTATATAGTAGAGAATCATTGGCTCACCCTATACTAATCCAAAGGCTAGTTTGCTAGTTCAATAATTACATGGCCTACAATAAATTTGGATCTCTAACAAAACTAACCAAACTTTAAGGTTTAGTTTGTTATAATTTCTAATTTTTAGGGTTTAATTTGAACCACCTCTAAAGTATAGAGTTTAAAATGTAATTTGATCTAAGATTTATTGACATCTGTTGCCTATTTATTTCTCAATATGACAGACCACTTTTCTCTAGACATACTGATTAGTTTTTTTTTTTTTTTTTTAATATAATAAGACATTATTGTTTTGTTAAGAACTTTATAACTCAATTGTGTGTGCATTTGTTTCTCACCCAAAAAAAAAAAATTGCATTGTCTAATCTTATTCGGGAGAACCAGAATTTGAAATCCCCATACACCACTTTTTAGTAACAATTGAATTTAAAAAATAAAAACGCACTGTTGTTTTTATAGTACAACACATTGTATTTCTTATTGAAAAGCAGGGGGACTATATTCTGATCACTTTTTCCTACTCCTATTCTATGTTCTCATCAATTCCCCATCCAAACATAAGGTTATGTACATAAATAATGATAATTTATCTATTGGTAGAACAGTTTTAATTGGGAATGCCTTCTGGTTTTTCTTTCATATGGCAACTTTTGAATTTAATTAGGACCCCACTATCAGTTGCATTCTTTTGAAGTTTCATGTGCATAGAACTGTGGTGGATCTACTAACCCCTATAGATAAGTTATACCTACTACATTTATTGCTAAGAAAATGTAGTTATAAGTAGTTATAACTACTACATTGAACAAAGAGACACAATTCCCATTTCCCAGCAATGCAATTAGTTGGATAGTAAACTTTTTCAGCCCAAATTAGTAGTATCAAGGACCAAAGATGGTCACCCCACATTATGTTTATTTAGTAATTCTCAGTAGTATAATTCATCCAATAAAAAATTTGTAACAACTGAAAATATATATATGAAAGGAAAATCCCAGCTCCAATTCTCTCAAGTAAATAATAAAATCTATGACAAAACAAGAATTGTAGTAAAAAAAAAATACAGGCAAAAAAAAAAAAGGACAGAGAGAATTAAACCTCTATGGACAAAAGGGTCTACCAAGGCGAGCCCTGGGGCTTGGGATAGTGAAGTGCCTTATTCGCCCTTCTTGCTCTGTCACAGAGAAAAGCCTTAGAGAACTTGTCCTCCGCAACTCTATCAACATCATGCACAAACACATCAGTCTCACCCTCCTCTCTATTCCTAGCCATCAATCCAGCTGTGTATATAGCACTCATTCTTCCTGAGGCATTATCATGGTACCCTGTATGTGCATCAACCATGATCAAGTCCCATCCTATGTCGTACACTTCACTTGGAGAGAGAGAGAGAGAGAGAGAGAGAGAGGACGGGGCGGCTGAATGAGAAAGAGATGCAAGGGTTTTAGTTTTATATATTTATATAAATTCAAAACGACGTCGTTTGATAATAGAAATAAAAAAAATAAAAAAAAAAAAGGAAAAAAAGTTGTTTTAAGAATAGATCTGACCTATAAAAAGACCAAGATGCCCCCTACACTTAAAAAATGCCCGAAATACCCCCCAAAAACTAGAATATGACTAAAACACCCCCCCAAAACCTAAAAAAAGATCAAAATACCCCCTAAACATAAAAATGTCCAAAATATCCCTAAAGGCTTAAAATGACCAAAATATCCTCCGAAACCTAAAAAATAACCAAAATACCCCTAAAACCTAGATAATGACCGAAACACTCCCAAAACCTAAAAAATGACCAAAATACTAACATTTCACCTAAAAGAAAGAACACGTTGTACTGAAATAACTTAAGTAAATATAAGAACATTTCACCCTCAGACTCAACTGAGGAGAGTTTTCCTTATTATTGCATTTATCTTCTTGGCTTGAATCCAAACTGTTAAGGTCTACACTTGAATTACTGAGCCGCTCTCTTATTTAGTCCACTTTCGAACAAATATGTTGTGTTGGGTTTATTGGGCCATCATTCATTGTTGATGGGCTGATGGTCAAACTCTAGTCCTTATAATAATAATAATAATAATAATAATAATATGCATTTTTGGTCTTATTTTAGTCATCGAGGGTATTTTGGTATTGTTTTTTAGGCATGGGAGTATTTTGGTCGTTTTTTATGTTTCAGAGGTATTTTGGTCATTTTTAGGTTTTGGGGAGTGTTTCAGTTGTTATAATTTACTAATTAATAACAATATAATTAATACTTCCAATTATGTAAATATATTTTAATACTACAAATTAATTGAGTATAATTTAATAATTAATAAGAGTTAATATAATACTTCAAATTAATAAAATATAATTTAACACTACAAATTAATAAAATGAAATATATTAATTAATAAAAATATTTTTTAATAATTCAATTTAACAAAATTTAATTAAATTTAATACTTCAAACTAATTTAATATATTTTAATTTAATACTTCAAATTAATAAAATATAATTCCTCGCTACAAATTACTAAAATATAATGATAACTAAAAAAAAAAAAAGGTAAGATGAGACAACTTAAAAGTACTTCTTGGCCTTGTTTTTCTTTATTTGGACTTATAGGAACAAGGCAAGGGAGATCCTTTATTCCCTGCCACTAATGTGGTCATGCATAGTAAAAGTTGAATTTCTATGTGCGAGGTAACTGTTAAGAACTAAAGGAAAGCCTTAACCGCAACAAAATAAGCAAAGTCAAGACCTCTATAGTCTTTCAATTGGCAACCAATCCTGCTGGAGGAGAGCTACAAGGGAATATGAACAAAATGGAGGAGACTCGTTCAGTTTTGTTTTGATTGAAAGAATAGAGATGGGTCCATGACTGGTTCAGAGAACTAAAAATGTGACATTTTTTATACTTATATATTAATTAAATTAATGATTATTTAATATTTTTATATTATAATATATTTCATTTAATATCTATTTTTCTTGCCTTTTTAGATGCAAAATTGAACATCATTGTTATCTTGCAATTGTATCATTTTATTGTCTTCTAACTCTTTTTGGTGAATTTCTTGCTCATTTGTGAGATTTTCATCTAAATTTTGTGTTATATTTGGTTTATTATTAATAACAAATTTATCCATTGATCATTTTTTATACTCAATTATTTTATTTTATTTTTTTAAGTTTTTCATATATAGATGCATATTTTCTTGTAGACATTTCTAATTAAACAATATATTTATAAAGACTAAAATAAAAAATAATTTTTAAGTGTATAGCAAATGAGAAATAAAACCTTATTTATATAAAAAATATTGTTGTAGTTTCACCAAACAATAACAAATTTTTAGCAATCTCAACCTACATAAATAAAGATTTATTTAATATATTACCACTAACTAAAATATATATATATATATATATATATATATATAAACACAAGATTAAAATTAAAAAAAAAAAAATTAAGCACAAGCATAACAAAAATTTAAGCATAACTATAACACAAGGCTTATTAATAAGACCTACCCAAAAAAAACACAAAGCAAATCCTATCCATAACCCCAAAAAAAAAAAAAAAAAAAAAAAAAAAAAAACCTTGAAGGCCCAAAACTGATAAACAAAACTAGGGCCCAATCTTATTACAAGTCAAAGTGCCCTGTGCCCAAATATTTATACCTGAAGCTGAACGGCTGAACCTGAGAGAGGCGAAGAGCAGTCTGAGCAGAGCAGTGAGCAGAGAATCAGATTCAGAGAAAGGATGAAACTATGAGAGAGGCGGAGAAACGGAGAAAGCTTGCTGCCTTGCTTGAGCTGTTGAGCAGATGAGAACAGTGGAGAGAATGAGAGACAGAGAGAGGCGGAGAGTAGAGAGGAAGGTAAAATTTTTCGAGATTTGAGTTGTTTTATTTGTTTTGATTTGTGATTGTTTTGTGGCTAATATCTTAGACCGGATTTATAGTTTATCTGGTTGATTTTCGGTTTGTCTAGAGGATAATAATGTTTGATTTACCAAAATTTTTGTTTTTTGGTTAAAAAGATGTACCAGATTTTTGTAATTCCTTTGAAACTTTTTTTTTTTTGCCCCTACTACAGTATTTTCTAAAATTTTGGGGCCTCCCTTTCACTTGGGGGCCTTAGGCAATTGCCTAACTCGCCTAAGGGAAGGGTCGTCACTGACAGTCATCCTCTAGCAAAGCCTCAATCTCTAGCAACCATTGCTCTATACTTCTTTATGAACATTAGCATCGATAGTACACAATGCACTCTCTTAATCTTGTATATTTTTATTCTAGTGTTGTTTTTGTTCCTTTGTAATTTGTATCATTATATCATGCCTCAAATCCACTACCAAAATCATTAATTTCTTTAGAACAAAATAGAAATCCACAGAATATTCAAATTACCCGGCTAACATTTTAGTCTCTCATAATTATCTTCCTTTTTGTTTAACGTAGTTGAATAATTTTTTGTCTTTC